>CARXXK010000001.1:168267914-168867914 GCA_949089665.1 Macrosiphum euphorbiae | reverse complement strand
TATTATAATAATATAATATAATATAATAAAGTAATGTATAAATGCTGTAATTTGAATTTAAAAATAAATTAATAGTTACAACACTTAATGACATATAAACACATGTTTTAATTTTAAGATCTAAGTCTAACGAAGATAATGAGAAAAAATTGATTTTCACACAATCAATCATATAATATTAACATGAACGTCATCAATAATACAGCTAATTTAAAATCGCCGAACGAATAAATTAAATGGCATCGGACCATAAATCAGTCTAGAAATATAAACATTTACAGTACAACATAAATAAATTAAGTATAAAATATATAACAATGACAATTATTTTAAAATAGACAACATGTTCCACATTGCAGGTGGTAAATGTAATACTTGAATGAATATTATACAAAAAATAATGTTTCAGCACCTCATCAATGAAACGCAATAATAAAAATCCTTATTATTTTTTTGTTTAACGCGTAGTTACACTGGCTTGGAACATTGAATGCAATAAATATCGAGAAAATAATCGATGGTATAACTTAATTATATAATATTAGTCTTTAACAATACGGATAAAATAAAAAAATAAAGAATTGTGCAATTTAAATTTAAAAAAAGTAAGATGAGCACTATTGACAAAAATGCGGGAGGGAGCAGTCGTATATCATCGAAGTATGCTAAAATACGTTGACAATTGACACAGAATAAAATTTAGTAACATTTTTATGAAGTTTTCATTTGAAAAAAAAAATTATGTACATCTAATTGGGTATTGTAAAAAAAAAAAAAAATGTTTAGGAAACGAAGGCTGTGACGACTGCTTAGTAAAAGTAGTAATAGTAGTGGTAGTAGTAGTAGTAGTAGTAGTGTAGTAGTAATTTCAGAATAATACATGAAGTGGCGGCGTTCGGTCAGAAGCGATACTTGGTCTGGGGCGATCGCCGGGGTTGGTCGTCGCCCTCAAACGTTTCTCATCCGCCGGTACCGGGAGTCCATCGGTCGAATTCGATGCCGCTGTCCGGGCTCTGGACGGCCGTCGACAGCGGGCTCAGGTAGCTGGACGTCGACGAGCCCGTCGAGTTGGCCGACTGCTGCTTGGACTGAGTCCGGGCGTCCAGCAGCTGCTTCTCGAACGAGTGTAGCTGCTGCATGAAGTGGAAGTTCGGGTCGATGTTCGCCTTGCGTTTCAGCACCATGTTGTACGCCTCGTTCAGCGTCAGTTGCCGATGGGCCATCAGGTACGCCAGCATCACCGTCACCGAACGCGATATGCCCGCCAGACAGTGCACCAGGACGCCTTTTTTCTGCGCCCGACTCTTGTCTGCAACGAATAACCCAACGCATCGTGTTATTATTATGTATAATGTTTACATAGATTAATAGTACAAACAAATTATAGGTTATTATTCCGGAGATTTGACTGAAATAGCGATCGAGTGGGGTCCGAGAGACAAGGGAGAACCATATTAAAAAAAAAAAAAAAAAAAAATAGAAAGCCTTAATTTTCTAAGAAAACTTAAAATCTCTATTCGTAGACTCACAAGTAACAACGACTAAAAAGGGCAAACATCGAAATATTTATTGATGTTTCAGTTAAAATTCTGAATGAAATTGAAAAACGGAAATCGCGTTTTCGACAATTATTTATTTTGAGCTATAAAACTAGATTTTTATATTGAAAAAAAGTGAACACAAGTTACTATACACAATACACATACATTCTAATCATTAAGGTAAGTTGCATGAACTATTAGGATATTTGTTTCAAAATGTATTTTATACATCACAACTTTTAAGTATGATAATGATAATAATAATAATAATAATAGAGGTCATACTCTGGGCCGACGCTGTTTAGCAATTTGCAAATGCAAACAACCGCCCACGGCCCACCTACGAACGCGACAGCGGCCCGTCACGATCAACATTCAACACCAAATCACGACTAACCACGTGACTCCTGAAATAAATACACGCGCTCACTCAGACGCCGGTAAAAGGTTTATTTAAAGGCATACGTCGTAGCGTACCTGTTAGTTGTTACGATGGATTTCGTCGGCTTTGTTACACGTGGTTATTTTCGTACATAACCCTTTCAACCCACGCAAGTATAATAGCGCCCCCGCGTCATGGAAATGGTGATAATTATTATTATATCATAATATCAATCCATATGGCATGTGTGCATAATATAATATTATTATACTTTACAGTTGAATTCGTGGATATCGGTATTTCGGTCGACCCGGTTAAGTACAAACACTACAAACATGCACCAAATACATCAACGACCGTTGTAATGGCGTGTGTTTATATTATTATTAATTATTATTTATTTATACTTATTAGTTATTAAGAGGATGTCAGCGCACTATTTGTTTTCTCTCTCTGGCCCACGCGCAGCATAGACAAAACGCATGAACGCAGAATCATTTTTTCTATGTTTTAAGTAATCTTAGAGTAAAATCACCTATTACAAAAAAGATAGAGAATAATATTTTTGAGGGAATGTCATATCGATTTTATATTTTATTGTTATTTGACTTTGTATTCGACTTTCAAAATAAACAAAAAAAGTTGTACATTAAAATGATGTTTAAATAGTTTTGAGACAATATTTAGACAAATCGATATGACATTCCCTCAGAAATATTATTCTCTATCTTTTTTGTAATGGGTGATTTTACTCTAAGATTACTTAAAAACATAGAAAAAATGTTTCTGCGTAAATGTGTTTTGTCTATGTTGCGCGTGGGTCAGAGAGAGAAAACAAATAGTGCGCTGACATCCTCTTAATACTAAAATTGATTCTGTCGCTATTATTGAAAACCCACATCAACGGATGTGGCACCTGTTTGTTTTCGACGACGATAATAAACTACGAGCCAATTACGCGGGTCGTGTGCACGATATACGATTATACAATTCATTGTGTATAATAGTACTATTCTGTAACCTATTAATACTAATGATCAATATGTAAAAGCCGGGGAATAAGCGAGCATCATGGCGATCATTTTGATACACCGGTAATTACAAATACCAAGAGCCCTACAGCCTACAGGCCGAATACCGTGCCATGGGATGTTGAATCCGATAGAATATAGAGCAAAACTTTCGTCTAATTATTGATGGCAATGTTATTAGACATTAGTTAAATAATAATATATATTTAACCTAAATGACTTCACATGAATATTATTCGTAACTTCAATGGCCAGATCGGGGTCATCCTAAGGAGGGGGGCAGGGCCCAGGCCCTGGGCCTCGAGCTTTTTATGTACATTTGGAGGCTTTGCATTTGAAAAAAGTGGTAAAATTGGTTTAAAAATTGGTATTTGCCCTAGGCCTCGCAAATCCTAAGGACGGCCCTGGACCAGATTACAAAACGAACTGTTACATGTGAGTGTTATACAACTTATACTTAATTGTTAATAATGATTAACCTGAGTACAACGATTTTTATAATATTTTGATTCATGATAAAAAATGTATTAAATTGGTGTCTGGCTTGCTTAGCAATTGGCACTAACTGCCGCGATTTGGGTATTATGATACCGGTGTTCAAATATTGTATTACAATGTACAAACACAAATTCATATTTTAATAAATTTTTTTTATAATAAAATAATAATTAATCATAATGTAAATTCTTAAAAGTATAATATTGTTTAAACCGTTCAATTTAATTTCTTGTCTTCTCTTTTGGTAAAAAAAATATTTGTAGTTCAGTCATTAACAACGTACCTAGGAAGTGCTCGGTAAATTACTTTTAATAAGTAATAAAATTAAGGTTACTTGTTACATTAAATATTTCTATTTAAATTAAATTCGTGTTACCCGACATTATTTTATCGAGTTACTTTAGTTTTACATTCAAAAGGTCGGGCATAACAAAGAAAGTTACTTTAAAAAAAAAAATTAATTACAAAATCAGTCCATAACAAATAATAAGTAGTAGGCACATTGTTAAGGACTTAATGTTATACATGAACAAAATGTATAAGTATTAGTTCATGGGAACTTATTACTTAATAATATTGTTAATTATTATCTATTATAAAATCTTTCGGAATCGTAAATAAATTGTATTGACTTTTAATTTTTCTCAAATATCCTAGCCCCAAGTTTTTATCATATATTCAGACCTTCTACATTCGTAACTTTACTTATTATACCTAATAACGTGGAAAACTGGAAAATACCCCGTTACTTCATAGAAATTACTTTTAAGTTGATTTAAATAAAATATAATGAAATTACTACAGCTGCGTTACTGCAAAAGTAATTTCGTTACAGTAATTTGTAATTTGCGTTACGTTACTACCCGACACTGGTGCCTAGGTACCCAGTACGTACCCAGTGTTCACACGTTGAGGTTTCAAATAATTTAGCTGGGAATTTTATCATTATAGTACGTTAAATGTTTAAGAATCACTAAGTACTTGCGTAGCCGTGTGTACAGTGTACACTGTATACGCATGGAGGAAATGTTATTAACTGGCACGACTAAAAAGCACCGTGAGAAAATTAACACACATGCGGCGGCGGCGCGTTTTAGCTTCGGTTAAAAAAACAATAGGCAAATCTAAATCTTAGAACGCATTGCGCAATCTTTGTTATCTTTATTCGAAGAATTGCTCACATTTACGGACAATGGACATAATGGAATATGCATATAAACACACATCCGGCAAACTCACCGACAACGCTCATACCAATATTATGTATTTATTCAAATTTTAAGTATACTTCTATAAACTGTATTAACAGATAATTTGGTTTGTACGGAATTTTATAAGGTGTTACACTGTTTATAACTTTTCAGATGAGGATTTGCCCGATTTTTCATTAAACATAATTAATTATAACTAATATAATATATTATTATGTTATGCACTTATGCATTCAAATTTATATTCGTTATAGTATTTTTCAAGTCGTTCTACGTGGGTTACTACAAGTTAGAAACTATTATATGATTAACAGTAATACAGCATAAGACACGTGTATATTGGGGTTTGTAATTTTTAAAAATTATCCTAGTTATAAGTTATAAGTAAATAAATTAGGTAAACAATTAACAACGTGCCTAATCGAAAACAACAACTACCACTTCCGTCATCGACGTACTTAATTTTGAGAGCGTTCAAACACTATTAGAACAAGTTGCACACGGTATTTACTATTTAGTGCTTAGGCATTTAAGCGTATGCGGACGGCTCACGGGAAAATTAAAACGGAAATATCAACAGGACGTTACGCGCACAGGAAGGCGGGAATCCGCTACGAGGTATAATAATAATAATAATATTATATATTACGTACGTTGTGGCCATTGTGTATGGACGCGACCGACTGCAGTGCTATTGTGTAATTTTTAAAATCCATTTCCGTCGTATATCATTATTATTATTAATATTATTGTTCGTAACCGAGGAAAAATATTACGAAATAAGTAATATCATTAAAAAATCAAACCCGTACCGTATGTAAGATGTATATGTTTATAGACATATATAGTATATTGTATAATGTATACATTATTAGGCGTATATCGTATAAATAATAATATGAATAAAAAAAACACACAACGACGATTTCTACCGGAAAATGTGTACAATGTATAGTCATAGTGTATACTGCCTCAATAACCCTTAAAAATTAATCCCAACCACCTCGAGGCTCGACAACACACATGCATATTTCATTCACCATTGTGCTCAGATTACTTCCACTCACATCGTCAAAAGCTCAATAATAATACAGTTTTATTTTATAAGAGAAATCCGAGAAACCATTCAAAGTTCTGAGCGCGCCGGCGTCCGACGACGGCGGGTGAGAGCCGTGTAGTGGCGTCTGTTTAGTTTGTTGAAAATATTTATTCAACGAGAAGGCCAAAGGTTAGAGCAGAGATTCCCAACCAGGGTGCCGCGAAAGTTTTTTAGGGTGCCGCGAAATTATTTGAAATATTTTTTTAGAAAAAACAATTTCATTAAAAATAAATACAATGTAATAATTTGTTTATAAAATGTAATATGTATATACTATGCACCTAAAACCTTACTACTTTTGATTATACTTATGCACTTATAAATAGAACCGAAGTACTCTATAGTATAGACTATAGAGCATAGGGTGCCTCCGGATTTTTAGAAAATGTCCAAGGGTACCAAAAAAGGTTGAGAACCTCTGGGTTAGAGAAACGGTGAGAATTAGCTCAATCAACTGAAAAAAAGTTATGGACAAATAAACTGTCCGCTACTATTTTTTTCATTTAAAATCCGTCCAACTCAACGTTGCTGAAAAAGACTGCTACCCATAACGTATGATTTTGTCTCATCAATTCATCACCATCGTCATCGTCCTCATATTATATATTTCGAAATTTGCTTTAAATTGGAAGTTTTTACTTACTCGCATCCAATGACGAAAATAAACAGCCACTGCTCGCGCCGTTAATTGCCTACCCACGACCCACCAACATACGATTATATAATATATAATAATATATTGGATATTATCGTGCTTTGATTCGTCAACAACCGCACCCACACAATATATTAAATCATAAAAATAATAACCCGCTAGTTATTTTTCGAGAACAACAAAAATATGTAAACTTATTTAAAAATGTCATCCTTCCCAAATTAAATCGCATTCCTTCCTGCAGGTGGCCGGTGAGTATTATAGTCATCCGAGATGTCACGCCGCGGCTGGAACTAATCCAGTGAGTCAGAAACGACAGAAACTAGTCAGTAATAGCGTTGTGTATGGCGTGGATTAAAATCGTTGCAAACGATGCCAATAATTCGACTGCAGAGTTAAATTTACTGTTTTTGCAATTTACTATAAATCATTTCTAATTAAATTCGGAATTATTGAATTCGATATCATGCGACATCGCGACGATAGTAAATTATATCGTATCAAACAGCAAGCATAGATATCAGTGTCGGATCGATTATGAAGGTGTGGATTGATGGAAAAAGGCCTCTGCGAAACTTGATCACGTCATATTATGATGTTCCTGTATCGGAGCGGAGGCTCTACTTGATTGTATTTTTATTACATCCGTTTAGCACCATTACACTAAACTGTATCGATCTAACATTCTTACATTAATGTAATACTGTAGTTGAAATGGTATACGCAAAATCGACTCTTAAATAACCAATATTCTTCAGCTAACCTCCGTCACTCCTGACAACGAACGATCTGATGAGTTGCGAAACTTAGTCGGGTCAACGAATAGTGACCTATATTCTCGCGCAAGGGTCGAGTGTACGGCGAGATATTTCGTCTCTGGACCGACAGGGTGGTGCGTACTGTGTGTTATCGTCATTGCCGGGGGTGTAGTGGAGGTGCACTGTCGGCGGCCCTCCCCTACAGACAATACCATCATATACACTGCTTTGACCCGGATATTGATCGTGACATGGTGCGAGAGCGCACGCGTGCAACGACCAATGCGACGGCCCACTCTCATTCAAATGTTCAGTTCATTGATAAAATGTCTCTCTACCCCCTCACCATTTAAAACATTACTCTCCTAATACTCCTACTCCTACACGGCTACCCCTCCCGGCTCCCGATATTCCGTAACTTGTTGATGGGGACGCCAACCTCCCCCCCCCTGACTCCACCACCAAACAGTTTCACTCCGTGTTTCGATTCCGTGCGCGTGTTATAACGTGGATCCAGCGCGCGTGGGAGCATTTTCATTCCGGCATATACGTCGGCAGACTGCGTGGGCGTCTTCATTCAAGGAATCAACCAGCGCGTGCGCACAAGAACATACTCACGCACCACGAGTAATATAGAGTGTATATATATACAACAATACGACACCACCACTAAATATGTGTATACAGAGTTAGAAATTTCATGAAAATAATATCACGCTGCCAAGAAATCACACGCTAGACGTTTTTTTTAATATATACTTCAAATACGCGTTTAATTATAGGTGTACGACGGGGAAAAAATAAACGTAATTTTAACGCATCGTACAGCGGCGGACGGACATTTAATTAAAATTCTTTTCGGGGTTATTTAAGGCGTTAAAAAAATGTACGGTCGCCAAGAACTCCTGGAACACGTGTTTCATGTCCACAGTCCGTTCGCCAATATCGATCCACCATAATCTATTTATGAAAATATTTCAAATATAATATTATGTACTCGCGGTTACTATCATACGTCATAAACTGTTATGACTTAAGACCGTATAACCTATATGACCAAAAATGATATTTCAAAAACGATTGAGTATATAGTATAGGTAATAAATTAATTACCATAATGTACATATAGGAAATAAATTATTAAAACTACTATAGTCATACCGATCACTCTGAATCTTTTATTATGTTTATTGAACTACATAAAAAATATTCCTATACGAAATTAGAAATGTTAATATCCAAAGTTTTGAAATTTAACGTCCATGCGCAATCGGTAATATTTCAAACTCACACCGTAGGAACGAATAAACAATACATCATACATCACGTCATCGTCATTTAAGGTATACAGTGACATGGAAATTGCAATAAAAATATGTCACACCACTTAGAGATCTAAATTTAAAAAGGAAATGTTCAATTTACAATAAACAGTGAACAGCTGATATAAAATGAATAGTGTCGTACGCCAGATAAAATTAAAACCTGTCTTCACAACCATTAACACATACGATTAGTAGGAAACAAGTAAACAACAAGAAAACGCTACGCTAAGTTGAATTTTCTCAACACTCATTACTATCACCGCCAACATACATATTGTAATATTTTTTTTTGCAATTCAATTTCGAAACTGGCCGGCAGAATAGTGCGACGGGATAAAATCATGGACATGTGCGAAAACCCACTACTTCCTCGCCCACAGTAGCGACGTTTATTGCGTTTAATATTTCGGCGAAACAGTGACAAACACCTGCGGCACGATAATACATCTATCATAAAAATACGTAATACGTAACCTACTATGTAACCCGTCATCACAGACGACACGCCCAGGGCAAGGAATAAAACGAAGTTGGGAGTTGGGACCCGATCGTAAACTGAAGTGATAGAAAAATTTACCGTATAAACTATAAACTCACCGATAAATTCTATTGCTTGAGGGAAAAAGCTGGCAAGGTTTTGTCCCATATGATCGGAAATGGGTATCTGCATGTACTTGATATGTCCTTGTTCTTCGAAAGTGTTAGGCAAGTCCGATGTAACGTTCAAAATATACTAAAAAAAAAAAATCAAACGAGCAAACCAATTATTAATTGTGGAATATACAATATTAATATTATATTATGATTTAAGGTTCAGGGGACGTTACAATGACATATTTTGTTGTCTTCGTCTTACAAGTAACATAGCAAATTTTAAGCTCAGCAGAACACGTTTAGCTCCGTTAATGTAAAAAGTAGAGCGAATTTACCTCTTATACAATTTTGAGGTAAGATTTTTATCTAGACAATGACATATAGGCTTTTTATTATGTTTTTAATTTTAAAACGAGTTATGAGTATTTTAAGATGTACAAACCGTTTACGATTTGAAAATACACATAACTCGCTTTAAAATTAAAATATAATAAAAAGCTTACGTCATTATCTAGATAATAGTCTTGCCTTTAAATTATATAAGAACTCAATTCGCTCTAATTTTTAAACTAACGGAGCTAAGCGTGTTCTGCTGAGCGTAAAAGTTTCTATATTACTTACTTGTAAGACGGAGACAACAAATGTCACTGTATCGTCGCCTTAAGCGCTAGTGTGTTAGAATTAGTTATATAGTTTGTTATACTATTTTATAGTTCGGCACTCAGGCACTTTTGCAATTAGACAGCCCGTTTAGAATTTTTTACATTTTTATCTAATTTGCTGGTTTATTTTCTAGCTTATTGTATGAGTTTACTAACAGTTAAAAATAATTTTTAGAGCCGTTTAGAAATCATTTATTATTTCACCAAACAGACAGCTATTTATATAAGTATGAAATTATGAAGTACTACATGTACACTATACAACAATACCTTGGTATGCATAAACATAAACATAATAATATGTTATAAAATACACATAATATTGTTATTATTCCATTATATTTTATTACATTTCCTTAGAATATAATATAATATTATTTATATGATATATGATAGCCCCTACCTATATAACTAATATTATTATTTATAGGCAAATATTATATTAAAACAAATATTTTAGCACTAATTAGTAATTAGACATTTGTTAGAATGTCCGAAAACCAAATTCTAAATGTCAACTATAGTTGATTTTATACGTGTTATACTGTTATTTAATTTTATTTGAGTTATAGCAATATTAAAATATATATTATTATTTTTAATAATATGTAGGTATAATGTATCTATATATATATTCTATAATATAAAATAGGTAATAAAATATAATATTATATGTTTAGGCTAGGTTACCTATATTTGATCATAATTTTTTTTTATATTTTATTATTCTATACAGGTTATTTTATATTTTATATTAACTGCACACAATAAGCAAGTCGTTTGGATTTAAGTAGTATCTAAAGGTACCCTCCCTACCTACAGACTTAAACAGTGAAACAGCTCGACATCTAGACGTCGTCGACTATGTCTGGCCCTGACTGCCCGTCAAAACGCTGCAAGGAACCACACTTAAAAAAGCTTAACAGGCTGAATGCTGCCTTACTGAACAAGCTTGCAAAAAATACAATTTTTTTAGATCTATGGGATATATTATGAAATTACCTCTATCCGGTGTTTCTTGAGCCATTCCAAGTCTTCCGAATTGGTCGCGTTACCGAGGAATAGGTCGGGTAGGATCTCCACGGGAAAGTCACGGTCCTCGTCGTAGCCAAGTATCGAACTGGAGCTGTCCACGTCAGACAGGCTGTCGATGTCCGAACCACCGGAGCTCTCAGGTGATGTGCTGAGGACGGACAGTAACTGGTGCTGGCGACGTGCGTTCCGGGTGTGAGGCACAATTGATGGGGTGATGTGCAGAGACCGCAATCCCATCAGGGTGTCCGTGTCGCCAATGTAACCGGTCATGTCGTCGTTGGCCCGGGCGCAACGTTCCAAAAACGATTCACACCATTCTGGACACGATTGCTGGAACGCGTGGAAACTCTCTGAAAAAAAATTATAAACACGATCGTTATTGCATGATTGATTACAATAATTGTATAAGAAAACCACAAATCTGGTGATCTGTAATCTGAAAGATCTGCTGACAAATCAATAGTATCTGCCGTCACATAGGATTAGAGGAGCGGAAATATAACGCGCAACTATTTGAAATATAATTAATGTCTTCAGCTAATATATTATAAATATATATAACAATTATTTTTTCGAGTTTGCTTACCCTGCTTAAGAAATTATTTTCACACGTGTCCGTCGGTAATTCTATATACAAGTCCGAAACTACTGTTCCGTTTCCGGAGCTAACGAGTTTTCTATTACCACGTCTACTAAGTAATAACTGACAGTAGTTATTACTTAATACTTACTGACTACTGCTATAAATAACTTTTTACGAGTAGGTTCCGAAACCTTAACATTGTATTTATTACTAATGTCTATCACCAAGGTTCATGATATTTTAACGCGATACGTTTTCGTCTTTTTGAGTGGAGGGTTTTTGTGCATTGATTGAAATTCTATATTATAGTCGTGTGGAAATAAAGTTATGGGTTAATGAATAATAACCATTAAAAGATAATCATTTATAAAGTAAAGGTGATGAATTAATTGGGAAGTGTTTTTTAAGGGAAGGGGGTAGATATAACATTTAATTTGGTACAGTTCGTCATTTGACCCAAAGTACATTGTATATAATTAAAAAAAACTAATGAATAGATATACTAATTAAACAAGTGTAGGAATAGTTTTTATAATGGTTTAAGGATTTCCGTAATATAATGCCAAAAATAGTTTCCATACCATATTAAAATTAAATTTATGGAAATTGACATGACTAATAAATATGTTGTTATTTTTTTCAGCTAGTTTGTTATATCTGAATACACTATAATCGAACATTTAACATACCTTTGCTATAAAAGGGTTAGTTTTCATGGAAAACATATTTTAGAATTTCGTCATGCCTTTTCCAATGACTTCAGTGCATCAGTGCATTATTTACATGGCAAGGCTTCAATGTTTTAATTTATTACTTCACATAAAATCCACTAGTAACAAGCTGTGTCCAAAACTCGTTGTTTATGGATTCATTGAAGTGTTTAATACAAATCATCATTCTTTATATACGTGAGTACGTGACTAATATATATGTATATTGTATATAATGGTTGAATTCTTAACGTCGTCAACTATTTTGCTTGCATTATAATACATATTATACAACATGTAAGTTGTAACATATGGATGATATTTATTTAGATGTTTAGTTCATTGTTAATAAGTGTATAAGTGGTAATTTATAATATACCCTAACCCCGAGGGCCGAGGTGTGTCTTTCAACATACACTAACACATGGTAACAACATCCTGACGCTTCAGGCCTATTCATAGAAATCCGTTCGTAACACATAATCAGGCCGACAATATTCTAACTTTAAATTCAAAAACATAATGAAAGTGACGATATGCTATTTAAATATATATAGTTAAATTTCGATTATTATTGATATTACAAGACAAGTTAAATTTAAAATAATAATTACAAAAAAAGTGTATAGGTATAAATCAAAATAACTATGTCCTATATCGGTTATAATTATGAGTTCTAAATAAATATTTGGCAATTTAATTGATTATCGTCTCTCAATACATTATTATTAGTTATAATATCAAAAAATCACTGTAATAATCGTAGATGAACACGTGAGTAGTGAGTACCTACGACGAAAACGATTTTATCTATATTATTGATGAAAATAAAATCATTTTGAAAGGGATTCGTGAACATTTTTCGAACGAATAAAATCACGACCAATGATATTATATTATGTCGTATACAAACTAGCAAATATATAATATAATATTTTTTATCTCAAGGAAAATTACGAAAAGTATTTAAATCATGTATAAGTTTCAAATCAAATTTTCCACCACCCACGCGTGCACTCGTTTTTTTTTCATTTTGTCAAAGTAAAGAAAACATTCCCTGTAACAGTGTGTGTGTGTGGGTTCGCGATGAGTGGGCGCCGCCTTCACCGCGCCTGATCGCCTCGTGGTAAATAACATTGGCGCTTCTCACAAAGGGTCCCCCGTCGTCGTCATCTGGACCGGGCGGCGGCTGCAACAACGACGCATCGATCGGCCAGCACCGACCGGCTCAAGTATATACAATATATAATATAGAGACGTATAGTACGCACAGCTCAGGCGGATACCCGACCGGAAATCAAAATTGGCCCACCGGAAACCGGCTGCCAATAAAGCCGGATGATTTATTAACGAACGCACGACGACGTACCCTGCCACCACCAACGCCCTACACTCTTATTCTCAGGACATATTATATTATATTATATACCGAGTGTTTGTCGAGTCCGGTCGCGTTAATCCCCAGACGGGAAAAAAATAACAAACCCATCTATTTTTTTTTTAATATAGTTATTATTATCGTCGTGTACGCGTTATACAACTTGATATACTCAAGAACACTCTTCCCTCTTGAGCGGGTTATAGCAATAATACGAAAAACCACGAATAAAAATATCATAATCCTCGCGTAAAACAAACAAACGCGACCGGTGCTTGTCGAGGTCCTGCACGCGTAATCATACATGAAAATGGGTCAAGATGAAACGTAATAGCGACCCACGTACAGTAACAACCAACAACCCCCGGGAACGCCTACTCGGACAAAATGTTCGATAAACGGCTGGCGTCAACCGGTTTTAATTGTATTTTTTCAAACTTCAAAATCGCCCACAGTGACACCATCGTCGTGGTTGACAAAAATAATCTTAATAGAAAAATATTTTCTCCTATAAAAATAAAGAAATAAAAGTAAAAATAAAGCTCACGGGACAGGGAAGGAATCGGGCAGTGCTGGTCAACGCACCGCACGTGGTATTTCCATCCGTCGGGTTACCACGGGGCACGGGTTAGCACGAGGTGCGCTTCAATGAATATGAATATGAAAACCAGACTGTGGCAAGACGCGTGATCACGTACACGTTCCACATTACATAAAGACCTTTTTATAAAATAACCCCACCGCCGCCGTACCAGCAACGACCCACGCGTTTTCGGAGGCCCGATTATATCGATCCTCCAGCCGAGGCCCATACAAATATATAGGTCAACTCCGAACGTATTATTAACTTACTATGAACATAGCCCGCGCACTGCTCGGGAAACACATCACGTCCCGGTAGGGTTTGTTGTTAACCCACCAATAATCGAAACGAAGGGTTTTTTACTTTAAACTCTAATTGATTATATTATTAACAGATTCTATTATTGACTGCTGTGTACGCCGATTGACACCGTTAAAGCACTAATTTCTATTCGCCGGCTCGCCGCTATAATGTGATAGGTACCATTAAATATTATTTATGAAAATGTTTCAATATTCGTTCAATCGTTCACCTCAAAAACCTGCAGGTTCATTACTCTTGTTGTTGTTCGAAATAATCTCATTTATAATATTTATCTACGAATGCCTGTTGCCCAACACAAGTGGTCAAATATAATTAATAACAGTCATAAACGTATTTATTTTATATATTTATTGAACTATAAAATTAAATTATGAATAATGTTATCATGAATAAAATGTAAAATTAATACGAAACCAACAGAATCTAATCCAAAAACATTATTCTTATAGATTTATATAAAATAAAATAATATCTACTTCCAGAATTATATAAATACTTGGACGGTATTATTAGGTGGTTATTTTATTAGTTAAATTATTCGTTTAATATTACACAAAAATGTATTTTACTAAAAAAATGCTAATAATACTCTTACATTTTTATTACAACACTAAAAATGTAGACACAACCACAACCATACTGATTGGATTCGTATAAATACTCAATAATTTTAACATTTTTATAAAATAAAAGGCATATTATCTAGCTTGGTGGTTCGTGACGCGGAGTTTAAAGTTTAAACTATATAATAAGATAAACCATAGGTCATTTTTTGACGTATTAAATGTAGTATTACTGCTTTAAGTAGAACAGTTATGATTATTACACAATAATACATCTAAGTAATTAAACAGAATAATCAAAGTTAATTGCATTCTAAATAAATGTTTTGTCGTACAATAGAAAATTCTAATCAAAGACATACATTTAAGTCTGTTTAAGTCTGATATATTATATATTAAACAAACAAGTAAAGCGACGGTCGCTGGTATAGTGGGGTGTCAAAACAATAATATAAACAAGTAAATGATTTGCATAATGCCAATTGCTTAGTACCTAGTAGGCACATGACAACAACACAAATTAAAAGAAAACATTCTTAACATGTCATATACCTACATATTTTGAACGCAGCAAATGGTAAATAATTCAAAATGTCTAAATATAAAATGGGTGTTTATAGACGCGCCACCGGATATCCTTCATAGAACACAGAGTGCGAGAAATCCGCACCAGAGTCGTATGTTTTTAAAATAGGTTGTATGTTTTTCAAATTCCCAGCAGTTGTAGTGGAAACGGAAACCGGGAGACTTATTTTCGGACTAGGCGTGTCCGGGGTACTGGTTTTTGCACGCCAAGGCCTCCCGCTGAAAAGGAAGCGCACAACGGATCCTAAATGCCGGAAACGTACATCCGGTTTAGTTTAAAAACACACGGCAGGATATACAAATACGCATGCGCACGCGCCGGATACCGGCAGTTTGGTTGTGAAACAAAACATGCGCTCTTTCCGGCTATTCAATTGGATCTTTTCGCCCGTTGGAAAAAATAACTCACTCAAATAAACCCTGTATGGTTGTATATAACATTCAAAATAACGATATTAAATTAAAAACGTGAAAAACGGGTAAACTGTAACTCGTACCCTTGTGTGCGTGGGGGTATAAAATAAAAACATCATGTCTATCCTGAGCAGTTTCCGTTTCTCTGACTCGTTTGCGTGGGAAACGACTAAAATTATACAGCTATAAACTGCTACGATCGATTGACGATTCCGGTTTATCATTGATTAACTAAAGTCTGGCGAGCACGTCTTGTGAATGACGTAAATGCAATTCATGAAAAAAAACATAGTCCAAATCGTTTGAGTTATGTCCGGCGGCAATGTCAAATGTGTATACATTCTCCGATACAAAAACGTGTACGTTATACATGTTCGTTCTGATAATGGGTATTTAATGTATATTAAGGTCTAACTCTATAATAGGTAGACTCGTTGCATAATGACCCGCCAGGAGAACTTATTTATTCATTGCATAAAAAATTGCAGGTTTATTAGCGAAAATCGTCAGCAAGATTTAGGTAGTATTACAACGGGCTGCAATATTGCCAGGTTTTATTTTTTGTTGATAAAGTAAATTATTATATTTGGATAGAAGTTTTTTAATCACAGACAAACCAAAACAATTTACATTAAAATCCAGACCAATAGTCGGGTGAATATTATGTACTTTGGACAATAAAATTAATGATAATATTTGTATTACAATGTCAGCAATACCGAATTTCTAACGAAAGCTGCCATATTATTTTTACTACATACACACACATGACACATTCATATCGTATAATGTATATTATACTAGAAAATAGCCAAATGAGGTTAGGTTACTTACTTACTTGAAATTGTAACAAGAGAAGTAAAATTAAATTACATTCAATTTTTTTTAAGGTTAACTTATGAGAAAACCTCATTAAAATATTTTTGTTTGTCACAGAGCTATTTTGGGTAACCGGGACTTTTGGAACATACTATACATCATAAAATAAACGTATATGTAAAAATAAGCATTTGAACACAATTTGGAATTGAACGGCGAAATAAACACCACAGAACGCGAACGACAAAAAATAGTTGATTAGCAGTAATTAATAAACGCTTGTCACACAGCCTCCCGAGAAACCAGTCACTGTCGCCGCCGCCTCCATCACTACCGCCTACTTAATGTCACCAACGTACATATAAATAGACATTAAGACGTATATTATAATACAAAATTTAATATGATCTATATTTGGCGTACTCCTTTTCGTGTTCCTTAACAAGCCCGATTTGGCGAACCGCCGCCTCTGATCTGGGTCCGGAAATCTGGACTATATAATATAGGCCCGACCGGTTAATAAAGTCGATAGGATAATCGATACAATATCTTCGAGCAGAGACCGGGTGGATGACGACAGCGGAGTATATAATAATAATAAATCATTACAGCAGGTATCAAAAATCGAAAAAACTCTAAAACGATCAATTGATTTCCATTACCTATTTAAAGTGTATAAATACCTATTATATTACACTCCAATATCTACAGATAGACCCCATATCCAAAACTGCATCCACCCTCTTTTATAAACGATTCCGATCCGCTTAGCCTACCACCCAAACCCCTCAAGAGATCTCACTCGAACCTAGCTCACCAATATATATTATGTATATATAAGGTTTACGTGGCCCCCACGCACGGCGCCAATCGCGAATTACGTAAATAATATACAGGTAATATTGGCGGCAATGATTTTTTTTATTTTACGTTATTATCGTTTTGCAAAATCGAAACACGTGCGCGCGTAGGTACGTTTTTTCCATAATATGTTGTTTTACGACGACTGTAAGTAGGTATAGTAGAATATTATATAGAAACGGAACGGAAAAAAATCATAAGAAAAAATAAACCGTATACCGGCCCGCTGTAGTCCCACGCGAATCGTTTTACCCAGTATATGATATATATGTATAAAATAATGTTTTCATTAAGCGCGCGCCGGAAACCTTACACGGCCATATGAGGGGGCGGCGGGCAAGACGTTTCCATTGAGAGCGGCACCACACGCACACGCACGCAAACAGGACGGATGAATGATAAAAACACGCCAACGAGACGGGAGCGGGACAAGCCCCCGATGAGGCAACTCAGCCGCCGCCGAGCCGTTTCCGGTACTCTCGGTCCGACATCATCGTGACTATGCCAATTGTGCACGATGAGAAAATACTTAAAATAATAATAATAAGACTTCCTGTTGATCGCGTTTTATCCGACTCTCGGTGTAAAATGATCATCTGTCACCGCAGTCGTTTTGATAGGACAACGAAATGTATACACGCCACGAACGATTTTCGGTAACAGTATAAAACGTTTTTATGGCAACCCTTATTCTAACCAACATAGAAAATAACAACAGTGCAGTTCACTTATAAAGTTATACCTTATATCGAAATACGAATATTTATAGGCAGGTGGAGAAAAAAGAAACATATTGTAATATTCGTTCGATTTATACCACCACGCTATAAATTAATATTATGGATACAGAACTATATTGTCATAATACACTATAGGTATCAAAATATTTTAAAAGTTACCTCTACATCCCCACGACCCCACTTACTAGAGAATCGGACTTCAACATCCTACTTTGAGGAATAAAGAAGAATCATAGAAAATACGGCTTAGTATACGGATTGACATTCCTATTTGAAAAGAAAAATTTCAAGTGCAGCTAATATTTATCGACAATCAGTGGTGATATAGTTCTATATTATGCATAATATACAAAATTATTTTTCCACAAAAGTAAATATTGTTTGGAATACGTCTGCTATTTCAGAATTGTCACTATAGGTGTATTATACAAATACGCCAACCATACGGGCGTATGCTGTCTGGTTTTGCATATCGAATTAAACAAGATCCTACCTTCATTTCCACCCACGAAATTATGTGGCATATCGTGTAACGGTATTTATATGTTGAACTATTGTTAAACAATCTCGTCAAAAGAAATTAACTCAATATTTATTTAAACTAAGGATTTGTATGCATTAATATATTATTTGAGTGAGTGAGTGAGATGGGAGTGAGAAATGTGGACGATTGAGAACGCAATTCGATTAGACACAAAGAATGCATAAAAAAAGTTATTTCGCATATATTTTTAAGCATATTTTATAGACAAGTTAACTAAGTTTAAGTAATACAAGTCATCTTTTTCCCCCGTAGATAATATTTTATTATGCCAAATATTAATAACCTGCAGTTGTCAATTTACAAAAGCAATGGCGTGCAGTACATAATATGTTTAATGGATATTAATATTATTTTATTGTTAACAAAGTAATTTGTTTTGTTAAATAATTGTTTTTTAATTTTGTACGTAGATATTGAATTATTTTGGGAATGTTTATTTCATTGAATTTTAACTCAAAATCAATGTTACATTTTCAACATTTGTCAAAGAAGCAGTATATAATAATAAATTTACTCTTCTAAGCTAAAGTTAACACTTTACACTAAAAACAACTAACCACATACATATATGTATCTGCAATGTCTTATGAGAATAAACCGAGATAATTAAAAAACGATTGTCACAGCATCTTCATATTATTATGTTCATTAAAAAAAGGCATAATTATTTTATTCGGTATAGGTATTAGATTATACCAAAACATATTGTATAATTTATTATACGGAAAATAGATCACGGTAGTTTTTGCAACTGATAAGAACAAAAAGTGGTACTTTTAAATTGAAAATTAATAACAATTATTATGTTGATTATATCAAAACTGGAATTGGTGAATTTATATTTCTACAACGTAAAGTCATAAACGCAAATTAGTAATTACTAATTACTAATTAGCAATCAGTTATCGTCTAATTTAAATGAACAAAATCAACGCATGCAATATAGGACTAACAAGATATACATACTAACACAATAATTACCAAAAACGCTACGATAAAGAAAGACCAAAGTGTGATAATATAGACAAGTGCAAGTTCAAGACAAAATAATAAATGACACAACAGAATAATACAATTCACGTTTGAGAGGGGGGTTACAACTTACAAGTAACAGAACGAGTTTTACGAAAAAATCGAACGAAATATAATATATAATATAAGTACTTTCCATTAATGTTTTGACGGGCAGACGAAAAGTCGAAAGTTACTAGCACTTTTTAAAATGTATAACACTCAGAATTCATAAACTTTCTAATGGAAAAAAGAGTATCAAGTTATTAGCAGATTAAATTCTGTTTAAACGTGGATACAATATGTCAAAACATCTTAGGAGTTAAGGTACCTACGTGCATTATTTATTTGCTTCGTCTCTAGAAGATCCGTCGTAGGACATTTATTTTTCGCATTTTTGATGATGACATCAGTTAGCGACATAGACACTGACGGATATTCGAAACTTTCGTTATCCTTGGAGATTAAAAAACCGGAGACGAGTCGACAAATCGATCGGCTTAGAAAAGAAAATGATTTCCCGGAGGTAGGTACCTCCCGGCGGCACCCTGCGGAACTCACTGCACACCATCTAACCGGTCGCGCAAACGACCTTGATTAGGTCACAACACCTACAACGAGGATGGGTACCGACCGAGTGGTAGTTGACCGTGAAGGTTTCCAGCAACAGGCGAGATCGACAAAACTGATGCAACCATTGAATGAATAATAATAATAATAATAATAATAATAATAATAAGACGTTCATTAAAATATGAATGAACACCGGTCGTATTATTATCATATATAATAAGTGTGCGTGTGTGTACGAGGAGTGTACCGAAAAAAAAAATTGTTTTCATTATGATCTTCTAGTATACGCTATACAGCCACACACACAAAATGTGTGTCTTTTTCACGGTACGACGCCTATGCGTACGTTGCGTGTGTGTAACCGTAGCTTTATGGCCGACCCGACCATGTACGCACGTAGGAAGCGTTCACACCTACAGTCGGAGGAGAGTTCCGCTGAATATTGTTAACAAACACAGTTTTCGGTCAATACCGGTTTGTAATAAATCGGATTCGGTTGTACCGCACAAATGACGAAATGGACATTCCTACGTTATTAGCCGACTTCCTTAACTCGGATCGCTAGTATGACGGCGACAGGGGAGGATACAGATTCTCCGAAAAAAGACTGACCATCGCATTGCGATCATTACTTACTACACACACAGATTAAAAAAGTATTATAACCTACGTACACCGTCCACGAATATCATGTTGTGCGCCTTGGCTTAAATTCCGATTTTTTTCATAATGCATTTATAGATACTATTGGGATACACACAATATTACACCTAATTCGTACAAGCACGGGAAATGAGTATGCTAGAAATGTGTTACCAAAATTGAATTAAAAGTTACCATAAAAATATTGACTTGACTATAGTCAATAAGCACTCACACTATTGTAAGGTAAACATTTGTGAAATAATATTTACCCTTTCTATAAATAGTATTTTTCAATTACAATTATTGCAGTAGTAAGAAAACTCCTAAGAAAAGTGAAAGCTAGTTCAATACCTACATTTTATCGTTATTAATTGGTTTGGATATAAATAGAAATAAATTATGCATACAAGTTAAAGTTGAATTAATATATTCAATTAGTAATTAGTGATTATTTACATATTAGCAGTAATGGGTTGGTAGTACAAATAATAATTTACAAGATTTAAAAGTACAAAAACAACAAAATCATAACTTTTAACAAATTGTTAAATAAATTTAAAATTAAAAAGTAAAGAGTTTATGAAATCAGACCTCAAATCAATTATTATTGTATACCTAGGTAGAACAAACATATTGGAAACCAAAATTAAGATGATATTTACTTTAACACACTAAGTCAGGATAAGAATAAAATAATGTTCAATTTTTTATTGAAACCGTTAATCTAGAAACATAAATGCAACAAGTATTATAATTTAGTATTTATCAATACCAAATAGTTACTAATTATCATGTAAGCTAAATAACAAGTTTTACTATTTCCATTTTATTAATTATGTTTTTATGTCATCCCCTCCATTTTATAATATGCAATTTGGAAGACCCTGATTAATGATTATATACAATATATACCTAGGTACCTACATAAAATATAACGTGTATAATAGACAAATAATGGAGATTATACAACCACATTATAGTGATAATTAAACCAAAAAAAAAATATTTTATCAATTGCCTATGTTTAATCTATTATAACTTAACAATATAAAGTATTGATTTTAAAAATAAAAATAATTTAATGCTTTTCAATTTCAATACCTAATCAATTAATTAATTAAATAAATAAAATGTAAAAATGAGTTTGTTGTATTTAAACAAAGATAATATTAAAAAGTTTTTTAGAACTCCATTTCTGCTACTGGTTAATAATTAAATCTTGTGAATAATGAATACTCTAATGCATAGTACCGGGGTGTTTGAACACAACAAGTAGGTAGGTTTTAAAACAACTACCTACATTTTAATTTAGGTAGTAACTATATAGTAAGTAAATAATAATGAATAAGAGTAAATATACATAGGAATAATAATGAGAATTATAAAAGTAATTTAACCAAAAAACTTTATTATCTTTTGCAAAAAAAAACCACATGGTTTCTTAACATTATTTCACTATAGGTAGGTACAACTCAAAATGTCAAAATTTTGTTAAGATTAATGATAGGGACCTATTCAAAATGTTTAAATTAATTTAATAAGAAAAGTTTAATCCAAAAACTACATAAAGTCATGATAATTTTATTATTTTATTAAAGAACTTGAAAGGAATAATAAATTTATGATCTATTGTTCATGAACTAACATTAATATCATAACTTATTGCACATACTATTCATTAATAAATAAAAGGTAAATAACTAATTAAATTATTCTAGAGACCTACAAACCTACTAAATTACACATATCATTAACATAACTAATTGCAATCTAATATATTAATAACAATACAATATTATAGATAATTAATTTAAATACTATATAGGTAGGTACCTAGGTAGTTTATAGTTTGATTTCATACCAATACCGCATACCAAATACCAATATCTATTATTGGTAGATTCATTAAATTCAAATTAGTTGGGACAATTAATACTCATTACTAATACAACAAAAGGTTAAATGTGATAAAATAGGTACTGAGTAAATAACTAGTAGATATACAATAAAAATTTAAATACATTACCTAGTTTTAACCAATAAAATAAATATAAATTTATATTATATTTGAATAGCTTGGGATTGAAAAATTATGTACCTATTATGTAAGTAATAAAACACCTATTGTAGTACCAACTGGAATTGAATTGCAGTATACAAAAAAACAACATTTTTACCATTAGCGACTAGGTACTGATTAATATTCAACAAGTTTGAATGATATTTTTTAAATTCGTTATACTCATAGAATTTTTTTTTAAATTTAGAAGTCTATTAATCGGTTGCCTAACTGACAGGGCAAGTCAGATAAGAATTATCATTAATATACAATTGCTTATGCGTAAGCTACCTACTTAATTACTATCACTCGAAATACCTACCTAACTCAAATGTTATCATTATGAAAATTATAAAATGTTTTAAATCATAATATTCATTATGGTAGATATAGGTTGAAGTACAGAAACATTTCATAATAATCAAGGTAGGCTCTCTACATTAACCAAGTTATATAACAATAAAAAAATGCATACCTAGTACCTATACAGCTTGAATATAATCTTAAGAAACTCTTACCGTTCAGACAATGAACCTTGCATCCATCCTTCAGCAACCGCTTGGCCAACACAATCATCGTGTCCGATACAGGCGAAGTAGTCTTGCGATCGTCCAAACGCTCGTCACCGTACAGCACAAACGCTCTTTCCTTGTATGCATTGACAATTTGCTCTCTGAGATCAGTGCACTTGACTGTGGATGCCAAGTCGATCTTACCGGCGGCCAACCGCCTCAGCATGATAGTCGGTATGCTGAAGTTGACCGCATCGCGGATGTGACACTCTGAGAAGTCCATCGAACTACGACAGTCCAGTATGAGCAACTGACCCCTGTTACTGGACGACAGTTCGGTGGCCAGCCATTCAGGGCCCACACAGATGTTGGACAACATGGACGAATCATCTTCAGCAGGCATTTCAAAAGCTGATGGGTGCCCACTGGCCACTGCGAAAAATAAAATTTCTAGACGCACATTGATGCAACCGGACACACGCGGCGAATCGACGAATGTTTTTATCTGTTAATGTTTTTAAATAATATGCCGCATTAACGCGTACAAGACAAGTGTTACTACAGTAGTTCACAACGACCGCAGTTAAGAGTTTACGTGGATCATCGTTTTAGAGAAGTTATAATAAAAACAAATGTACTTTTTTAAATGGGTAAGGTAACACTATAATAAACTACAAACACTGAAATTAATTTTATGAATAAAATTTAAATCGAAAAAACGACGTGATAATGATAACGACAAAATCACACTGTTTAGTATTCACACACGGCACACTACTACAACAACACTTTATGGTAAAAGAACGCTGATAAATCGGCGGCGGAGAGATGATCACAAGGAGCACGGCGGCCGATGCGTTCGCCCTGCGCACACAGTCGTAGTGGAACTGTTGATCGCTGAAATGTAGTGAATGCGTCAATGCGATGACAAAAACATGGGCTCGGTGAGAACGGAATATGAACGCGGCGCGCACGACAAATACCAATTACCGAGAAACCCGCGGCGCTCCTCGTCCATAACACCGACGCGTCCGTCGCCACCTATCGGGCAACCGTACGCAACCGATCTGGACGCCAGCGCTGCCTGTCGGCTCGGCAGCGCATTGGTCATCAGCCCACAGATAGCGGCGTCGCGTCTGAATTCAAACAAAACCATCCGTCCTAGACGTCCCGTGGACCATTTTTTTTATTTACGAGTACCTACTGTCCGTACATAATAGTAATTACTAATTAGGTACAGACGGTACAGCCGTACAGACCACTGTACACTGACCAATATTTAATATTAATGTAACATATTGCTTATAAATTATAATAATAATAAACCTACTCGTTTTTTTTGGATTGTTTAATTTGCTATATTATGATGGACCATGGACAGTTGAATAAATAGGATAAAAAAAAAGACTTCTAATAGACATTAATTGTATTTAAGACGTAAGTACCTATTTATAATAATACATTTTTTCCTGTTGGTAGAAATCGTTAAATTTTCTGCAGAGGTACACCTATATCTAAAACTTATGGTTTTGTTTATATTAATAACAAATTTTCAAATGTTTTTAAACTTTGTCTACCTCGATCAGTGGCGCAACCAGGTTGGGGGGGGGGGGGTGTCCCTGGCGAATAGATCTCTTTAGTCTTTTGAGAGACAACTAGGAAGTCAACAGTCGACTAATATAATATGTCAATGGGAAATTATAATATAATTAATTAATTACTAAGTCCGTTTTTTAAAGGTGTATCGTCGAAGTTCATCATTATACTATAAAATACGATTGCCAAGGTGGTTTTGCCATGGTTACTTTCTTAATTTTTAATGTTTGTAGAATTATTAATTATTATATGTAAAAATTTTATTTGTAACGAGCTGTCAACCAACTTTCTAGCTTTCATAGTACATAAAGAAACTACATTATATATTTTCAGCCCATATTGAGAAAAGTTTAAAAATAGAGTTTTCAGGGCTCAATACGTCAATACACTTATACACGCCGACGTTTTTCTGGATTCAAATCATTATACTGCTTGAATATGACATTGCATCTATCTCATTAATATCTTATATTAAAAGCTAAAGCTTATAGTTGCTAACTTAACCACTTTACACTTACTCATTAACCTCACCGACTAACCGAATTACATCTTTATTATTTACCAAAAACTCTCGATGTTTTCATATTTTTTTTTTAATTACAACTACCATAATTCCTTGATTAAAAATCGAAAGTAATAAATGTGTACCTATTTAAGTATTCGTTTAATAGTTGACGTTTATGTGTTATTAATGGTGTTTTTTTTAAATTTATTTTAAAATTTATTAATTTATGTACAATGTACCTACATATGTATTCCAATTTCCAAATGGAGATGAATATGTTATTGATAACAAATTATACTTAAAACAAGTCGACGCTTTGGTCTCTAGGTACTCTGTAGACACTAGACAGTACTTCAGAAGTGGGGCCCATAGATTTCCCAGAATATTATAATGTCTACACTCTACATCAATTATTGTTACTTCTCAGAACCCTGGAGTTTACTTTTTTTGGCATATAGAATTTTCTTCGTTATCGCTATTTAAATAAGCAAAAACGTATAACTGACGAACGTAAAAAATGATAATTTTTTCCATAAGTACCTACTGTTGTACTGATTATTATCGTTCATATAAAAACATACTTATGGTTCCAAACGAGTATTCTAACAATGATCTTGTATACAGTTCCAGTGGCGTATCTACGGGGGGGGGGTCATATGGGGGTCATATCCCCCCCGGGAAGGTTTTTTTTTGATTATTTAAAACAATATTTTGATAGTTGTATGAAGATTGAACAGCTTACCTAAAACCTAACCTATGAACGAAAATGAATGGTATTAAATTCAATAATATCATAAAACCAGTGGCGTCATTTCGTTTATTAATAGAGGGGGGCAAAGGTTTTAATCTTCCTGAATGGGTAAAAAAAAAACGGCTCGCTTCGCTCGCAACCACATATTATCTACTTACATTTTTTTATGGTACCCTTTTTATTAACTAGGTAACGTCATTTTTAAATATAAGGTAGCAAATATTTTAGAAAAACAATTATATACCTATATCGGTTAAAATTCTACAAGCTATTATATGGTAATATTTATATTGATAAATAAAAATATTAGTAGTTTATTAAGATATCTTCTTTTTTTTATTTTTTAAATTATATCAACTGCATTATCTATAAATCAATTTTACCAGATTCATCACTTATAGCCCATACTCTATTATTCTTATATAGGTATACGATATATTTACTAATTAATATTATCTTAAATTATAGTTTAATTTTTTTATTGCTTGCCTATCACCTCAAGTTGTGTCTGTTTATTACGGTAATCGGAAAAAAATGAATGAAAATATATCAAAATTGAAGTATAAATATGTTAAAATTGTATTGAAAAATACATTACAGTTACATAAAAATCAGTAATAGGTATCATAAAAAATAGAAGGGAGCTTACTACTGCTTACATACCTATATAGTATATATATTATAAAATATTTATTTAAATAACCGCGGTGACTCCTATAGACGTCCGCGTTCATTGTGGAACCGGACCAAGAAATTCCTCAGACAAATATGTTCTGTTGTGGTGCGATTGACCACGCAGACTGAGTTTATATGGTTTTATAACAAGTTTTTGGGCACCGGATCTTAAACATCCCCTTTCCTCCCCCCACCAGCAATGAAACTTATTGCTACAAAAAAGTTTAATTAAACGTCGCACTTTTTCACTTTTGTATCCGGCCGGACACCTGTCGTGTTTACCGGACGCCGGACAAACCATTTACGTCCTCCACGTTGAACGTCTGTGCCGAGTTAGGGCAGGTTTACTGTGCAGCCGTCGGCTCTTTGCAGCGAGTTTTATTTTTCGTTTGTTTTCGCGAATTTACTTTATTAGTCGTAGGCACGCGCTGTATTATAATTTATTATATTCGCTTTGCAGTTTGCTTTTTCGCAGTAGTGATGAAGGTACTCCACTTCGCTGTATCACTCAGTTCCGGTGGACGTCTCGCTTAGTTTTAGATACTCAGGTACGCTGTGGTAATAACCAATGTGTATATAAGCGGTTACCGCTGCCACCCACTGCACACTGGTCCAAAAAAAAAGTTGGAAAAAAATATTTTCATGGTAATTTTTATTATATTGCCACTTAAGCAAACAATAAAAAGTATTTAATATTGTATTTCATTGTTATTGACAGTACATTAATTATGAATTAGGTTTTTATACACTAATCAACGTTTTAGTATACAAATATTACAAATGTTCATAATATGCTAGTTGTTTGTTCTCAATTTAATTATTCGAACTCCATAAATTCGTCTAACGTCTAAACTTGTAACGGATTGAAATACAAAAATTTTAATTGAATATTTTCGCATATTTTGCCGTTTTCTGAGCAAAATGCATATTTGACAAATTAAAACCCAAGCCCAAGCCCAGGCTACATTTTAAAATAAATTGTAGGTAAATTAAGATAGTTGTATTTGTGAATTCGAAACAATATACGTTTTCTGTAAATATCAATAAAATTTTATTGGTTGGTTAAAAAAGCTTGAAAATTTAATAGAAGGCTCCTAGTATATTGTTTCAAAGGCAGATGAAAAGAATTAAAAATCTATAGTCACAATTTTTTTTATAAGCATTTCAAGTTCTAATCTTGACAAAGTACGTAAAATTCATGAAAATTTGCAAATTATTTTGACTTAGAAATTTATAAAAATTTTTCTTTTTAAATCTAAGATTTGGAAATGTAATACCAGATTCCTCATAAGTTTGTCTACCTTTATCAAAAAAAAAAATGTCTACAAGCAAATCAAATTAAATTTTTATGAGCGTTTGAAATTCATATTTTTACAATATTGGATATTCACTCGATTTCTCATGTAGCGGCTTGGTTATTTTATTGTTATTCAAAAACGAAAAATTGTAGATACATGAACATTTTGACTCTTTTTGGGCTGTTTACGGACATTGTCAGTTTTAATTTTTTTTAGTTTTTCTTTTCCATAAATATCAATAAAATTGTGTTTGTTGGGTAAAAAAGCGTGTAAATTGAATGCAAGGCTCCTAATATATTGTCACAATAGCAGTTGAAAAATATTAAAAATACATAGGTACAATTTTTTTTATAAGCATTTAAAGTTCGAATTTTGACAAAATTTATCAAATTTAATATTTAATAATTATTTTGTAGGTAGTTAAAATTTATAAAATGATCAACTTTTATAGTTAAGGATTGAAACTTTTTAACAAGGCTCCACGTAAATACGTAAATATATAAATTAATTTATTCACAATAATATCATCAAATAAACTTGGTAATATACTAATACTATAGGCTGACTGACCATCTTCGCTCAGAATCGTTTTTCTTATACAATGATATTATATCATTGAATTCAAATTTAACACCATTTGTAACATACTGTACAGCAGAGTGACACCCACTTGCCCACCTTTTTTTGGAAAGGTGAGTACATTTATATAATGTACCTATATATATATTATATATATAATCATATAAAATAGGTGTCTGGTCGCAGGAATCATAAATAAACTGCAGGAACGAATTATATATGTTACGTAATACCTAAGTATTATAAGCTTAAATATTTTAATTTTAAAACCTATTTAATTTATATATAAAGAACGTTAATTTTTACTATAATCTTGGGAGACTTAAGTGAAGTTAGCCCCTCATCCCAACCAAACCGCTCCAAATAAATTGTAAGTTATTCCTCTTAATTTGTAAACTTTGAAACTTTGAACTTACAAATTCCGGCTCGATTCCTTGGTCATGGGCGGCATTTTTCTTCTGGCAAGTCATGGTGTCCGGAGAAGAAGTGCCACCATCCCCCACCCGGGCATGGCAGATACGTACCGGCTACGGGTACCCAATCAAAAATTCTGCCAAACCCAACACACAGTGTTCCCCCCTCCTACCGAAATTAAAACGTACAAAACTAATACAGCTAATGGTCATAGATGCCGAGCTTAAGCTCAAAAAAAAAAAAACTAAAATGCTACAATACTATTGATAAGTACCTATACCTATACGGCTATACCGACTAGCTAATTATTCTGAACAAAACAAAAACAAAACAAGTCTTTTTGCGATGCCGTCTAAAATAACAGAAAATGTATAACTGAAAACATTTTAATTGTTGACATGCAGTTAATATTACAGATACCTACCATTATAAAAAAATCAATTATGATTCAGTTGAAGTGTTCAACCCAAATAATTAGTTTTCTAAATACAGTGGATTGAGGAATAACTTGAACTTGTTAAAATAAATAACTTTTACATTAAATTGTGACGTTAACGAGAACTTTTGAAGTTAAGTACCTAATTTATTTTTCAATCCATATCAATGATTTAAAGTATAATATTTCACACCTGTCAAATGTATGGACATACACGCAATTATTGCCACCAACCTCCGCGTTGCGTGAAATGTGGGTTAAGTCACCTCACCGAAGATTGCTCTAAAACACGGGAAGAACCCGTTAAATGCGCCAACTGTAACGGTAACCACACTGCCAACTACAAAGGTTGTCAAATATTTAAAAATTTACTAAAGCGCACCATTTACAAAGTCGCTTACAAAGCTGACAAGGTTGAAAAACCGAAAAAACACCCCAGCCCACCATCTGCTGTACCTGTTGCACCACAAATCTTCAAAGTCCCCAGTTACAACTCAAATCAAAAACCGACATCTTATGCCAAAGCCACAGCCAACTCTTCTTCAGTCAATCAACCTCTCCACATCATCAACAAATTTATTGAAAATCTAAAATGTATTTTAAACCCTCTTCTATTGGCTCTTACTTCCCTAATTAACAAAATTACACTTCCCATTTCGTCCACTCCATGACATCCCTCACCCCAAGTTAGAGGGTACCCACACTGGTGGGCCTCCCTCCTCAAGCCATTCGTGTTATTATTATTTCATTCATTATCTAATTTACTTATTGTATCATAAAAAATACAGATTGTAAATATTCTATTTATCTAATAAAAAAAAAAAAAAAAGTATAATATTATTCCTTATTCATTATTATTTATTCAGTTTCGACTATATATTATAATATGGTGACTAGTGAATATTAGGTTAGGTATATTCAATAGTTTTTGAGAAAGTGATGTAACAGTAAAATTTGAAACCCAGCTTATACTCCTGTAATGTCCATGATAATCATAATTCGTTACAATGAAATGGACATATTGTAGGTAAGTGATAACTCACAGTTACCATATTATACATTTTTAAATAATATTTATTTTTAAAGTAAGAAATTGGATATTTTTATCTAGCCTAGCCATTTCTATGACCTTTATTGAATGCCTAGGGACTAGGGTCTAGGACCTCAGTCAAAATTGACAACGATTGAAAAACAGAAGAAATTGAGGAAGAGAAAATCTCAACAATAGAATAAGATAGAGCGAAAAGTATGAATGTAAATGTTTGATTTTCAGAACTAATTAAAACCCTCAAATTGTATATAATAAGGTACCAATTCCTAATTAATTAAGTATGCCAACTATTTCAAAACATTTATAAAAACTTGGAAAAATTTGGACACATTGAGAATAGACTTTTCATCGCTTGTATTTTGTAAAAAAATATTTTAGTTTAAAATATATTTTTAATATTTTTAAAACAATATTCATTGTTGTATTTGTTATACATTTTTACATCAACTATAATAATAATTGTAATTTTAAATTTAATATTCTAGCTTAAATTGGGTGATTCATTAAACAGTTAACACCTATTATCTTGAAAGGTGATAGGTAATGTTTTTTAGAACATAATTATAATTTGAATAAACTAGAAATTAGAAAACAATAGTTTTATTCCATTTTTAATTTTTCCGATTTTTTGAATGACAACATACATTTGAAATTTTGTATTCTGGAGCATATTTATTTTTTAATGTTTATATATAATAATCAAATTTCAAACGATTAGTATATTTTGTTATAAGTAGGTACTTAAGGTTTAGATATAAGCTCATCATCACTTTAAATAAGCACTTATAACTTGTCACTTATAACTAATTAACAACTCAGAAATTTGATTAATATACATTAAAATTCTCAAAAAAAAAAATTCAACTTATGAATATAAATTTAAGAATGTATCTGTCATATTTAAAAAAAAGGTATTTTGGTAATAAATTCAAATTATCTAAAAAAAGATTTTTTAAAAACATTAATACTATTCGAGATGAGTGTTTATTGTTAAATGAATCACCTTGTATAATATATAATTTATTATATTATATATTATTTTGTTGTGAGCAATTTCAAATTATATACAAATAAATAATAATAATAATAAATCAATTAATATTTCATTATACAGGTACTTATTAAATAATTCTAATTAATAATATATTAATAGCTAGTGGGTAGTTAATATAGAAATACAATATTTATTTTGTATTTAAAATTACATAGATTTACTAATAGTTTATATTGATTCTGTTCATAAAACCAAAGAAAATTGAGCGATTTATATGAATCATTAAAATTCTATAATTTATAGGGTTTATTTGACCTAGGTAATTTACTAATAATACAGATATCTTATACATTATATAGTATATACACATTCTACGTACAGTAAATAATTTAACTATTCGTTGTACATTTTAATTTGATCTAGCACTTGACTTGACACAATAATAATATAATATAAAATGACAGATTTCCGTCATAACATTCATATCACATACGTTTATGAATTTCATAAAATATTTAAATACATATTTAAACAGCTACTCTAACAATATAATATTATATAGGTATTAACAAAACTATAATAAAAAAATACCTCGTACTTTCAAACAAAATTTGTTTTTCGATCTATGTCTAATTTGTTGTAAATAAACATAACATTTTAATAATAATATCCTCGGTTATCTTTGTGGACGAGAAACTTTGTGAAACCTGTTACAAAACCTGCTGATACTTATGAAGAAAAATATTACTATTAAAGCGAAAAATCCCCATAAATAGAGGCCAGCTGATAATGAGTCCTTGTTGGTGAATAACACATATGGCTCCACCGCCGGTGTCAATAGGCCGTGGTGAATTAGGGCTGCAGTACCATTCGGGATTGGACATGGTAACTGCACTATTATGTCTTGATGTTGGATCTAAAAAATATTGTGTATAGGAATATTATAGAAACGATAATAAATCATTGGGTAAAATTTAACTCTTTATTTTTTTACCTGCTTGTTGCGACACACAAGGGTAGAAGCGAGTGAAGAGAGCGTATCATGACTATGGTCTTTTCTTAATAATGGCAACATAAAATACCTAGTCGGTGACAAAGTCGAAAGAAATCGAACACCAGGTATTTTCTTAAGATCGGCAAAATTGAGTAGTATACCACTAATTACGCCGGACACAAGAACTGTAATGGTTGTCAGCACGGATGAACTGAGACGGTCGGGCATCAGGTATCCTATCGCTGTTGCCATTAACTGAACGGAACTCATATGAATCGCAACGTTCACTAAAAAATATAACATTTAGTAAACGAAATATTTTTAAATCGCACATGATTGTATTTATTGTTTATTAAAGGTAAACTGAAATTAATTCTAGAAAGTAGAAATGTTGTATGATACCTTCAATAGGATTATGTACCCTCTTATAAAAACGTTTTTAACCTTTCTAGAAAGTGTAATATTTATATATACTCACATAGGTATGCAAAAAATGGTTCCGAGTTGTATAAATCATAATCATGATAGAGAGCAGACATGGCATATGCCGGCACAGAATATACTATCCAGATTAAAGCTGAGGGAGGAATACTGCAGAAAATCTAATAAAAATTGTATTTATTATAATTACATTAATATTATATTATTGATAAATATTACGAATAAGTTTTACTCACTGACGTTACAATGTACACAAATCGACTGTATAAATTATCAGCAATATCACTTTCTATGGCATCACGGTCATTTCCATGTGTATCACTTAATGCGATTTGTAGAATGAGTGGCAGTGCTCCAACTATCATAATGCTGTAATAGAACCCCATTCTGAAAAACAATTCATTAAATAAAATATCGTCTTGTACTGGTTTCGAAGATAAACGATATTTTATACCTGTCACCAAATGAAAGTTGTGGGTCCGTAGCTGGAATGTCCGAAAATATTGTGCCATAGATTATTGACAATATACCTGCAATGAAAAACCTAGAAATCCATCGTAAACTACTCCTGGGCTGTGAATACGCCATGTGACGTCTAAACAATAAAAGCATAATATTGTATTAGTTATTTATATGAATTTACTGCTTTATGTATCATACAATATTATGGCGACAATTTGTATTGGCACAATGGCAGTTCGCGGCTTTCCTGGCAAAGGTTTTGGCGGTCCAGGGTCTGGTAAAGGTTCAACTCTTCTTCTAAATAAATCCGCAAGTTGTTCTACTCTTTGGCTTGACTCTAACATGGCCTCTGCTGATAAATCATCGAGCGTGACTAAGTCAACTAAAAATATATATTTGCATTAGGTATATATTAATGTTTAATCTATAAAATAATTTATAAATTATAATGCATTAACTATTCGTTATTTATTTATAACTTACGATAATAATCTGAAGGATTCTTGAAAGCTGGACACGGATAATCAGCCGATGAAAAATATGGCAACATATTTCTGCGTCGGCCAGAATACATTAAATGACCAACAGATATTAATGCGACTCTTGAAACCATAGTAAATATTTCATAAGTAGGAGGCTGCAGTGTCACCATTACGATACGCGGATTCACACCAGCTAAATTAATTAAACTTTTTATTTATTTACTTGTTATAATTTATATACAAGTTATAATTACTTACTTGGGGCTCCAGCCGCCCATTGTCTAAGAAATTCAACTAGAAAGAACGTGTCGAATATATCCATTGTCACGGTTGGCCTATCAAGCATTATAATTTCTGCATCAGACATTAAATGGCATGCTACACTTAATCTTTGGGCTTCAGAGGCAGTTAGTTCAGAAACATTGGTATTTAAAACTTGTCCTAGACCCAACTCTTCAATAAGTACTCCCATCTAAAGTGGAAATTAAGTATAATATAACATCATATGTGTAAAATGTCTATTAATATCAATATACTAACTTGATCGTTTTGAGATACTTTTGGTATGGCACGAAAAGGAGCTTTCCGTAAATGAGAATAAAACGCTAAAGTCTGAGCTACACTTAAATTAGGAGCTAATTTAGCTTCAGCGGGTATATAAGCAATATGTTTAGAAAACGAAGAAATAGAAATATTTTGGCCATTGAGCAATATATGCTGTACTTGACATGGGTGACGATTTGCAAGGCTACTTAAAAGAGCTTCTCCTTCTCGTTCTAAAAAAACAAATACAAATCAGGTTGATTCAAAAACTAGTTAATATGGAGTATATTATTATAATAGATAACTCTTAATAAATAAAAATATGTACATTTTTGAAACAAATCAATACAAATATTAATGAAATGAGTTTTATGTACCAGATGTCATCATAAAGGCCATTACTTCACCGGCTTGAACTTCAAATGAAATCCCCTGAATTTTTGGCCTTTTTCCATCTGAACTTCCAGGCACTTCTAGTCCCCTTACCTAAAATTCAAGTTACATAATAATGTCATTAGTTATTACTTTTTATAAAATGTAGGACCTATTATACATCATATATATACATATTCAATTCATTTTAGCTTCAAGTTTCAACTAATTTCGGAGTATTTTAAGCAAAATAATATTTTTGTATCATTGATCATAATATAAATAATATATAATTTGGATATGTTTAGTAAAATATATTTTAAAATTATATATAGGTAACAATTCACCAGAGTGTGCAACATGAAAGTGAAACATCATTCAAAATAATTGCTTTATTAAACCACTAGGCATGTAGAGACAGTTATATTTCATTTGAAATAACAGTACGATATTTACTCAGTGCCTCCAAAGTTAATTCATATTATGTAGGTACGTTAAAATCAATCACAATATGTTGAGTGTTGATTATTAAACAAGTCTAATATACATTTTTTTTTTTTTATTGAACTAATGCATCGGCTACTATGTCCATTAGCATATTGACTATTGTAGGGGGTTACGATTAGTTTTAGAAACACGTATTGTCGTGGGGCGAAGATTTGTCACTAAAAACCCGGGTTGTAGCTAGTGACGCTGGACCATGCTTGACCGCAACACACATTAGTGACTGCGGCCAACCACCAAGTCTCAAAATATAATTAATTTATCAGTACCACTGAACACACATAATTAAACATTTTCGCTTATAAACATAATATTTTATAAATAGATACCTGCTAAAAATAGAGTTTGTAATTAAATCCTAGTATTCCTAAATAATATTATTTTACCTGAAGATATGGGTAAACAATTGCAGGTTGTCCGTAAATATCTGATCGATTTGGACTTAAATTGCTCATCATACTAATACTCCTATCTCTAGGTGTAGTAGCTGTTGTACCAACAACAGCTATGGAAGCGGGCCGACCACTCGTTAAATGGTGAGAACTGTTATAGAAACAACCAAAAATAAAGTACATTTTAAGTTACTTGATGTAAACCAGTTTACACATATTATAAAAGTATAAGTACCTATAATGATGTGCTGGATTAGTGTAATGATGATGATGATGATTAACTTCGGACAGTGCTCGCAAGTCATGTACGCTTCTCCTCTGCATTGTTGGAAGTTCTTGTCGAATAGGATATCCATGAGGTGCGAGTAAATTAGCTTCACTTATACTTTTTCCTCGACGACCCGGGTGATGTCTTTGTAAAGTAGGCTAAAAAAAGATTTTCATAAGCGATAATTAATAATCGTTTTCTAATTTGAAAAATAAATTATGCCTACACCGCCGTGGTAAATTGCATGATTGCAAAAGTCCGGATCACTTCTAGTTCTCGTATAAGGTCTTTGACTTCGTATAGCTGCTCCATCTTCACTCGAGTCATAACCACTAGATCCATCCCTGCGACTATTAGGCGGAAATACTCTGGGTAAGCCAAATTTGAGGTACGTGTACATATTCGAACTCAGAGGCGATTTGTGTACATCGTATTTTGGACCGTATCGTGGATGGCTGAGTATGGACTGCACAGTAGATTCTCGCAACTGAAAGTTACCATATGGTAGGGGGGATTTCTCACTCGATCCAAGAGCAGAGTCCGTGAAATCAGAATTTAAATTTTGCCTAAAAAATATTTATATATATATACAATATACATATAATATAATGAATATAAAATGTTTTTAAAGAGACATTTACCTGTAAATACTCCAAGCGTGAAGATCTTCAGATGCTGGTGGTCCCATTGACGTGACCGCATGGTGGCTTAAATGAGGGTCTGTACCAGCTACAGAATATCGTCGTTCACCCATTTCCCACGCTTGACCTCCTCCTCCTACTCCACCGCTACTAAACCTTCTCGGGCCCGGCATGTTGGTTCTGGGAAATTAAAACTATTTATGAGAATGAAATAAAAACAGTGTTCATCAGCTCAAACGACAACTAAACATTAACATTCCCAAATAAAGAAATGCAATAATAATAATATTAATTTACCAACATCGCACCCTTGACCATTCTATTCGGTCTGAAACAATGATCATTCGATAGCGTATTAATTAGAAGCATATACTTGACACAAATGATTAAAAGACCGATTCGAACTGCACCGGATATGGCGATTGCTAAACATTTGTTATCATCAACGATAATAACGGAGGAAAAAACTGTATACGAGATTGCATAAAAAGCCTAATGTTTCGTAAGCAAAATTACGATTAATTTGCTATTATATTTGTCGGGTCATGATCAACTTTCTATATTATATTATTTAAACCGCGTAATGCGCGGTGGCACACAGAATGACCGGATGACGGTAGTTGAGGTGGTTTCATATATAGATAGGACCATACGCGACATGAAGTCTATCTATAAAGGGCAATGCTCAGCGTTATCGAAATCGAATTGTAATCCCATCACGGATTATTAAATTGTAATCTTCAGACGTTATGGGTACCTACGCATTACACGTGTAAAATCCATTAGCCGTATACCTATACAACAATAAAGCTCACAGTGTACGATGGCTGTGGTGGATTATATTATTGTACAGGTGTACCGTGTACGTGTATTATATATTGCAGACGAAGCGCCCACGCGAGCTAGCTATGATAAAAGATTCGGCCGTCGAACCCGAAAATTACGTCTGGATCGCATTATCTATACCTATACGGCCTGACCCAGCTCCCTGCTCCGCGGTGTGTACACCACGAGAGTAAATTACAAAATAAATCTAGTTAAAGCAATTTTTTTCATTTCAGTACGCGTTATGCTGCCAAATGACAGCTGCTATACAGCCGACGGAAGAAGAACTGACGGCCGGCAACAGGAAATCGTATAATCAACATCGTGCGTAATACGCGCTCGGAATCTCGTACGCCGCGAGGAAAGTAGCCGCGAGGAAAGTAGTCGATCTCTCGCGCCGCCGCTAGTCTGTCCCAGTTATTATTATTATATTATTATACGTAGATGGACGTACGGAAAATGCCGTCGACGGCGATGATGACGATGACGGTGATGATAATAATGCGAGCAAAATAACTGGTTGGGCAGTCGGCACGCGCGACATCGGTCAACTATACTGATGCAGTCCTACTAGCCTAGAACCGGCGTATAAACGATCGAAACCCGTTTAAACATACACACAAGCCGTATAATATATATTTTATATAAAATATTGTATATGTATAGGTACTACCGTCGCGTACCATACATATTATACGTTGATACAATTATTAATTTGTTTCTCTTGTATTCCCTCCCGTCTGTGTGTACACGAACAATTTAACATCGTTCATTAACACAATAACGACGACGACAACCGATATCAGACAGCCGTGATGATGAACTATATACGCTCGACGACCGTGACGGGACCTATAGACCACCTGGCAATAATATATATTATGTTAAAATAATAACAACAAAAATAATAATAATAATAATATACTCTGCAGTCATGGTATACGGTCGCTGTCGTACTATAGACGTGACGACGGGCAAGCGGTATAAAACTTTGTTTCCGATCTCGACGGGATGACGGCGGCTGTACATGTGCATCCGAACGGAACGCAATATAGTATCTATGTAGTATGTATAGAGGTTATAGGTGTATATTATTATATAGGTACGGTGTGTGGTCCATAATCGCTTACGGAAATATTCTACTACGGCAAGTCCGCGTGCGTTCAAAATAAAATTTGTCAAAACAATTCTTTGTTGCCCGAACACTTCACCAGCGGCGTCTAGCGTCAAAATAATGAATAAAAAATCCATCCTCTTAAACATTACCTACTTTACATACCTACACGCTACACACTTCTTATGATAATTTTGCTCACGTACCAACACTATCGAACAAAACAATCAATTACAATGATGACAATTGAAAAGTTAAACGTCACCAATAACAATTTAATTCCGGTGTGAGTGTGTGACATCATTATATAATAATATTATACATTTATACCTAGTATATTATGTACCTATGGTTTATTTTTTTCCTTATAGCAAAAACGATCTTCTATTAAAAGGAAATCAATGCATTTTTAAAGAACCACAAAGATGGACTTAGCAATAAAGAATAGTAATACCTAACCTTTACTTATATACCTATAGGGCATAGGCTATAGATACCAAGTAGCGCTGATTGTAAATATTCAAAACATTTTTTTTAAGGTTCTAACCACATTCAAATGTCAAATTCAGAAGTAAAAGTTCTACACTTAACATATATATAACTACCTAATTTAACAGATTTGTATTTATTATTTATTTGAAGTTCATTGACCAAACGTTCATGAATGTCTTCTTTTAAGAATGTATACTTGAACTCAAATCATGTATGCCATCATTCGGTTAATCGTCCATTAACCACACAAACCGGTCTTTCTAGTGGTATTATAATTTATCAATATAATACTCAGTTTATCCAAAAAATTTCCCGACATTATAATATATTCAACTTCGTCGAAAATTAATTTTTTTTTTATGATAATGGCTTTCTCTTAGGCTTCAAGCTTGGACGAGTGTCAGATTACCATAAATCCTATTGCTAAAATACACTATATTATATTTCCCCAAGTTATACTTAGGTACGACCGATTGTTTTGAGAGCGATAAACGTTATCTTTCTGCCTACTTAGGTTTTGCTATAGTGTATTATATTTTACACGATTCTATTGTTCATTACTATAAAATCGTGATGTCATTATACTCATTTTTTCTAAATTATATCGTTTGTGCAAACGAAAGTATAAGACAGCACAATTGAAGTTTTTCTATCATTCTTTCATATCTAGAAGTTACTTAATCAAAAACTATTTGATTATACATTTTTACATAAAGTATCTATATTATGGTATATCGTTGTATATTATAAGTTTTCTTATAATTATGTGTCTAGTGCCTACACATTATAGTTTCTTAAATTTAATGACTGTAATTCAGTATACATGTGTACTATACATACCTAAAAACCGTATTAGATAGTATAAGATTTTTATCAGAATTCTGTAGAATATATTAATCAACTTTTCAGACTTCACTGGATACAATTATAAAAATCAAAAATGGAAACACGTATACTGTATAGGTTACTTAGCTTTTTTCAAATCAACTACATTTATAGAATAGTTAGATTATTTTCAATTATTTATAATTCAATATCGCAGATCAATAACCATCAATGAACAGGTGAAAGAGAAGAATAGATGGAAAAACAATTAAGTAGGTAGGTAATTTATTTGTATCTTTAACTATCTAAATGCATTATTTATAGATACCAAACCAGATACCTATATTACTTTTTTTTGCAATATTTGTATTTGTACACCTAATTTCTCCACAACTATTTTACTTTTTATTATTAAATTGAAATACCTAATGTGATCTGAATATCTGATAAAATGATAACATTCCTTTTTAGATATTAGTTTTAATAATAGCTGTATGTCTATACCTATTTTTCCTTATTCGGAGACAATTTTGGGACCTATAATAGTACTACAATATTGAATATTATATATTTATATGTCATATAAATAATTAACTTTAAAATTAACGTTTTTGGATCATTTTTGTACAACAGTTTATTTTAATTGTATTTTAAGTACTTACTTTATAATAATGGCTAAAAAATTAATTTAAAAGAGTTAAATTATAATAAAGTAAATACGAGTATAAAAAAATATTATTTAATATTTTATTTAATTAAGTACTATTTATAAATACTAATAACTATTTAGTTTAAGTGAAATATTTATAATATTGATGTGTTTGTTTGCTTAATAGCCATTAAGTGTAATGATTCTTAAAGTAAGCCAATAATCAAACTTCATAAAGCCAAATCCTATTTTTGATTTTGAATATAGCCAATAAGAAATTACAGACAATGAAGATCAATACATCTGTTGGTTTATATGATAAATGAATAAAACATTTTTATTTGTATTTCCTTAATACAAATTGTTTTGTGACAGGAAACAGTAAAAAATAATTTATTTTATTGATTTCAATTTTTATTATTTATTTATTCATAATCATACGGTTTTTTTAATTTACACTTGTCGAGAAAACAGTCCTAGAGCACCTCGTAGAAAAATAGCAATCGTTTGTCTGATAATGATAATATTGATTTATGATTATAGTGATTATCTCGGATTAGTGATTACCTACATATACTGACAAGTAACAACTAACAAGTAGCCCTATTACACTGAATTCACCCATGTCCCATATTATAATGTAAAATAGTCTAGTTGGAGGGGGATGGAGTGACAGAGCGGACTAAGACGTCGGTTGCGATATGCACCGTCGCCGGTTCGAATCTTGTTTACGGGCGGCACTTCTCTCTGGGCTGACATCTGTCTGTAGAGAGAGACCACCTTCCCCCGACCGGGCATGGAACAAACCTACGGGGGCCCAATTTAAAAAAAACTGCCAAATCCAAAAAAACATTAAATAAATAGGTTGTAATATTTAATATTTTAATGTTTATAATAATAGGTACCTATAGTATATTTTGATGGATACATTATTAGTATTGTGAATTATATAGGTAGGTAACCAATAAATGTTAACTATATGGGATGTTCTGTATTAAAATAATATATTATGTGTATTGTGTAATGTATAAACTAAATAAGTTAAGTGATATGAATTTGTTTACTGTGTGTCAGTTTGATAGATACTTTACAATAAACAAAATAATTACCAAGTATTAAAGTTAAGTAAACTCAGTTAAGTTCAGTATAAAGTTGATTAAATATCTATATATCACATTCAATATAATATATTATTATATAAAATAGGTACATATTTTAGTTTTAGGTTATTAAGATGACAACTCGCGAGAACAATAATATTATGTATAATTGAATACCTATAGTGGCTAATATTATTGTCATGGTCGTATCCGATGTCCGTAGTCCGTAGACGGTGATATCTGTGCACTGATCAGTACCTATACTATATTTTGATGATCGAGACTATATCAGGAATACTTAATGAATAACGAATGTTATTTAATATTATCATATTATAATATATCTTGTGTGATTTAAATTGTATTCAAACATTTTAATTACTTAGAAACTAATGTGATTTAATTAACACAGACTCAAAAAGTCAAAACTATATTATATATATTAAATTTTACTTTTCATATTTTTGATGACATCATCGAAATTAAAAATATCATTAAATTATTTTTTTATTTAGAACGAATTATGTGTTCCTATATTGTTATGTATGTAAACACATTTTCTAGAGGTGGGTACATTTTGCTAATTTCCGATGTAGTAAAACAATTGATTCAATTTAGTGACGATATAATATAATCTACAGAACGGTAAATATTAACCATTGTCTGAATAGGTATCAATATACAATATACATATTATAATATATCAAAAGTGAACAGGGATGAGTTTACTAAATGCAATTTAAATTGTAATATGTTTAGAGTTTTGTATCCAAAACTCAAACAATGTTTACAATGTTTGGCATAGTTTGTGTGGGCTACTATTATAAAACAAGTGTCAAGTTGTTTGATTCAATCTATTGTTCATTTGTTGTTGATTTAACATTCATGGTACAAAAAATCAGAATACCGTTTAGATATTTTATTTATAACAGTCCTCATCATAGGTACGGAATAATAGCGTTCGATTTGTATTTTTAAAACTATTGAGAGGTTATCGACCTTTGTTGCGTAAATAATATAACATTTAATTTCGTTGTTTTTTTTTATTTATTGTTCATCAAATAACTAATTTAAAACGTAAACAAGAAGAAATCAATAATCATTTAACAATATATAATACATAATATGGTGCCTCTGAGGTTTTCAAGTATCGCGTGTACCTATATTTATATTGTCAAAACCATTATAATAGAATCGTTAAAAAATGTATAATTCTGCCATATAATAATATATAATATTATATAAACCAAATTGTATTCCTCAATTCCGTGGACCACTTTGGTCTATAGGCACTATTAATATATATATAAGCACGTTTGATTTACTATATTTCAACTGTCTGTTGTAGTAGGTATATAGGTATATACATATTATATATATATACGAAATATACACACTAAAGTACCGTTCTCGCATACCTATTATATATGATTGTACATTGATAGTGCGCCCTATACTATAATACATCTCCCACTACAATGTCCTGGAATTTTTCGTGCTAGGAATGGGTACTATATAATTTCGTTCCCAAACCAAACAATTGGCGTTTTTTTCTTCTCGTTAATAGCATTCAGTGGCCATTTTCGAGGCTAATTAGAACGATCCTGGGAACGAGATCTGTTTCGGTATATATAATATAATAATAATATATATATGTACGATATACATATATCTGCACCACAGGAATACATGCCAATGTTCTCTTCCAAGCGATTGTTCACGCTATGGAAATATCTCTCCAAGACGATGGTTAAAAGAAAGAAGACAAAAACTAAAATTAAATGACAAACGACAGAATGATCTTTTTTATATCCGTGTCAAGGACAGACCTAAAAAAAAACACAAACTTGTAGAATCGATTATCATCACAAAATTGACGTCTTTGACCGTGGAATCGATGACATTCTTGGACACAGATCGTTCAATGACCTGTTATATAATAGATCTATAACCTTAATTAATGTTCATTTGTAAACTAGAAAATCGATTAGTCTTACAATTCAATTGATACATTAATAATAGCCGTGTACAGATTGGTAGGTACACGAATATAAAATAATTAAAGATATTCAATTCTGTAAATTGAATAGCATATTAACCACGGTTCTATGTATAATATAATCATCAAAAGTCATATACACACAATTTATGTACAATAATAATTAGTATAATAATACTTGTGAACTATCAGTCAACCATGTCCTTACAGAATGCCTCCAGTACACAGAGGAACTCGACAAACTCAACACACCCAATACCCACACGCAGCACTCGGACCGAACGCAGACACCACCTACCAAATTTGAACTTTTTTAAGAGAATCTGAATTGTTTGATTTAATTTAAATATTATACTTTCGAATATACATTAAAAAAATAATTGCAATTATTATAAAAGCAACAACTAATGGCCGTTGTTGCCGATGTTTTGTTTTAGATCAAAAAAGAAAAATAATAATACATGAATAGTCGCATTAGATACATTTTGGCATTTTGCGTTTCAATAATGTTCAAAATCAATATTTTTTTAACTTAAAATTAAAAGATATTTCATTATTATAACTTATAAGTATAGCTACAAAAATACATTCATCGCTCAGCGCAGAATATAAAACCCGTAATGAAGGTAAAAAAATTTATCACAATTCACAAGCCATGACGAGTATAAATAAATAAAAAAATATGAAACTTACGATTTTGTTTCAGCTATAAATTATAATGTTAATTTACAGCAGGTGTTATATAATATTTACTATCAAATAATTTTTTTATTAAACATCCATTATATAATTTTTAAATTAAATAGAAATGATTTGGTTTATATTTGTTTCTCTGTCATAAATAAATGCACTTATGAGTTTCATTTACTATATTATTGTTATTTTTTGTATAGTTTAACAGTTCAAATTTTTAAATCGTGTAAATAAAGCTTCATGGCATTTAATATTTCTAGAACTTCTTAATATTAAGTTACCACGAAATAAATGGTATTCACTTAAATTAAAAATATTTGTAACATACTCAAAGCGAATAGTGCACATATCAACTCCCACTTTTTATTTCTATGTTTTTTTTTTCACTTACTATTTTGTGCTCGTTCAAGCATTTCTGAATAACGCTAAATATTTATTTAAAAAAAACAAACTGTAAATTTTTAGTTTGCCGAATAGGTTTGTGGAATAATTTAAAAACGGTTTTTTTTTTCAAATTCATACATATTATTCAATGATTGATGTGAACCTAATTTGTATGGAAATTGCAAATATTGATCATAGCTTAATGCCTATACCTAAACTATATACCTATAATATTATGTTTACCAAAATAAATATCATCAGATTATAAACTCGAGTTTCATAATAATAACTATATATGATATTATTTCTATAGGTATGTACCGTATCCTTGTATTTCAATTCTAAGCGAACGTTTATAATGAAAAATGTATTACGTGACTACGTGAGGGAATAATGTAATATTTGTAAGTGTTATAGGCCATAATAATGGTATATTATTAGAATGTATAATAAGGTTGTTATTTTACTTTTTAAAATATTTGATAAATATTGATTTCTCTCTACATTTAACATAATTTGATTTTAGATTCTGAGCGGAGCGAAAGAATGTATTGGTATTACAATGATGTGTGTTTTTTTTCTGTCAGCAACATTTCTGATAGTAAGCATGCTTCGATTTTTGAGATCAGCATCTTTTTTGATATAAAAGTGAACCTATAGTTGGTACTTTTGAAAGGTAAAAATTGAAAATTCCAAGTAGTTTTAGAAAGCGTCGAGAAAAAGCGTTTTGTCTATGTTGCCAGAGAGAGCAAAAAAATAGTGCCCTGACACTTAATGAATAATGTTAATGTAAATTTTGTATCAAAACTTCAAATACGTAAAAAATATGTATATTATACACATAAATACATAATAAATATACCTAATGATAATAACCAGATCAGCAGATCCTCAAATTGCTCAAGTATACAAATGTCAAATACACGTTCTAGAAATGTTTGAGAATGCTAGGTAATCAGAACAAATTTTTTTTTAATATCTGTAAAATTTGTTGTAAAACCATACATTTATTATACCCTTGAATATCCCATGGGCCACGGCCTATGAATACATTCAACCTTTATTGAACAACGATCTAAAGTTATATTTTTAATTTGTATTAAATACATTTTGAAATTAATTGTTAAAGAAATTAACTAATTATTACTTATAGGCAATTTATGTTGAATAAGTTATACAGCGTTTCTCAACCTGTGGTACGCGGAAAGCTCATATGTGGTAGTGGTACGCTAAGAAAATCTATTTTTATAAAAAAAATGGAACGGATCATTAATTCATATTAAATATTATTTGGTATTAATAATAACATAATTAACAATTGAACATATTTCATTTTCTTTTTATTCATTAAATGCTTATATTATTATCATCATTTTGTAGTTCCTAAAAAAATAAAATTCCATACATGTAAAATAACATATACATTTTTGATAAGCATAAAAAATATTATTTGGTCAAGTGGTACATGAAAATGTTCAAACTATGTAGGTGGTACGCGAATATAAATAAAGGTTAAGAACCGATGAGTTAATACATTACTATTGTTTTTACTTTTTAATATGTATAGCTAAATAAATATAAATATTAATAAGACTTTAAACATACATTTTTTTATATAAATGTCATCATACCTGTACCAGTGTATCTGCTATTATATTATATGGTTATTATTACCTGCATAATAATTCAAAAACTTTCAAGTGTGTATACCTACAAATTACAATAGTCAAAACTACTATATTAATATGAGCATATTTTGGAAATGTAAAATGCTATAGTCTGTAATAGGTAGGTAATATTTATCTATAATTTGTTCAGTGGAAGTAAATATTGTATATAGGTAATAATATGAAATGTCAAGTGTCACATTTAAAATAGGTACACATGACCATACATAAGCATATTATACTAAACACGTAAAAACAAAACCTATATATACCTAATGAATCCATTACAATTACACATGCATGCACAAAGCACACACATATATATAAATACATTTATATATTTGTATAGATACTAATGATTTAATGTGTAGTATGAATGATAAATCTACTGATATTTATTAATATTTGTAGGCATAAAACAGTAAAAAATGAACTTAAATATTTGTGTATTTGACCTTATAGTTTTGTAAAACATGAATTATGTTAATTGTTTATTCCAATAGTATCAAAACAAAAATTAATATAGTATTTAGTCATAAATATCGGCATAAATGAGCCTGCAGCCATTCTACTTTTACCATTTTAAAATGAAAATTGTTTACAGTGTAAAAATTAAAACATAAAATTGTTTCTAAAACATACATATGAGTAATAAATATATATTGACATATTGTTGACTTTTAAAGCAAATGGTGATACACTGGTGTATTAATACGAGGGTTTTTTGGGGAAAAAACCTTCCCCATCGCCCCAAAATGTTGTTTGAAATGCCTTATTTTGGTCAGTTAAGATCACCCAATTTTTTATATAAATCTCCCAACCTCACCACAAAATAAAATTGTTTTTTTTTTTTTAATTACGATATTGTAGGTAGCGGTAATTTAAACTTGAAATTATACAATATACCTACATATAATATATTATCACCGACAAAACTGCTTTCAGTCGAATTTATAAATGTCGTAACACTCAAGCATAATATTTGTGGGTGCATTAATGATGGACAATAATGTTATTAAAATTCATAAATAATAATATGCCTATTTATTGTTTAGGATGGTCGAAGAATCTGTGTATACATTTCCTACATTTGAAAAATTGAGTGAAGAAAAGCACCTTTCTACGATTCATAATTACGCCTTTGTGTAAAATGAAACACCAACGGTTCTTTGTTTCAAAATAAATAATATATTTATTATTTTTACAGCCTTTCAAACGCTTTGTTTAAAAAAAAAAAAAATATTTCGGAGACATCAACAGGACATCAGCCCGCTTATCTCGTCCTAAAGTGGGCCCGGTTTCTTCACAGCCTTCGCAATAATTGAGTCTATACTTTATACGTGACCAGTGACCACGTTGAACGATAAACATTAAACACACGACAACAATATAGCCAAAATTCAGCAGTAAACGCGATAAGTTCCCTGTGACGCCAATACGTACTTATCTATATGTGGAAAAGTGCAACGGGTATTATAATATTAGGAGTGTACCCAATATCGTGCCCCTTGCCAAGTTTAGAGGTCAACGCGTTGCATTCCTACGGGACTGGTCACCATTTTTTTTCGTAATTTTACTACCCACATGATATTATTATTGTTCTACAGATTTGCCATACGAATGTAACCGCGTCCCGTTGTCATTTGAAAAAAAAAAACCATAAATAAACATTCACCGAACAATCGTTTGTATTCGGTCGACAGGAGGGACGCCCCTGCGACTTGACCAACCCGTTGCAGTACCTATATGAAACAATGACAATGTTGTCCGGTGACGTATCTACCCACCACTTTAAACCTACATGATTCATTCAAAATGTTCACAATATTTTTTCAAATATTATTTCGCTCTCAAAAACAACAGACTCGTAATAATTATTTGCATAAAAAAGAAGCTATATGGGCAGGAACAATCATAAACTAATTATACATAATAGACTTACTACACAGAAACGTATAATATTCAGCTATCTGTCCATAATCAAACGGCTCCTTGACTACGACGGTGGCCTTTGTACATGTACCGATTAACATGCAGCACTTTGGTATTAAAGTACTTAATGCTACTCACGCCATTATCGAGATCGGTGTAAAAAAAAATTGTCACTTTTCGACCACCCGACTTTACGGCACATTTGGAGGGAATATTGCGCACGGACGACGGACAGGTAAGCGGCGGTAGATACGGACTGCCGCGGTGTGTGAAATCGTCCGAGACACCTGCACACCAGGTACCTGAGAGGGCGGCGAGCAGGTACGATCCAAGGCAGCCAACTAAACAGGTCTTTAACCTCTAGAGTTACTCTACTGTACCATATAGGAAAACGACAGGACGCGGTTGGCTACAGTGATAACGACCTTCTGCCAACAAATGGATAGAGGTTTCGGTCCAGCAGTTCTTGTGCTGCATACGCAACGTAACTGTGTGCTGATTGTGTGCTGACGCGCTGTTCAGTTACGATGAAACCATCCAAAATGATCGGTGGCGATTATTCTCTAGAGCTGAACAACATATTCCACACGGGCCAGGTAGAGCCCGCCTCATGTTTCCAAAGGCTGTTCGGGTCCGTGCAGACTGGGCTCATACTCAAGGATATCACGTTGGAAGTTCGAGCTGGCGAAGTGATGGCCATACTGGGATCAAAAGGTAAAACATAATATCATAATATTGCAGCGTTCATCACCGGATACCACCTACTTTTATTGCTGTATTAAAAAAAAAACAGAGGCGTGAGGGATGCTATTAAATCATTTTGAACTCCTACAGTACTGTAATTGTACACATCTTATTACGCCTTCTAATTTAATTTCAATACTCATGATTTATTAGCTCAAATTAAAAATATCATATGATAGTAATTTCCATAAGCACAATTATAAAATTAAATTATCGTATTTATTAAATTATAATTAAATATAAAATATTTTGTACGGAAATAATAGTAATTGCTGTTTTATTTTAATTATTTAAAACAAACACATAAAATTGTTACGAAAGAAAGCTCAAAATCCCTGACGCTTTTAGCCTTGATCTATGTTTACATAAACAATATCGATCATAGCCGTTCCAAGGGGAGGGGGGCAAATGGGCCAAGTGCCCTAGGGCGTCTAAAGTATTATGAATTTAGGGGGCGCACTAAAAATGAATGATAAAAAGAAAAATTTGATGTTTTTATTTTAGGTATTATTTTTCTTTGTGTAAAATCAATGATGAGTACCTATCAAATTGTATACTATTAAATATAAAATAATGTAAATAATGTGTTAAATCTTAATGCGACATACCTTCAATAATATATTCAATATTCATAAAAACAAATAAAAATATTAATACTTCTAAATTATAAGACTACAATAGTAATTTATTTACATGAAATATATTTTAAATATGAATACACATCATCAAAATAATTATGTAATATACTTATAAACTAAACTAATTCATATCTTTGGTAGTATTAAATGTTTTAGATTCTGAGTGGAACGATGAATGTATTGATTTTACAATGATGTGTGTTTTTTTTTTTGTGTCTGTGTACACGATAAGTAGTCGAAATAATGCTTCGATTTTCGACTTAAGTATCTTGTTCGATTGGAGAGTGAATATCGTTGGTGCATTGGGGAGGTCAAAATTTAAAATTCCCAATAGTTTTCACAAGCGCCGGGAAAAACAACATAAAAATGAAGGAAAAACGGGAATTTTTACGCAAAATAGGTTTTTGACAAAATCGAATTTGGTTTTTGGTGTAACTTTAAAACAAATGACTGTAGGAACATGAAATTTTGACTGGTTGTTTATATTTGCCTTTTCTATACACGATAACATTTTCAAAATATTTTGATTTATTATGAACTGTTTAGGGACATTTTCATTTTCCATTTTTTTTTAGTTTTTTTTCTAAAAATATCAATAAAACTTTGTTTGTTGAGTAGAAATACTTGAAAATTTAATACAAGGTTCCTACTATATTGTTTCAAAGGCAGATGAAAAATATTAAAAATCGTTAGTCACAGTTTTTTTTTATAAGCATTTAAAGTTCAAAAATTGACAAATCACGAAAATTAGCAAATTATTTTGAGTTAAGTATTCGTAAAAATTTTTCTTTTTAAATCTAAGATTTGAAAATGTAATACAAGATTACTCATAAGTTTGTCTACCTTTATCAATAAAAAAATCTCTACCGGACAGTCAAATTAAATTTTTATGAGCGTTTGAAATTCAAATTTTTACAACATTGGATGTTCACTCGATTTCTCATGTAGCGATTTCCTTATTTTATTGTTATTCATAAACGAATAACTATAGATACATACAAATTTCACTGAATGTTTGTATAAGCATTTCCTATACACCATACAATTTTGAAAATATTTTGACTCTTTTTGAGCTGTTTACGGATATTTTCATTTTTAAATTTTTTTAGTTTTTTTTTTCTATGAATATCAATAAAGTTTTATCTGTTGGGCCAAAAAGTGTAAAAATTTAATACAAGGCTCCTGATATATTGTTACAATATCAGTTGAAAAATATTAAAAATACATAGGCACAGTTTTTTTTTATAAGCATTTAAACATCGAATTTTAACAGAATTTTTCAAAATCTCGAAAATTATTAATCATCGTAATTAATAAATTATAAAATAATCAGTTTTTATAGCTAAGGATTGAAAGTTTAAAACAAGTTTCCACGTAATTAGTTAATTCTTTTACCAAAAAATCTAAAAAATATACAATCACAGTTTATTTTTATAGTCATTTTATGTTCAAATTTGGACGAAATTACACATTAAAAAACCTAGTTATTTTGTTGTGATTATATAATATTATTCATGGGTACCTACTTGAAATTTCTAAAGTTTACTATTATATATCAATGATAGTATCAGGATTTGTTATTGATGTTGATGTATAACGTGTTATAAGTACCTAATGGATATTGTGATAATGTGATATGATTAATTTGGAATTTATTATAGGTCAATTTTTTTTTAATACCATAGATATGTATATAATTTGTCTTAAACCTAGACTGACATACCGTCTTCGCTCAGAATCGTTTTTCTTATACAATGATATTGTATCATTGAATTCAAATTTAATACCATCCATTATACAGTGACCCACTTGTAACCTACAGTACAGCAGAGCGACATCCACTTACCACCTTTTTTTTTATTTTTTTTTGTGTCTGTGTACACGATAAGTAGTCGAAATAATGCTTCGATTTTCAACTCCAGTATCTTGTTCGATTGGAAAGTGAATATCGTTGGTGCATTGGGGAGGTCAAAATTTAAATTTCACAGTAGTTTTCAAAAGCGCCGGGAAAAACAAAAGAAAAATTAAGGAAAACCGGGAATTTTTACGCAAAATCTGTTTTCGAGAAAATCGATTTTGGTTTTTGGTGTAACTTTAAAACAAATGACCGTAGATACATGAAATTTTCAGTGGTTGTTTATATTTGCATTTTCTATACACGATAACATTTTCAAAATATTTTGATTTATTTTGAACTGTTTAAGGACATTTTCAGTTTCCAATTTTATTAGTTTTTTTTTTTATGAATATCAATAAAAATTTATTTGTTGAGTAAAAATACTTGAAAATTTAATACAAGGCTCCTACAGTGGCGCCCAACCCTATTTCTAAGTGTAGCGGTCGCTACACCTTGAAAATAAGGGGTGGATGGGTATAATAACAAAAAATAATAAACTTTAAATATGTTCATAATTAATCACAGATTATATTGGTTGATACCTTAATATTTACTAATATTATCAATACAAATATGATAAAATGTATTAAATAATATAATTTTGAGTTTTGAGGGGGTGGGTGGGTGGGTAAAATGCTTTCTTGCTACACCTGAAAAATATATCTTGGGCGCCACTGGGCTCCTATACTATATTGTTTCAATGACAGATGAAAAATATTAAAAATTGTTAGTCACAGTTTTTTTTTAAGCATTTAAAGTTCAAAAAATGACAAAATATCGAAAAATCACGAAAATTTGCAAATTATTTCGAGTTAGAAATTCATAACAATTTTTCTTTTTAAATCTAAGATATGAAAATGTAATACAAGATTCCTTATAAGATTTCCTACATTTATCAAAAAAAAATTCTATAAGAAAGTCAAATTAAATTTTATGACCGTTTGAAATTCAAATTTTTACAACATTGGATATTCACTCGATTTCTCATGTGGCGATTTCCTTATTTTGTTGTAATTCAAAAACGAATTACTGTAGATCCATGAAAATTTCACTGAATGTTTATATTAGCATTTCCTATACACCATACAATTTTGAAAATTTTTTTAGTTTTTTTTTCTATAAATATCAATAAAGTTTTATCTGTTGGGCCAAAAAGTGTAAAAAATTAATACAAGGCTCCTGATATATTGTTACAATAGCAATTGAAAAATATTAAAAATACATTGGCACAATTTTTTTTTATAAGCATTTAAAGATCGCATTTTGACAAAATTTATCAAAATCTCGAAAATTATCAATCATCGTAATTAACACGTTCAACGCCGCCCGTGATTTCAGCAATTATACCGCGACGCCGCGTTGCAGGCATCCGTTGTAGTATCGTATATAACGCCAAATGAAACAAATTATTGTATTTTCAATATTATTAGTGGCAAAGTAGCCATATTGCATGATACAGTATGTTACTATTATTAAATAACAGTAGAAAAATTCATAATATAATAATATATCTAATATACACCCTGTATACGTTCATATACATTTTCTTGGGAAGGCCGTCAAAAACAACGATTATCAGTATCTAATAATAACGAAAACTCAAACCAATTATAGATTTAAATTTAGAGTTTATTGTCTACAGCCTGTGTACATTTCAGAGTTTATTAAAATAAAATCGATTAAATTATGGCGGATACAAACGTACATGTTACTGACGCGTAAACGCGTCACTGGCCCAATGGAATAAACTCTGTTGCCGCGTATACGCGTCAGCGGCGTTGAAAGTGTTAATAAATTATAAAATGTTCAGTTTTTATAGCTAAGGATTGAAAATTTAAAAAAAAGATTCTCATAAATAATTCATACTGTAGCCAAAAAATCTAAAAAATATATGAGCACAGTTATTTTTTACAGACATTTTAAATTCATATTTGGACAAAATTACATATTAAAAAACCTAGAATAACTATTTTAGTTATTTTGTTGTGATTGTATAATATTATTCGTGGGTACTTGAAACTTCTAAGTGTACTATTATATATCTATGATAGTATCACGGTCTTTTGTTGATGTATAACGCTTATATGTACCTAATGGATATTGTGATATGATTAATTTGGAATTTATTATAGGTACCTATTATAGGTCAAATTTTGGTTTAGTACCATAGATATATGTATATAATATGTCTTATACCTAGACTGACATACCGTCTCCGCTCAGAATCGTTTTTCTTTTACAATGATATTATATCGTTGAATTCAAATGTAATACCATCCATTATACAGTGACCCACTTGTAACCTACTGTACAGCAGAGCGACACCCACTTGCCCACCTTTTTTCACTTGAAAAAGATTTTTTTTCTGGTTTTGTAATCGGAAAATTTAAGAACATCGCAGTATGGATTACATTTTTCATTACCTATAAACAAATCGAGGTTAGGTTGTTGTGTTTAATAATTCTCCTTTAATTTGTCTGGTAAAATATGGAGAAATGTCATCATTATTTTATATTTATAAAATAATATTTCAATAAAACATCAAATATCTATACTGACAGTGAAATTTGATTCATACATAAATACATTAAAATAATGTGATTTTAATATTTGTTATCAAATACGAAAATAGTAAATTATTAGTTGGCCTAGGGCCTTAGGCCCCCGCAGTCTATGGGCCTCAGTGATCAACAACCTCCATCATTGGGTAGTTGTGCTACTGTAATTACTATACACAAAGATATGTTTATTATATATATTATGATATATTATGTATATTATGTTATAACCAACTCATTATCAATTTTACCCACTTCTTAAAATAAATCGAGTTAGTGTATTTTGACTGAATTCTGTATATTATATTCACTTATATTTGCTTGTACAATTTACAATGTCGACTGTTATACACGCCACCCGCAGAAACGCAGAACGTATGATTTATAATAAAATCCACTAATTTGTGAAAATAGTTATATATTTTTTCTTTCTGTAATGTACCCAGAATAATGAAATCGGTGTCGACTTCTTAAAATCATATAAAAACAAAATATATATGATTTCAATAATAATAATAAAAAATAAGTAGGAACCTTTAATTAATAAGTATTAAACATATTTAAGGTATGTGGTTAAATATAATCCAAAAATGTGAAGTCGAGATTTTTTGTGGGAGGGAGAGCCAGATGGGCATCAAATATTGTTGCCCTAGGGCGTTATTGGTGGTTAGAGCGGCACTAATATCAGTATGTTTATCATTATAGGTATAATGTATATATTACCGTTTCGTGGATGGTATTATGGTAGTACTTATATATAGTATATACCTATATTATATTATACATTACAATATAATTAACTTTAAATTATTATTTAACCTTATATAGGCAGTGGTAAACGAGCACTTTTAGAAGTCATTGCCAGGCGAAGCAAGGGACTGTCTCGAGGTCAAATCCTCTTGGACGGGAGACCTCTTACGCAAGCTATGTTTAACCAATGTTGTGCATATGTTGGCCACCGAGCTGATCTTGTCCCATCGTTGTCTGTACAGCAAACTCTACACTACGCAGCTAACTTATCTATTGGCTCACAGGTCAGTGGCTACGTTAAAGACTCCAGGGTCAGACAAGTATTAGCAGACTTGGCCCTGAGTCAAGTATCCAGACACAGTGTAGAGGCATTGACCGAAGGTGAGTACAGACGGCTAGTCATCGGGACGCAATTAGTCAAAGATCCAGGTAAAAACTGCTCTATACGAAATCCTTTATTAAATAACAGGTTATAGATAATAATATGGAATATTTTTGCACAACAGTGTTATTGTTGTTGGACGAGCCGACCGCTGGATTGGACCCGTTGACTACGTACTTAGTCGTGTCTATGGTTAGCAGCCACGCAAAGCGCAGAGGGCGGGCTGTAATACTCACTATGGAAAAACCAAGATCGGATGTTTTTCCGTTTCTCGAACGCGTTGCTTACTTGTGTTTGGGTGACTTGGTGTACGCAGGACCGACTAGAATGATGTTGGACTATTTCCGAGCGGTTGGCTTTCCGTGTCCAGAAATGGAAAATCCGCTCATGTACTATTGTGAGTAAAATATATTTTTCAACTAAAACTATACATCAGTTATTATGTATAGGTAGTTATTAGTTTTAAGTATTATGGTTGAACATTGGCCGCCGGACCACTCCAATTTGTTTTTAGTATAAATTCAAATTGTATATAATAATTTTATAAAATTAATCATGACGCTTGTTTGGCAATATTACAAAAAAAAAATGTCAGTAAAATAATGTTACTTTAATTTTGTATTAAAATATGTATTGTACGAGTACCTATTATACATAAGTACATTATTACATCGTAGCTTCAATAGTATTTTGTTGAATTAATTTAAAATGACCGTAGGTACATTGATTGTTAACTTTTCAAGTCATTGCAATGGTTTTCCAACCAACTAGCCATCATTTTTGTAAATTTTTTAATCATGCTTAAGACTTGCTTCCCGTAGTCCGATTTATGTTTATAATGATTAATGAATAATTAAAACTAAAACACAGGCACACAGCTTTAAACTTAACACTATTTTACATACAATTAATAACACCAGATATGCAGAAGCACTGAATTACCTTCTTCAATCAGCTGTTCACGGATTTTCCAGTCCTATTTACACCCGATAACGACTCATAACTAGACAACTAAATTATTCAGCTTTCAACAACTTTTCTACATACAAATAAAGAACAGTCTAGATATGTCACAGACTGTCCTATCTATTAGGTATCTATAATCTTCAATGGCTTATATCAGTTATATCTCATTAAACTTAATTGTAACGATCAGTAAAGGTGTGTGATACACACTTTACGTCTATACAGTACTATAAACAGCCATGCACAGGGCTTACTGAAAACCTTTTTATTTTATTTTTACAGTAATAGGGAACACACGATTTTAGAATACTAATAGTAAAGTAGTATACAAAAGAATTAACTACAACTTGTAAAAACCCAATTTAAAAAAATAAATTATTCGGCACGTTTATAAAATATATTTTAAAATGTTAATTAGATTTATTCTATGAATGACACATACCTATCATATCCAGTCAATACAGATACTACATACTACATTATAGCAAGAAAGTTCTGTGGATTTTGAACTTTAATGTAAAATACATACACACCATATTATATTTTATGTTCAGCAAAGAAAAATTATTTTTGAAATTCCATAGAAATTTGGCGGGGTTAAAAAAACAGTACCTACGTCTCTATCGAACTCTATGACAAATGTACAATATAACGCGTGTCTTGATATGACTATAAAATATTTATTACATTTTTAAAACATTTTAAAAAGTTCAATGTTTTCAAAATAAGCATGTGGGTTAATCTTATTATGGTTAATCGTGTTATTGACGAACGTTTTATGCAATAATCGTATGTAAGGTATTTAGATATTATAAAATAGTAGGTTGTTATAGATTGCATCATCTTCATAATAGCTTACCTAAATGCATAAATGTAGGTACATGGTTATGATTGTACATGCACATTATATTATAAATTCACATATACAATACATATATATGATACTTATAAGTTATAATAGTACCAACTACCTACCTACATCATATATATATTATTTGCGTAAGTATATCATATATAGGCACATAGCGTTGTTCTTGTTCTGGACGCTGGACATAGTAAAATAACCATTGCAATTTAAATGACTTTGATTATTTAATAATGTAACATGGATATTTTTCGTTTTAATATTTTATATTACTATATGAGTACAATTTATTAATGCGTGTTTATAATGCATGCATGTTTACAGTAGTTAAACATTAACAAAAATAAGTTACCCTACATACCAACGTAGAGCTTTACTGCTTATACAAAAGTATATAACTGAATATAATTTATTTATAATAACATTTTTTTTTTTTTAGTCTTAAGCCCGGCAATTGAGGTCACTAGCTATAGGATAGTACGATTATAGGGTATTTGGGACGGTGGGGAACGGTTGGAGGAACACGTTTTTGTGTCTGGCAGAACTTTATAGTGTACACCCGGGTGGGGGATGGCGGCTTCTCTCTCCGGACATCGTGACTGCCTGAAGAAAAATGCCGCTCGTGGCCGGGATCGAAGCGGCGTCGGTGCGCGTCGCCACCGACGTCTTAGTCCGCTCGGCCACTACGCCCCCCTTATATAATAATTATTATAATGTTCCATTATAGTGTTTCCAAGTGTATTTTAATTTTTAATACAATGTAAGAAACTCTAATTCCAAATACATTTTAAACAGAATTTGGAAATCTCAATACTTTGATAGTATATTTTAGCTAGGTAGTTTGAATCTATATTAAATATATTATAATTGAGGGGACATAAGTAATTATCTTAATATCAACAATAGTAATTAAATAATAAATATCTTAATACAAACAGTAGAAAGGACAGTAAATAAATATCTTAATATCAACAATCGTAACTATGTACTAATAAGTAACTAACGGACGGACACACTGCAGATCGAGAAATATAACTCATATAAGGTCATCTAAACTTATGTTTAGAAATCTAAAACGATGTTAAACAGAAGTGCCTACCCATTTAGTATAGATACTATGGGAATTGTCAATCTTCTAGTATGAAGATCTGCAGTGAGGCAGAGTGCAAGAAGTTGTCTTTAGCCCAGAGTAAAAGTTAATTATTTTGAACTCTTCTAGTTACTATTATACATTTATACTATGATAAATCTAAAATATAATCACAATTTTCCAATCTTAATATTTATACTATACTCGATATATGATATTTTGTGTTTAATAATTTTTATTACATGACGTATTAAATTTGTTGAGATACCTATAACTTATAAGACTGTAACCTTTAAGTATATTAAGATTTAGTCAAAACTCAAAATAGGTACGTCTAATAAATTTCCAGATTTTTAAACAATTGGTATGATTATATAACTACCTATATAAGTCAGACATAAAAATAATTTTATTAATATAGGCAAAATGTATTTAATAATAGCGTACTTAAATCACGGTTGCCTATAATGGTGGCTATGATAAGGTCGCATAATATGTGACGGAATCTGGAATCATCCGACTCTATTGTGCTAATTCTATCGTTTTTTAGAGTTAAGCGATTTGGTCATTATTTACTATTTAGTCATGGTGAATGTAAACATCTGCAACGTTGTGTATAATATTATATTATAACAAAATGCATACTAGGTATATGTATATTAAAAATCATTTTACACTATTATTATTAGTTAACAACTTATTATATTATATAAATATAAATATAAATTATAGTTTGAAATATTTCTGAAACGATTTCAAAGAATACACAGGTAGTTAAATTTTCATCATACGTTAATAATTTGAGACAACAAATTAGATCCATGTAAAAACATCTGTAACTAATCGCCAATGTATAAGACGTGCTTGCATTATTTCGAACAAAACCATATTATATAATACGCAGGTTAATCTATACACAAACATGATAATCTTGGAAGATCTCGTTATTAATGTCACATGATTTGACGTATATAGGCACAAGCACAATATTTATTATAAAATTATATGCTAAGTTGGTGATTATTTATGGACATTTTTAAATCTTATGCATTCTATTCGGTTACTCAATATATAGTTAAAATATAGAGGTCAGCGATATAAAAAAAATGATCGTTGATCATGCCCAATGTCCATTGTCCATAAATTATCAAAGATGATATTTATTTTTTTTATTGTAAAAGTATAACTCATAAAAAAATACTTTATCTGAATAACCACGTGTGTACCTGCACCGGATATGTTTTTAGGTTTTCGACATGGCACGTCGCAGGACGCAGGACATAATATAATAATAATTTGATATATTATACGAAATGTACTATGCGAGCTATCGATCATCCGTAATCTGTTCACAGTGTGTTTGTCAACGGTAGATCGACGATCTCGCGAGAGGTTCGTCGAGTCCAATGCACAAATCGTGGCACTGGTGGAGAAGTTTAAAATGGAAGGGGCGCCCTACAGGAAGTCGTCTGCAATGTCTGTGCTCCTCGGGTCACCGCCCAATGACCACCAACCCAACTCACATCCGTATCCATATTCGGCACAGGGGTCTTCGACCACACAAATCGGAATGACGCTATACCAGTAAGTCGCTGCAGAAATAATATATAATATAATATGAATACGTAACACGTTTTCGGTTCGTCGAACGATTGACGATTTATAATTGTATATTTTTTTATCGTACACCCGGAGAAAAAACGATTACACACCGCGAGTCATAACCAATAGGTTTTTCTTTACATTTATGACACGACTCGCTCGATTTCGCAACAATGACCCATTATTACCGTCGAACAACGAACGTCAAATTTGCAATGCCGTCGCCGCTCATTTTACGTTTTTTACGACACCGAAACGAAACAAAATCATTACACTCTGTAGCAATGCTATATACTTACCTAAAAATAATAATACGTTTGTATTCAATAACAAAAGTATTTATAAAGAAAAACATTACAACTGCAGTTATTTCATATTATATAGAGCTGTAAAATGTAGTTTTTTCGAATCACAAACATTATTATTATTATTGTACTCGTGCCGCATAATAAATACCCATATATACACATATTTACACATTTTCTAACGAATCCAATCACAAAAAAACCCATTAGGTACGTTTTCGTTTATATAGAGAGCACATTTAGAATATTTACCGTTAGTTTTTCGACTGGAATAAAAGAGGAAAAATGTTTTCTTTAGTACCCGCACAGTTAAATTTTACTAACAATATATGTACGCATACTGTAGTTTACCGGTGATATAACCTACCTAGTAAATTATATTCGGGAAAAAAAATTTTATAGGAAAATTGGAACATTTTATTATGTTCAACTTTTGCAAAACATCGATAAATCGTAATAAAATGTGCTGAAAATCTCAAAATTCATGATATATTGATATTCACTTGCGAATTGTATGTTACTTATAGCACTACTGGTTACTGCTGAAGACTTCTGCAGTAACCTAATACAATAAAATTACGAACGTATTTAAGTATAAATTTATGTCTTTAGTTAATGACTCGAAATAAAATTATAATTGATTGATCGTAATGCGCCTATATATCGATCTAAACACAAAACACCTACAACCAACGTGGTAACGTCCAACCTATATACAGCTATATTTGTGGTTTAAAACAAAATTATAATTTTCTACACAAACTGCAATATCATAAAACATTAATACCCAAATTGATCTTATTGGCCTTGCATATTATATATAAAAGGTTAATATTATAAATTATTTATTCAACTGACCCGATCAATTGTATCGTTAATGTTTTCCCACGAATGTATTTTTACATACTATATATTATATAGGTACAGTCATAGATTTATTATTTCACCTCGGGATAATATAATAATATTGTTGTAAATGGCAACCACCATTCTCTTTGGCGAAAAAATCCATGTCGTATCAACAGAATTGTTCTGATTTCAACCGCTGAAATGTAGGTGATGCTAACACGATTGTCTAAAAAAAATGTTCCCGCGGGATACTCTTACACAACTTGGTACAAACTTAAAATATACCTATAATTGACCCGGCATGAACGCATAAACTATATAGCTATAAGTAGTGTATACTACATTTAATAACATACTAAATAATAACAACAATAATTAACCGGACGTCTGGACATATATTAATAAATTAAAATGCAAATATTAAACATGAATTACGCGTATATTATTAGGTTCTGAGCGGTAATGGTGTTTATTTTTTTTATTTTTTATTTTTCAATTTTGTATTATTTTTATTTTTATAATATCATGTATACAAAATTTCTACCAGGAGTTCTTCGATTTCAACATATAGTACCTTATCTTTTAGAAAATTGGATCAAGATGGTACTTTAGAGAGGTCATTTTTTAATTTTATCAATAGTTATTTAATGCCACGGTAAAAACCACCGAAAAATTACGAAAAACCGCCAAAAATTGGATTATAATTTCTAACGCTTTGTGAATTACCATAGAAACGAATAAAAATTATAATATTAATTAAACTTACATGATATAATAATTAATGACAATATAAAATATCCAGACTGACAAACCGTCTCTGTTCAGAATCGTTTTTCTTATACAATGATAGAATATCATTGAAATCAAGTGTAATACAATCCATTATACAATGACCCACTTGTAACCTACTGTACAGCAGAGCAACTTACCCGCTTTTTTTATAATTTATTTTGCAGCATATTTATATAGAACATCATAATAATATATATATACAACATACTACGCTAATAGTACCTATATATTGTAAACAAATCATCATTTATGGGTATGCTCGGCCGTCTTTCGTCATACCCATAGTCCTTTGAAAATGAATAGTGTATTCATTTATCCTAACAAATAATAATTAACAAGTTACTGCTTGAGCACATAATATATATGAGAGGATTAGACCCAACATTTTGAAGGGTTGCGATTTTTTTATAAACAATTTAAATTTTAGCAATTGGTTGTTACATGACAATAAATTTGTGAAAAAGGTATAAATAGGTACCTATTCTAATTGGTTATCGGCAATAAAAATAATTATTGTGGCTTGGCGTTATGCATTAGCTGCTAGTAACGGCCACAGCTACTAGCTCCCGGATGGGTGACCACCCGGGTTCATAGTAGTTAAAAACTTTGCCACACATATACACGTGTTTGCTATACCTACCGTAACAACCGACACAATCGTAAAATAACAAATTACCGTACCAACTTACCCCTACCACAGTTCATAACTTGTAGGCAACAGCTAATGGCCTTGGTCGCCGGGCTTAAGTTCAATAAAAAAAAAAAAAAAAAAATTATTGTTCGAAAACGAATTTTATAGTTTTTTTTATTGGTACATTTAAATCAGCAAACCAAATTGTACTAAAATATTTTTAAACATAATGTTATATTATACAAGTAGTACAGATAAAAATGACGATAGCCTTATTTTTAAATGAAGGCGAGAGGATGAAAAAACTTTTGTCGCCTTTAACATCTACAATACTTCAGCTACAGCATCAGTTTAATATCTACCCATATAAAATATTACCTACCCACTTCGCTTCAATACCATGGTAAAGCCTTTCATTTTTAAACTATATACTTTTTAGACGGCAGTTCGCATCCACTTTCGGATGTTCCTGGCAAGCTCTGTTCTACTTGTCAGCACGACTCATCGCCATGCCAATCGCGTTCCTATTGGTTTGGATATTTTTCCATGACATTAAGGTAAGTAGCCGACGGTGTTGCATTATTCTATTCCCCTGAATGATTTACTAGAGTATAATTTTCACATTTGTACCATTTAGGACTACCAGACGACGTTCATGTCCCGCAGCGGTCTGCTGTTGACGTGCATAACGACGACGTATTTGACTTCGATATTCACTACGGCGTACACGTGTAAGTAATTAATATACAATAATGAGTAACGACATAAAAATACATAACGAAGGTACATTGAAGATAGAGAGTTACAAAATTAATACTAAATACTGATACTTAAAAACTAAAGTTAAATACAATTATACAATGGAGAAAGAGAGAGAAAAAAAAAGAAAGAAAGAACATTTTCAAAAACAAAAATAAATAAAGTTAACCTACGTTATATTTAAAGATTCAAATAACCATTCTCCAATTATTTTTTTAATATTATTATGTTTGTAATTAGTATAAATATTCTTCTTTATAGAGAAAGGCATAGAATTATATTTAGTACCAAGATAATTAATAAATTTTTGACCAATTGATTTTTTAAATAGTGATATTTTAACGTCGTAAGATCGAAAAGCTCTTTTATTGTTAATATCACAGAATAGATAAATAAATATAATTTTAATCATCCCACTGATCTAAATTTTTAACCACCCACCATATAGCAATTTTTTTTTGAATACAAGGTCAACTGGTAATACGTTAAACTCGTATTAAAGTATATAAGTTATGACTAGTTGATTCAACATAATTTGTTTTTTGGAGACATACGCGCACTATCTGTCATTGTTGAAGCAATAAAGGTTTTAGTGCGTTATCAGAGAGCCCTCCCCAGATTAATAGACCATATTGAAATATTGCTTGATATAAAGCTAAATATAGAGTTCCCATAACATGAACTAATACAACTTTACTTAGGTAACTTATAGAAACTGTTATTTAGACTTCGAAGACGCATAACTATATGTTATTCACATGGAGATTCCATTTAAGATGTTTGTGAAACGTTAAACCTAGATATCGGGTACTAGATACTCTAAATAATTTTTGACCAACTGTGTCATTACACAAAGTGCTATTTTCACAGAAATGTAAGGTTAATTTATCAAAATTATCTTTAATATTATTTGTGCTAAAGTTCACAAACATAGTTTTTTTTTTAAATGTATAGATAACCTCTTCTATGTTTAAAAATTCCACAACTATTTTGGATTCATGAGTAGCTTCGGTACTAACATCGACCCAAGAGTCTCCATAAAAAAGTAAATAGGTGTCATCTGCATATGTTTACTATTCATCCGTCAATATTCAAATTACACAATATATGATTTATGTACAAAATGAATAAAAGTGGACCTAAAACACTTCCTTGAGGAACACCGAAGTTTATATATAATTCATCACCAGTAATACCATTAATCCGAAACAGTTTGCTTTCTATTTTCCAAATAGCCTATGAACCAACTTAGACTTGTTACAGTAATACCAAAATTAGGTAAAATATTAATTAATTTTTTATGGTTAAAAGTAAATTGTAAATTAGAGTTTTTTGTGACAACGAGTTAAAGGAAACTGATAAAAAAAGGGGGCGGGCGCCAAAATGTGTGTACCCAGGGCGCCAAAATCGTAAATACGCCACTGAATGTGTCTGCTGTCTAGTGATGAAGTTGCATTACTCGTTGGGGTATCTTATACTACCTAGGTAGTCAATTTCAAGGTGGTTCATGTTGTATCGTACAAACTTTGAGAATAGTCATTGGTCACATGTTATTGCGTTTTGATTTAATTCTGAATATTTAAAGGACGTATTATAACTGTATCCATAATTTTAAAATTATTGTAAGCGGAACAATAAAATATATGCTATAGGACAATCGTCGTCCACGAAACCCCTATTATTTAATATTTTTAATATTTTTTTTTATACCACATGATTTTTAAGAATTTCAGACGTAGGCGTCATTATGTCCGTTTATAATGGACCTATATTGGTAGAGAAATTATGTTTGTGTTATCAATGAAAATTAATGTGAACAAACACGTTAGGGCAGACAGGACTATAATATAATTTATAAATGCCATACATTAAATGTATTATTTTGAGAAAAACAATAAATTACTCACAGGCTAAACATTCATTTTTTTTTTCATACATCTGTGATCGACTGCTTGCCAAGATAAAAATGATTATTATCATTATGACAATATACATTTTTATATGCTATCTACTAATTTTTAATACTTACATGAGTTACAACTTATAGTTTGGTTATTATTTTAAAAAAAAAAGTTAAATTAACAGAATTTGTATTAAAAACAGATTTAAAAAAAATCTATCTTATCAATAATCGATATACAAGGTCAGTAGACTGGAATCGATCTGTAGGCAGCTGTTTGTGATTAAAAAACGAGGTACCAAAAAAATGTTTAAAAATTATTCTTAAAACACTTAGAAAAATCACTTGTCGAGTACAATAATAATATTATATATTAACCTATACATAACATTGTTTTTTTAATGCGTGTGTACATTATGTTCCTGAACTATAATTATCAAATATGAGTACCTACTTGTTTTCGAGTAATTTGAAGAAAAACAAATATACCTACATGGATATTGGCTACAGACTACAACAATTACTTATACTGCCATCGAAGTTTCAAACGTTATCGTCCAACACACATCTAAAAGTCTATAATGAGAGACAGTTTCGAGAATTACGTTTTAAGAAAATTCTACCCAATTAAAAACAATATAGGATTTCCAATCAATATAAAATCAATTCTGCTACGTCTTATGGTTTGTTTCTAGCACAATATAAGGACCCAACATCTAAATATTGAATCTATAGATCTATTCCACAACTAGGTAATCTCATACATAATACTCCTCCGACCTCGGTGTCTTGATCTTTTTGATCCTTCAACCTACGCTATGAAAAAATAAATATTTATATGTAAGTACCACATTCGGGTATGTCATCGGGCAATTTGCTCATTTTATGACTATCTAAAAATTGTAAACTTATATTTCATGTCCGGTTTGACATTTATATTTAACGTGAGAAGACAGCTCGAACGAGGAATCTCACGACACTTTCTATACAAACGAACCGCGGCTAACTAGTAGGTAACTAACTACTAACTAGTAAGTAGAAGTGAACCAGTGCGCATAAAATTTATAAACTAATACCATATAATATACACTACTATATCCAAATTATGAGGACTGAGGAGTGTCGACGTCGTCGATTCGATGATAAAAAAATAAATAACAATAATTAAAATATAAAACACGAGGGCGTGACGCGTAACGGTCTTGGACCGCGGCTAGTCCTAATATAAAAAGATGATTATCAGGTAAATACATAATAGGTATATTATCTTAAAATATTTTTAACTATGGTAAAATTTAATCATACCTACTAATAATATATATATATTATATTATACAATAGAATCCCACATATACAATATTATGTTTAGTGATTACGTATACGGATGATGAAGTGTATGTTTTCATGGTTTCAGTCGCTCCTCACAGGACACGATACTATCAGGAAAACCAAGATGGCACGTACAACGGACCACTTTTCCTCGTCAGTTATTTCACTTTCTCGTTGCCACTCGCTTTTCTCACCGTCTCCGGATCGTCAGCCATACTGTACCAGTGAGTACCGGACATTGCATACGTAACGAATATTTTATAATTTATATGGTGTATATTATATGCAGACAAGTTGAATATATAATTAGTAAAACAATATTATAAATAACAGTATTTATAATATATATTATATTTATATAAGTACATTATTATAAGTTGTTGACGCCGCTCAGCTGATTAACGCATGTAATGTAGGTATAGTGCGTATAATACCAGCTGAGAATCGTGCAAAAAAAAAATTGAACAATTGGTAGATAAATCCCATTGTTTGCTCCTAATTAAATCCCATTGTAAGCCACTATATGCCTAGTAATTTATTTTAGTATGCCTACCTAAATAGGCTATATGGTTTTAGTTATAGTCTTTTAGATTTAGACTATAGTAGCAGTGGCTCTATTACAATGAAAAAACTGCGGATGCTTAAGCCTCTTATTTTTTTTAGTTGGTCCCCAAATGGCATAAATTATGTGGCCATGTGGGCGCTATTTTAAAAACTTGGGATGATTGGCTCCCCCGTCCTCCAAATTTCGCCTATGTTTACTGTTTAGTAAGCTAGGTACTTATAGCAGGTATACTGTAATACAATTAATTAATTTTTAATTCGTTATCACTATTACCACTAATCACAATTTGTAATGTCCCGATTTCAATTGAATAATCAATAAGCTGCACACATTTTCTACGATCGTCCCTCGACTTATTTTTAAATGTAGGTATGGGTTTGAAATCAGCAATTTAGCATTTACATATGTCACTTAAGAAATATACATTACAGTATAATTATAAAAAACTGTATTGGAAAAACTTGATGCGTAAGTATCTACATTTTTTCATATGGTAGGTGTCCTCCTGAACAGAGGGAAGAAGAACTGCCAAGTAAAAGTAGAGTACCTCACAAGTGACAACCAAATAATACCATAAAAATAGGAATTTTCCATATGAGTTGGATATGTTGTGTCTACTTTTTAACTTCACGACTAATTTAGCGGTATTTTAATAGTTTACCATATAATATATTGACTTAAGAGGACGTAGTACCGGCGTTTTCAATACCAAAAACATGCTCGCTTAGATTCCAAATTTTGCACTCCAGAGTGGTTTTAGGACATAAACACCTATTAACAAAATTAAAGATAATAATATTTTCGAGGGCCCCACGTAGCCTTTTTTCAAAAAATTAATTTTTTGAAAAGTTACTGTCATTTTAACATGTTGAAAAAATCATTATTTTTAAACGATGTACTGAGCTTAATATTTGGAACAAAGAAAAAAACCTACGTGGGGCCCTCGAAAATATTATTATCTTTAATTTTGTTCATAGGTGTTTTTACGATTAAGCCACTCAGTAACCCATATTATTGGAACGCTCAAAGTATGTTTTATAAGAAAACTGCAGAAAATTACGCTCGGCAAGTGCTGCGCCCGTAGTCAGTGGCAGCGTTCGATACTAGCTGTGCATACCACCACCCCGCGCGCATTAACGGCGGTACCGCACCGTGGTCAAAACAGGTTCTCTATCGCAGCCGACCGCCCGTGCATAGTTTATAAATAACCAGATAAGAAAATGATTATTATATTTGTGACAAATAATATTTAATTTGGTTCGATTTTATATTTTGTATTCGTATCCGAATTTTATACAAATAAAAACTATACTTTTGTTCTTCAAGTAGGTAATAGTGTAATACGGCTTATTGAAGCGGTTTGCAATAAAAATACCTATTATAAAAATTGTAGAGGAGAATTTTTTTAACAATCGTAAGGAATCCGATTTTTGATATCGTATTCCAATCGTCCAATATCGCATGATAAATTAACAATTTTTTTTTTTTTACTTTTTATCGATTAATTATTTAACTCATTAATAAAAATATAAAAAATCGGGCTTATTTCGATTATTAAAAAAATTCTTCTCTCCAACTTTTATAATAGGTATTTTTACTGTTAACTGCTTCAATAAGCCGTATTACTTGAATTACGAAACCATATTTTGTTCACTAGGCCAAACTCTTCTTATCAGAATTTTATACAAATAAAAACTACTTTTGTTCTTCAATTAATACGGCTTATTGAAGAGGTTTACAGTAAAAATACCTATTATAAAAGTGGTAGAGGAAAATTTTTTTAACAATCGTAATAAATCCGATTTTTGATATCGTATTCCAATCGTCCAATATCGCATGGTAAATTAACATTTTTTTTTTTACTTTTTATCGATTAATTATTTAACTTATTAATAAAAATATAAAAAATCGAGCTTATTTCAATTGTTGAAAAAATTCTTCTCTAAAACTTTTATAATAGGTAGTTTTGCTGTAAACTATTTAAATAGGCCGTATTACTTGAATTATCGAACAAAAGTGGCTTGTAACAAAAAATGGAGATATCCTACAAAACAATTATATGAAGAATTTAATGTACTTAATATAAATAAGCTATATATAAAAACCTGTACCATTTTCCTAAAAAAACATAACATGTTATCCCCTGTAAATCACAAAGTTAACACTAGATATGCTACTAATAATTATTCGCTAAAATTTTCAAAAAAAGCTGGATGTCGTAAAGTGTATGATTTTGTTGGGACACATATACATAATATAATGCCCAAAGAAGTGGCTGATATGTCTCTTTCTATTTTCAAAAAATACATTACCCATTGGCTTCACCATGAATACGATGCTACAATATTGAAGTTTCAGGATTAATTTGTATTTTTTTTTCTTTTTATTTTTACACTACCATTGTCTGCCTTTCTTTTTAATTTTTTTTTTTTCTTTGCTCATAAAACTTTTTTTATATTATCTGTTCAAACATATATTACTGTTCTTGTGTTATTTTTTGTTTTTTACCATGTATTAGAGTAGCTATTTAAGGAGAAAATGATAAATGTAAATTTGTTGTATATAAGATATCTCCTAGGCCTCCACACGAGTTTTACTCAGTGAGGCCTAGTAATCTTTACCTATATTAAAATAAATAAAAAAATAAATAAAAAAATAAAAAAATTTGGGTATGATAAAAAAAAGAAATAGGTAGGTACTCAAAAAACCATTTATAACAATTAACAGAAATCATTCAATGTAGACAATCGAAGCCACAACCAGGTAAAGTGGTACATATTATAAATTGAATATAATTTGCGAAAGGATATTTTAAATAGTCCATACCATATATTTGGCAAACACTCTAATTGTGCCCGATATTTTTGCACTGGAAGAAAGTTATACGAACTGAATTTGATCGACGAAGTAATGCAAAGTGGTTTGATGAAAGAAATTACAACTGCACTTAGACGTGTTGCTGATAATGCAAAAAGTTTATTACTTGATGTTGATAACAACATCTGCGAACAGTTTAATAGTGTCATTAATAAGCACATAGGCGGTAAACGAATTAATTTTTCTCAAAAACAGTCGTACACCACTAGAATATATACTGCTGTACTGCTATAGTATCATTTAATACAGGTGGAAATTATATACGAGAGCTTCACAAAAAGATAACAACCAAAAGTCCAGGTACATTATTTAAAAAGTACCTACAGTGAGTTTAATTAATTAATTTTAATTTTATAATATTATTATGGCATGAATTAGAATTTAATTGAAATTTTGAGTTTTTTACAACAACGCTTTCAAATTAAAATTAAATAAATACTACCAAAACTTATATTTCACATTTCACATTTTTATATTTTGGTATATCGTATTAGCTATGAGTAAATTAAAAATTGAAATAATTTGTATATTAAAGGTGTATAGGCACAATAATAAAATAAATAAAATATTTCATTATGAATTATTTTTCAGTATTTATAATGTATGAATAGTATTAATTTATTATTATTATTATGTGGGTAATTGTTTTAATATTATTATATGTGTATAGGAATCATAGCCAAAAATTTTTTGAAGCATACGCAGGGCCGGTTTTAAGGGGCGGCAAAATTATCTCAGATAAAATAAACAAAAAATTAATTTTTTATGTAAAGAGAAAGATTTCTAAAAAATGATACATTTTATTACTATTTATTTTTTAAATTCACATATGCATACGTTTTTTTTTACCTATATTTTATCATTTTAAATAAAGAAAAATAAACGTTATTAACTAAGTAGGTAGGTACCTACTAGGTATCATGGAAGATTCTAGGTAGATAGTACCTAAGACCTAAGTTATAAATTAGTTACTTATGTTTTTTTGTATAGTTTACCTACTATTAAAAATCTAATATTGGAATGCATAGGTACCTATAGTTAAAATTGCTAAAAATTAACTGCAAATTAAATTTCAATGAGAAAGGGAAACATAAAAAGGTGGGCAAGTGGCCAGTGGGTGTCGCTCTGCTGTACAGTAGGTTACAAGTCTGTCACTGTATAATGGATAGTATTAAATTTGAATTCAATGATATAATATCATTGTATAAGAAAAACGATTCTGAGCGGAGATGGTATGTCAGTCTAGGTATAAGACATAATATTGTATACATATCTATGGTATTAGAAAAAAAATTGACCTATAATAGGTAGTAGGTACCTATAATAAATTCCAAATTAATCATATCACAATATCCATTAGGTGCTGATAACGCGTTATACATCAACAACATACCGTGATACTATCATAGATATATAATAGTACACTTTAGAAGTTTCAAGTACTCACGAATAACATTATTCAATCACAACAAAATAACTAAAATAGTTATTCTAGGTTTTTTAATATGTAATTTCGTCCAAATTTGAATTTAAAATTTCTGTAAAAAATAACTGTGTTCATATATTTTTTAGATTTTTTGGTTACAGTATGAACTATTTATGAGAACCTTTGTTTTAAATTTGCAATCCTTAGCTATAAAAACTGAACATTTTATAATTTATTAATTACAATGATTTATAATTTTCGAGATTTTGATACATTTTGTCAAAATTCGATCTTTAAATGCTTATAAAAAAAAACTGTGCCTATGTATTTTTAATATTTTTCAACTGCTCTTGTAACAATATATCAGGAGACTTGTATTAATTTTTTACACTTTTTGGCCCAATAGATAAAATTTTATTGATATTTATAGAAAAAAAACTAAAAAAAATTGAAAGATGTAAATGTCCATAAACAGCTCAAAAAGAGTAAAAATATTTTCAAAATTGTATGGTGTATAGGAAATGCTAATATGAATATTCAGTGAAATTTTCATGTATCTAAAGTTATTCGTTTTTGAATTACAACAAAATAAGGAAATCGCTACATGAGAAATCCAGTGAATATTCAATGTTGTAAAAATTTGAATTTCAAACGCTCTTAAAAATTTAATTTGACTTTCTTATATACATTTTTTTTTTGATAAGGGTAGATAATCTTATAAGGAATCTTGTATTACATTTTCAAATCTTAGATTTAAAAAGAAAAATTTTTACGAATTTCTAACTCAAAATAATTTGCTAATTTTAGTGATTTTTCGATATTTTGTCAATTTTTGAACTTTAAATGCTTATAAAAAAAAACTGTGACTAAGGATTTTTAATACTTTTCATCTGCCTTTGAAAAAATATACTAGGAGCCTTGTATTAAATTTTCAATCTTTTTTAACCAACAAATAAAATTTTATTGATATTTCTAGAAAAAAAACAAAAAAAATGGAAAATGAAAATGTCCCTAAACAGTTCAAAATAAATCAAAATATTTTGAAAATGTTATCGTATATAGAAAATGCAAATATAAACAACCAGTGAAAATTTCATGTACCTAAGGTCATTTTTTTTAAAGTTACACCAAAAACTAAATTCAATTTTGTGAAAAATCGATTTTGCGTAATAATTCCCGTTTTTCCTTAATTCTTATGTTGTTTTTCCCGGTGCTTTTGAAAATTACTGAGCATTTTAAATTTTGACCTCCCAATGCACCAACGATATTCACTTTCCAATCGAACAAGATACTGAAGTTGAAAATCAAAGCATTATTTCTACTACTTATCGTGTACACAGACACAAAAAAAAAAAAGAAAAAAAGAAAACTATAAATTATATTATACTTGTTGAACTAATATTAATTTTTTTCATGGTTAAATAATAGGAAATTGTTGCGCGTTACCCTTTTATTATATTAATATAGGTAATATGATTATAATTTCTTTTTTAAATATAAATGTGGTGATAAATAATATAGGTCACATACTAAATCTATTTATTGATTTTATCCATTTGATAAATTCATTGGATTGTGTAATACTTATAATATAGTAGTTTGTACTTTGTATAGTAGGTAATTTTAAACTAACAGTTACTTATAGAAATAATTTTTTAATAAATTTATGTTACAATTTGTTATAATTATATTTTACAACTATACATTTTAAATTAGTTATTTTTCTCAGTCAATGTACCCGATCTCTAAAAATTACAGAATGATAAATAAAGATTTTAGTGTACCTATTATTATTATCATTACGAGTAGGTTACCTATAATTATTATATTACTATATTAGGTATACGTTAGGTAATAGGTATACCTACTACAAACATATTATTAATTTAAATAAATATTTGTAATTACTTATTATCATATTTTAATATAACATTAACAGTTGAACTTAAAAAATAATACACGGTAAATTAATATTAATTTAATTGCGCTGTTTTTATTTTATTTACCATTTATTAGATTTTACTATAAGTATTATATTTAAATAAGTAATAATTCAATAACTTCAAATCAAGCTATGTTATAATACAGTTTCTACGGTCTACATGTTGGGACATAAATTTAAGTAAACAGTATCTTAATTTATAATCTGTAGTTCGTAGGTACGCGAGGGTATTGAAAATATTACGGCGGCATTTGCGTATAATGAATTATATAATGATACGAATGGTACTGGACGAACGTTCATAGACAAATAAACGGCGCTCCCGAAGTCCCGAACGAGCACTCGTCGCCGCCGTCGGCCGGTTGCGAATAGTAGGCGTGACTTAAACGCCGGGCGCTTGCGGATCGTGAAAACACCTAACAGCGCATCCTCTCGGTCGTTGCATGCGTACAGCTTTGGGTGACACGTCCTCTTAATAGCGACTATTTTGTTCAATGTTATAACGTAATTGTATTCGCATAATAAAATAATACAATACAACGACGGGATTTTTAGTTATAATTTTATTGATGTTTGTTTTTGTCAAGCCTGATGAAGTTCGACGACTGGACGGAATTGAGTCTGTTTGCGGCCGTGCTGTTGAGCTGCTACCTGTTCGCCGAACAGCTGGTCGTCGCCGTGATGGCCATATCCAGGAACCCTTACAACACCAGTGTGTTTTGCATATACATCGTCAGTGTTATGATCGTGCTCGGCAGCGGAATGTTGAGGTACGTCGTATAGGTATCATAAATAAGGCCGTGCGATTATTTTATACCCATATTATCGATAATAAGTAGGTAGGTAAATAATGAAATTGATTAGGTTAGGTAGCTATGTAGATAATTAACTGATTAATAATCCAATTATATACTTTCGATTAATATCGAATTTTGATTGTATCAATTATTTTTTATCAGGTATGGAAAATAATCGATTACGTTTAAAATAACCGCGCAGCCCTAATAGTAATAAATGGCTGTGCGACTATTGACGACCGGTCAATAGGATTAATCGGGCGTGCCGCCTACTTGTATGTAATTTGCACCACATCTAAGTATAATTGTGGTAATTTGGGCTACTTTTTAAGGTTGTAATTTGCACCACAAAAAACTAGATAAAAGCACATTATGTAATCTGCTCAAACTCATACCTACAAAAATTGTATTTCGCTCCACTTTAAAATGATTTAAAACTAATTTTTATGTATTTTATTCATCGATCAAGTTCATCATAATTGATATATAATTCAACAAAAACAAATATGGGCAAGTGGGTTTCGATCTGCTGTACAGTAGGTTATAAGTGGGTCACTGTAATGGATTGTGTTAAATTTGAATTCAATGATATAATATCATTGTATGAGAAAAACGATTCTGGGCGAAGACGATCAGTCAGTCTATGATATTACTTACCTATTTTGATGATATTATTGTAAATAAAGTAATTAACTTAAAACTATTTATGTAGAACCTCGTTTTAAATTTTCAATCCATTGATATAAAAGTTGAACATTTTATACATTTTTATCTACAAACTATTATTAAATTTTGTCAAAATTCAAATTTTAATACTTATAAAAAAAAAAAAATTTGGGGGACGAGGTGGCCGAGAAGTCTAAGGTGTCGGTTGCGGCACTGCCGTCGCTGGTTCGATTCTCGGCCACTGGATGGCATTTTTCTTCGGGCAAGTCACGGTGTCCGGAGAACAAGTGCCGCCATCCACCACTCGTGGCATGGCAGAAACCTACGGGGGCCCCACTAGAAATTCTGCCACAACACACATACGTGTACCAAACCTATCCAAACAAAAACTAACAGTTCAACCTCAACCCAATGGCCTGTGTTGCCACGGGTCATCTAATTAAAAAAAAAAAAAAATTGTGACTGGATTTTTAATATTTTTCATCTGTCTTTGAAACAATATATTAGGAGCCTTCTATAACATTTTCAAGCTTTTTTACCTAACAAATAGAATTGTATTGATATTTATAGAATAAAAACCTAAGAAAATTGGAAGCTGAAAATGTCCGTAAACAGCTCAAAATAAAGCACAATAATTTGAAAATGTCATGGTGTATAGAAAATGCTAATATAAACATTCAGTCAAAATTGCATGTATCTACGCTAATTTGTTTTCGAATTACATCAAAAACCAAAATCGATTTTGATTTAAATATTCCCATTTTTCCTTAATTTTTATTTTATTTTTCACGGAGCTTTTGAAAACGACTGGAAATACTTTTGACCCCTCAAAGTACAAACTAGAAAATCGAAGCACTTTGAGTGTCCTAAAAGGTGATGACAGACACAAAAAAAAAACATCATTGTAGAATCAATACATTATCGCTCCACTCAGAATCTAAAATACTAAAATGTACAGTAAAATAAAAAGTGGTATATACCTTCCTAATGTCACTTTGTGTATAACTGAGTAGGAACCTAATATTTCAGTTAATAATAAATAATAATAAATATATAAAAATCTGGAACTATAATAATATATTTCATTGTTCATGTTATTAACTGTTACAGTCCATGTTATTTATTCACGTTTTATGTGATCTCAGTTAATTTATCAGGTGAATTTCAATAATTTAAATTGAAAGTTTGGCCATAATAATTAAAAGGATGTCACACCCGCATGTGTTGTCTCCGTCCTACAAACGCACAACATAGCAAAAACTGTTGTGAGCGGGACAACTTTCATCTTTCTGTGTTCTTAGTAGTGGCTCCAAAATTTCTGAACATATAGGGTAGAAAATTACCTATGCAACAGCGTGCCTATATTTTAGATACCGTAAATACAATAAAAGTTAATTGCTTCTAAACTTTTCGTTTTTTTTTTTGAATTTGCTTATAAAAAATGATTGGATAGTGCTATTAAAAAAAAGCACTCTGTGGCACAGATAAAGTTCTTATTTGCGTGTTGTGAAGATTTGGTAGTTCTACAACTAATATGGTGCGAGAAAAGTTGTCCTGCGCAAAACAGTTTTTCATATTTTGTACATTTGTCAGACGGAGACTACAGTCATGCGGGTGTGACGTCCTCTCAAGGGCCGGTGCGTTTTTTAGTACGAAAACAATAAACATGTCTTACAGGAAAAACTCTCACGCCCTGTACACTGTAGAATAGTAATCTTCGTTGATATAACTCACCGTATCAACACCCCCTAAACAGTATCGAGCTGTATATAAGTGGAAAAGTATTATAATTATTATAAATAAGGTAGGTAGTAAGTATAGTAACTAAAGTATAAAATATAATTTTGAAATTTTATAGAATTCCGGAAAATCGGAAAAACCGGCATCGACACCGTTTATAAAAAAAAATACATAAATCTTAATTGAAAATTATGTGCAGTAAATGCAGAACGTCATAATTTATGAAATTATTAACAACGCCGCGTGATCATAACTAGGGTTCGGATTTGAAGGCAAATGCCTTTCTTTTATTAATCATAATAGAAAAATAATTTTTATACAAAAATGTGTTTCATTTAATTTCTTAGAGAATGGATCTTTTTTTTTTTTTGCCTTTTTTTGCCTTTTTACTTATAAATGCCTTTTTGCCTTTTGTTTATTTTGCATTTAATTAACTGATATAACTCAAGTAAGTTAATATTTAAAATTGTTTTTAACTAATTCTTAGGACAAACCTGGTTAAAGAAAAAGGTACCTAATCTATTTATACAAAATAGCATAAACTTAATGTAGTTTAGTTTCATGCTCATTTTTAATTTGTATTTTTCTCAAAATGTGTGCATTTAAGTGTTTAAAAAATGTTCACTATTTTATTTTGTAGTATATTTATGAATTGCCTTTTTATATAAATTAAATGCCTTTTTTTGCCTTTTTTTACATTTTAAATGCTTTTTTTATTGATTATATTGCCTTCAAATCCGAACCCTAATCATAACTTTACAATCAAAATTTAAGACACTAAGATAGGTAGGATAGGATATAGCTATAGGATTTTGGGCACCGACAATGACACCCGCGGTACAGAACAATCGTTTATTAGAAGTTGTTCAACTTGATTTTCGAGGATGAAGACGTAATGAAGTCGATAATTATTAATAGTCACAGTTTTATATTTATACTACAGCACTATAATTAACCTTTGTTGGTAAATAAGTGGCACGCCCCCACCCAAAGAAAAAAAAAATCGTTATTGCTATACAGGGTGATTCTTTTATCAAACAACACTCATCATTTGTATATTATCGGTTATTAGTATTGTTAGTTATTACTTATAATTATTGTTATATTATGTATACATATTTTATAATATGTGTGCTACCCGCTCGGCACGTAGCGTATCATTGAACCGCCGCCGCCGTCCTGTAGACCATTATATAATTATTATAATTAATACTCATCATGAACCGATCATCTTTTTCCGTAGATCATACCGGGGCATGTCGGAATGGCTGTCGTGGGTGACTTACGCCACGCAGACCAGGTACGCCGGGGCCTATCTGACGGCCCAGGCTTTCGACGGCCGCCAGCAGTACAACGGGTTGCCGCAGAGCGCCGAGCAGAACTGCTCCATACCCGCGGCCGAGCCGTTCGTGTGCCGGTACCCGGACGGAGCTTCTTACGTCAACGAACGGTACCCGGCCACGGTGGCCGACCCGCAGATCAACCTGGTCGCCAGCTTCGTGTTCCCGGTGGCCGCCGCCGTGTTCAACATCCTGCTGTACGTGGCCCCGCTGCCGTCCTACGTCAAGGCAAAGTTCAGGGAATGATCAAGACTCACTACCCCCCCCCCCCCCCGTCCCCTATAAACACCACAATGTGGGTAGACTTCGGTTCGGTTTGTATCCGAAGCGGCAGATACGTCGGCCCCGAAGGCAGTTTCCTGTCAAGAGGGCAGTTTCTTAAGGGCTGTTTTTCTTTTCCATCATAATTGAATATATTATACCCATAGCGCCAAAGAAGATCAATTATGAAGCACTGTCGGTGTACGTCACATCTGAAATATAATATTATAATACGTGGGTACCTACTAATGTCAACTCCACACACATTGAATAACGACATAAATGAACCGATTTTTAGTGAAGTGGGCGACATAATAATTCCATGCGGTAAGATGTGATGGAATAATGCAAGCTTCTGTTTGAATTTTCTTGACCAAATTTTTGTATTAATTGTATCATTTGTGACTCACGCAGTTACTCACATTTTTATTGTCAAATACTTAATTGAATACAATTTTGTAAATATTTAGAAATATATATATTTTTAGTACATATACATGTATATATATTAATATTTTTTTAAGGAAACAAAACAATATAAATTAAAACAAAACAATAAATTTTTTTATATCCTATTTCATTTTTCTACCACTTATTCTTGTGATCGTTGACTAGAAGAATCATACACTGTTTGTTTACGTTGTCTATTAATAGTCATAGTTGGTTTCAATTCTGCTGTGACTTCGGAAGACCTTCTTTTATGTTCCAACTCAGCTTCCATGATTACTTCAAGTTCACTCTCCCCGTGACCTTTTTCTGCCTCATCGTTACTTACACAATTTGTACTCGATGTTTCCAGTGGACTCTGACGGCCAAGTATTGTGGCTGGTTCTTCATACAGCTATTAAAACAAAATAAGTTAAAGCAATTATTAGTGTCATATATTATCAATTTTATGTTTATAAAATATTTACCTCTTTGAATGGTGCATCCAAAAACAGTTCATGCATATAACGTCTAGCTTGAATGTGATAATGGTGGTCGGCTAATAAATTACAAACATCTGAATAAACACATATGTCATGAAACAAGTCGCCATACATTTGTTTCATTCTGTTAAAAACATTAACAAAATGTACATGTTAATAAAATAAAAGTGAGAATGTATAATCGTAAAATGTACTCGAAAGGAAATTAAAAAAAAACATACTGTAAAAGACTCTGGGTAGACATTTTGTACAAAACAGGATTTGGTAATTGTTCAACAAGTTTTAAAATATCTCGTCGTAATGCCGAACGGCTCTTGGTAATTCGATCAGCTAAAGTTGACCTCTGAGCCAAACCTAATAAAAATGTAATAATATTTAGAATATTCATAATGCACATAGTATATTTAAATTTAACAGGAATTCTGGAACTAACAATTTATTTTATTTTTTTAAAGTTTTTGTTCTAAGTAGATGTAAATTTAGATTTTAACTCGCTTACATTAAACAAATAATAGAAAATGACATACAACCTATTTAAAGTTAAGATGTTACACTTACTACTGATATCGGAACTAGCACCACTTTCATTGCTTCCGGTACCAAAACCTGAAGCTTCGTGAAGGCATGAAGACTTATTATGTTGCCATGGCAATAGTATTGGACTTTCTCCTTCAACTCCCATACCATAACTACTTTCAGTCTCTAAAACAGTTTATATTGAGTTTAGATTACGGCATTATGCTAAAAGAAATTAAAAAATTATTTTAATAATACCAGTTCGACATCGTCTAAGGGAGCTAGACGATACTTTACGATTACGTGTTGCAGATCGATTGACATGTTCATTAACTGAACATAACATACACATAGATCGGTTATGACTTCTTTGTCGTCTAATGGGTAATGGATCAGCTATAACTTCTTCGGTATCTGAATCATCAGTACTGAGAACTTCGGAACCTAATAAATATAATATAAAATCAATATTTTAATTAAATATTTTAATATTCACTATACTGCATACTGTACATATTTGTAGTGTTTATATAAATAAAATATTTCAGTGGGTACTGGATACCCCATGTATGTTCTGGGTCACTCATCATTTCTAATTATTTTCATTGTATTAGTAACCCTGCCAGTTTTCACAATCTATATTTTTTTTACTTATTTTTTAACCAAAAGTATACTGATTTTACTAAATTTTTATCAATAACATATTCTATAATTTTGGAACTTTAGTATACAAATGTCTTTAATTTCCTTTACTTTGTTCATGTTTGTATCAACTTTCTATACAAATTGTTCAATATATTCAATATTAAAGGTTCTGGCCACCCATTTTTCTTTATTTTCATATTTCATTAATCAATTTTTCATATAAGAAATAACTAATACATTAACGTGAGATAATTTAATAGTATCTCCATATATTTTCTGTGATCTATAAAACGTCATATTTTAATCATCTAAAATAGCTTATCCCACATAAATTGATGATTTTTATTTTATTTCCGGTTTTCTTATTAGTATAAATGCAAGATTATTGCCCAAAAAAGGTGATTCTTCAAAGTTTGATTTTGAAACATATTTAGTATATTTATTTCATTTAAAAATTAATTGTATACCTAGATGTTCGAATATGATCATTGTTCTTCTAAAAACAGAATTATTCAACAGTGTAAAGAAATCATTTTCAACTTTAAATGAATGAGTAAATTATATTCATCTTGAAAACTTCATTGATTTTTAAACTGATGAAAAGTTTATAAAAAATATAAGAAATGAATAACCCAGAACATACAAAGGTATCTAATTATTTGATATGAACAAATTAATAAAATGTTCACTTACCAGTTGATAAATATTTGAAACAAGATGAATCTTCATAGTCAGGAGTAGGAACAGATTCAGATTCTTTTTCTATATTGGAAAAAATCAAACCAAGATCAAATGGTAAAGCGATTCCGCCATAACATAACTCATTATACTGATCTATAAAAATTAATTACCATAACAATAAATTTGACTTAATACAAAATAATAAATTTCAATATCTAATCCAAGCATTACCTTTTTTAATATAATGGCAACCTTTGTTTGATGTAAGAGAAGACTTCTCTGATTCTAGATCAAATCTAAGAGCCAAACATGTAGTTATTCAAATTGTATATTACAGAAATAATGGAAATTAGATTAAGTTTTTTGATTTATATTTTATAAATGTGCTCCCACAGAAAATGTTCTTGTTATTTTAGTTCAATCTATTTTTAAATAGCTAATTTTTTTGGTTTTTATTTCTTAATTTCTAATTATAAAAAATAGTATGCATATTGTGAATTATCTTAAATGTTATGACAAGTTAAACATGTTACCATTCATTTTTTAAAGCAGTGAATGTGTTAAAATGCAAATTTTTTTGATTTAATGCACCCCCAGTCATCCATTACTCACTAACCAACCGACCATGAAAATGTATGGTCAAAAACTCCCCCACTTTTACATATACCTACCAAAAATATATTCAATTGAAAGTTAAAGTAAGCTTTAATATAAAATAATAAAAATTTTATATATTTTATAGGAAGCTGGAGCTTAAAAGTAATCCACTTCCCCAAAAAATAATATCACCAGTTGTTCATATTTACTTACTGTGAATAATTTGTATTTAGCTTTAATTCTCTAGGTCGGATTAATGGAGACAATCTGTCCATTTCTTGGTCAGCCAACATATCAAACATATCTGCTGCAGATGATTGATGCTGTATTGTCATACTTCTTGAATTTTTCCGACTCATACCTTTCTGTATCATTTTTAATGTTCTATATCCAAAAGAATTTCTTCTTGGCAGTTTAGAACCTTAAACATATAAATAAATATATTTATTTTATTTTTTGTTTAAAATGTTATTAACCCAATGAAATTACCTTCTGGTACTGTGGACATTTTTGAAAATGTTTGAATAGGAATAGTAGACAAGGAACTGGAACTAGGTATTGGGCTTAATGTTTGATATCTGTCACTAAATAGATAAAATATATTTTAAAATTTAAAATTTAAATAATATGAGAAATAGAATAAAAACTCACTGGTAAAAACTGTAGTCTGCATGACGTGTACAAAGTCCAGATTCACCAGAACTAACTCCACTGGTACTACTGTCTACTGTACAACTACTATCAGACCTTAACCGATAACTAGTATACCTGAAATATATACATTTTTAACAGATAATAGTATTATATTTTCAAAAAAATAAAAACTAACAGATTTTCAGGCGGTGAGCTGGCTTGTTCTAGCTGCTGACTAACATCAGTTGTTTTGCTTTCGCTCAAACTTCTTATATGTGATTGATGACGGGACCATGATGCACAGTTTGCAGGCAAAGTGGACCATTTTTTTTTCCCAGAACCTTGAGCACTTGGATCCCAAGCAGTGTCATCTACCCAATCACTAACAAGGCCCTATAAAACAAATATTTATACATTTTGTTTATACATGATTTTAATTAATACTTACTTGAGAACTATCAGAAGGAGTTGATGCTAAATTGGGATCTGCTCTTTTATCTTTGATTTTATAAAACTCATCTTCCAAATATACCCTATACAGAACATTCCAACCTGCATTTCTAAGATGAGCGGCTCCGGCTCTATTAGAACTAATCAAAGCCAATGCATATAAGGCTGTTGCTCGCACCGAGTATACCGAATAAGAAATTGCAGTCTTACATAGAGCTTGTAAAACTCCATTGTTAGCCAAATAACAAGCACCTTGGGGTACACTACCAAAATGACCAACAGCCCACAATGCAGCTTTTAAATGTAATTGGTCTTTAGTAGGGGATTCTTGAAAAAGGTTAAGTATCAATTGAGTTATGTTTCGAAAATAAACATCTTTGACAACTGCTTGAAATCCGTTTTCATGCACAGCTATTTGAGAATACAGGTGGGCTGGTAAGCAAATACTTGGAATTCGATTTCTTGACATGTCACTTGTGAGCCTAGTTTTATAGTGTCCATCTTCATGACGTTGATGAAGAGTTAATTGATCATGTAGCTCTCCTTCAACTATTAATACATACCTAGGAAACAGGATAAGACAGAGATTGATAGAAAATTACTTTTTAAGTATAGCTATTAAATTATACTACCTAAAATTGAAATGGGTTCCCCAATTGTGCAGCTGATTTGAAACGAAACTAGATTCTGACAAATATTTGTACCCGGCAGTATCTGACAAAAATCGAACAAGTAAAAGCAATCCTCGGTCTCCCAACTGAAGAATGTTTGGTCTTAATCCAATTAACATTTTTAAATATTCCTAGAAAAATATAATAATATTAACTAATTAGTAATTTACATATTATTAACTTTTTTCTAAATTATTATGTACTGAATTATACATTATAATCACAAGCTTCGTCGAGAGCATCTAGGGCAGCCATAGATACTACAGGATTATCATCAACAGTTTGTGATATGAGCAATTCAAGTATCCAAAAACCAGTTACAACTACATCTTCTGCACGATGAGCATTAAATCTTAGAAGTATACGTAAAAAACGAGTTGCATACAACCGAGATTTTTGTTGAGAACAGGAAAGAACTCGGCCTAATAATACTCTAAATAAAAATTGCACATACATTCATTAATTATAAATGAATTGTGATATATACTAAAAATGTTTTATAAGTAATTATTCAATAAAGTTTAAATATAGCGCTTATTATTTAACAATCAAGATAACCATAAAGGTAACTTTTTCAAATAAAAATATGATATTACCTTGGAAATGAATCAGTCGTGTAATCTAAGCAGGAAACAATAAGCTTGACATAACAGCATAAATGAGTATTCACAGCAATATTCAACAATCTACAAAAATCAAAAGTAATTTAACTAGTAACAAATAAAGGTAGAAAAATGTAATTAAGTTTTCTTAGAGTTATATTGAGGATGTTAAACATGCATTTGTTGTCACCGCCCTACATACGTATGACATAGCAAATTTTCATTGACTATACTCTATTCCACGAGTTAATGATCACTTTTCGTGTATCACAAATGATTCTCGATTGGTGGGTCGTGAACCACATGATCGCTCGAACAAAGGGTAGTTGGTGGGGGATGCGCAGCACTGACAAAAATCAGTCGGTGTACTGATTATTCTTTCATGAAATAGACTATAGTTTCAATAGTGTGCTTTAGTTTTGATATTAGAGTGAATATTGTCCTATTATACAACTTTTATGTAAGAACATTATCTGTGCATAAGCGTCAGCGATTTTAAAATTTTTAATTTTCAAGCAAAATATGGGTATGCAAAATATTATAAAATTAAATTAAAAATTAAAAAATTAAATTAAAAATTATCATATCTTCCTTGATAATTAAAATATTGAAAATTCTATGACGCTTATGCACAGATAATGTTCTTACATAAAAGTTTTATAAATGTTGTATGTGTGTAAGACGGAGACAACCAAACATGAGTAGAGTCCTCTTAACCAAGCACTGAGCAAATTTAATAAATATGCTCAATGCTGAATATTTATAGTGTAACTAATTATAAATGTATAAATGTTTACTTACAAAGGAAAAATTTTAGTTTTATCTAAACAATATCGCCCTCTTTCTGTAGAACTTACTCTACCAAGCATTAGAAAATAATGTTGACTTAATGTAACTGCTAAACGTTGTGGATTCAAATAGCAACTATAAGAATAATTGGAAGACGTTAATGCTTCTAATTGCAAATGAATGTCAGTCAATAGAATATTTAAAAAAGTTTCTCCGCTTTCCTGGAAGAATAAAAATAATAATAATAGTCAATTTAATTATAAATATAAAATGTATGAAACTTTAAAATTAAATGTCTTACATTTGGAGCATCCATTAAATCATCAACTAAATCAAATAACGCTAATGTAAATAAATTCAATGGAAGAACTTCTGGTCTAAGTTCAACATCCCCATACATTTTTGATGAAGGTTGAAAATACTCAATTAATCTTTGCACAAATAAATTGTAACATATATCATCTAATTTATTTACATCTTTAATTCTTGTCTGAAATAAATGACACAGTGATAACCAATACAATAATAAAAAATTCCTATAATGTTTACCTTCAATGCAGAACGTATTGGATCCCATTTCCAAGCTACTGCTTCTTTAACAATTAAAACCCCAGATTCTTTGACAAAGTCTTCACATTCTTTAGTCATTACAGTTTGGGCTCCTTTATGTTTTGACTGTTTTTTATGTGTGACATACCTTAGCATACTAACTTTTGGACCAAATAAATTCATTGCATGGTACAAGCCAATAGTAGCTGGAGTAGGTTCATGATTTAATGTTTTGTACAATTTCGCTAAAGCAGAAATAGCTGCCATGGCATTACATTTTTTTACATCATCTCCTATAAATATTTCAGACTTTTCAGGATGGACAGTATTGACTGGATAAAATATTAAACGATCTTCAGATGAACATAATACTTGATCATATTCCTCAATTGAAGTGCTGTAGTTAATACATTTAGATGATGGTCGACCTTCTAAAGCATAGGCTACTAGATCAGATAGGGCAGGCTTAATATTTGTTGGGACTATGCTATCAGCTAAGTGAAGGAACTCTCCTAAAATATAAATAAAAATAAAAATTATCATTTTTCATTTCATATTATTATTAATTAATACCGATTTAAACTTACCAAGAAGAATTGTGGACTGCACAGATAAAATATTGTCAGATGTAAGTATAACTTGAACAAGGGCTTCATCAAGTTTAAGTTCTAACAAACAACTTACTAGAATAGATTGAGGCAAGTTAACTAAATTAACCCTAGAACAATATATGCAAAAAAAATTATTAAATAGATTTAACCAAAACACAAATACATTTTCAAGTAATGCAATAATATTGGATGTTCATCAATAATTTACAATACAATAATTGAATTTCATAAAACTTATTTAAAGTCTCTATTACAATGTTACAAAAATCAAACATATAAACATTTTGATGGTAAACAGACGTTTCGACTCCATCAAAAAACTGAGTTTACAAATATTTGATCCACGGAACATTTGGTCTCGGCGTATTTGGATTATAGGATTATTTAGTTATTATTTTCTTTGTGTTCATTTAAGTAGGTATTATTTAAGAATTAGGCATCCTAACATAATATTATGTATTGAATCTTTAAAGATATACAATTCGTCTGCAAACACTGCAATACCCTGGGAACCAAACATCAAATGGCTAATAACTCCCAGGGACCAAAATTTCCTATCTTAACCCTTTGACGAGGGAATATTATTTTGTATGAATTACTCAGAAAGTGAATTGCTTTTATCAAAATATTGGTAGTTTGGTTAAAATAAAGACGTCATTTGACATCTTAAATTTATGTGTTCAATTTTCTTTTTATTGGATAGCCAATAGATAGCAGCACATACTTAATTATCTTGTACATATTGATAATACCAACATGAATTTATTAAAATTTTATTAAAGACAGTAACAACAGAAATCTGAAATACGTCAATAGACGTCTTTACTCTAATAGGCATATTAAGAAAAAACGTCAATTGACGTCTTTACTCGTCAAAGGGTTAATATTGATAGAGACAAAACATCAATAACTCAATTTTTATGGGAATAATTAAAAAATATATAATATATATTATATAGAATACATTTTTTATATTATAGTAGTATAACACAACTCACCTTTTACTACTCAGACTTGGAATAAGATCCATTGCTTCTGTGTATACATATCCACTATTTAAACCAAATTTTTCTCGATACTTGTAAGGATTGACAGATTCTATAGCAGTGTCCACATCGTCTACCCATTCAGCAGGGCAAAATCCAAGGATTTCTCGTAATAAATTAATGATAGCGATCTTAAAATATACATAATACATAGTACAAAGGTCAATTGTTTTACAATATAAACAGATAAAGTTATAACTCACCCTAGTAGTAGAATTTTTAACATGCAAAGCACGTACAATGGATGATAAGCCACTTTTTGAGTGGTCTCCAGATGGATCACAAAAATACAATACTCCAATCCAAGAACGTAACAGGGAAACTAATGTCCCATGAGCTGTTTCACCATATGGATTTTTATCATTTGGCCTAGAAATTAACGATAATAATAAGCGAAACATCTCTATTTACCCAGATACCCTTTATTTTACAATTTAATAATAACATTGGTGATGTCAGAAATCGAGGGTCAGACTTAGTTTTAAAGTTATAACTTATTGAAATTGATAGTATTATGGCATACACCCAGCATGGTCACTCGCTCACTTGAATAACTAAAATCGAAGACATCCTTCAACTTTTTAAGTAAAACCACATTTGGTGGGTCTCGGCCTTCAAATAGCTATAACTTCAAAACTAAGTCCGACGACCAAATTCTGACTCCACCATTGTTGTAACTAGTTATGTTGACAAAAAGTTTCAAAAAAAATGGTGTCCAATAAAACAGAAATATACCTAATAAATAAGCAGGAATTGAGGAAAATTATCCCCGCCAATAAACCAAGACCACAGACGTATCGTCAATTATTAAGGGGATTTGGTACCGTGATTTTCTGTTTTTGTCTAACACACGCCCGACATAGTATTTTAGACGTGTTTTTTGCCAAACATACCAATTGATCCAATTAAGCGATAAAAATTCTGAGAACAGATTTGAATTTGTCATAAAGTCTACTTGAAATCGACTTTCCCACATTTTTGATACTATCCCCCGAATTTTTTAAAATGTCATATTCAAAAAGAGTATTTAAAAATTCTGTTTTTTAAATTTTTGGAGAAGTTAAAATCAAAAAATCAAAAATGTGGGAAAGTCGATTTCAAGTAGACTTGACGACAAATTCAAATCTGTTTTCAGAAATCTTATCGCTTCAATAGATCAATCGGAATGTTTGGCAAAAAACACGTCTAAAATACTATGTCGAGCGTGTGTTAGACAAAAACAGAAAATCGAGGTATCGAATCCTCTTAAGGTAGGATATTTGTTTACCCGGTATATTAAATCAAATTTTATTTTTTATTTTAAATCTTTATAAAAAATGCAAAATGTCAGTATAATTATTAAATATAAATTAATTTCAATAACATTTTCATGAGGCAAATTTAAATGATTTAAGTAAATTATACATAAAAATATAATAAATTTTTAAAAGAAATACAATACAATATAATAAAACTATTATAAATAGAAGGTACTTATATTTTATATATTTTAAAAATAATAAGTGATTTCATGTAAATAATATTTAGACATTGGTATTGATTATTGGTACCAGATTATTGTATTGACAATTTAAGTTTAAAATAAATAATGACTACTGAAATATTAAAACATAAATAATAATTTAAATGTATTATATTTTATATAGTTTACTTATACTATTTAAATTTAAATGATGAAAATTAAATTGAAATTATAAATAGTTTATGCCAATTAAAATTGGACTGATTTAAAATACCAATGGACCAAACGTCATATGGCTAAATAACTTCCTATAACTCTCAGGGGGCATATTATGTCCTACCTTAATAATTGAATGGGACAAAACGTACGTTTACCAATAAGCCAATATAATTAACACAAATGTTGGAAAAATAACTTACTTAGAAATTGGATTAAAATCAGTGAAATGTGAAGCAAGTTGACCAAAATCAAATGATACTAATTTTCTGGTATCTGGATTATTTAACATCCAAAGTAATGTTCCTAAGACACATTCTGCCATTCTCAAAGGTAGTTCAGATGTAATCAGAACATGGCGTAAAGCTTTCAATCCACAACCAACCACAAATGCTTGAGGATTCAACAAACCTGATAAAATAATAAAATAAAAATATAAAATGTATACATAACTAGGTACCAAATATTGAACTAAATGTATTGAATTAATGTACATAGTTCACATAGAGTAGCCACACAAGCCCTGTGTAGTTGATCTTTGGAAGGTCCATGTGAACACATTGCAATAGCTGACAAAGAATGAGTGAATGCATTAGGAAATTGTTGAGGAGAGACAGTGCATGATTTACGAATGATTCTTAATGCTTGTAGACGTTCACTTTCATTATCAAGCAATAGTTCCAAACTCCTTAATTAAAATATAAAAAAATAATAAAATATTATATAACATAAATAATAATGTGTAATTAAAAGTTTTTTACATTTACCTGCATATAAGTATTGTTAAACGTAAACGTACAAGAGAAGTTATATCTTCAGGTTTTTTAATACAATGACGTATTGCTCTTAAGCCAGCTGCTCGAACATCAGAACTATCACTTAACAAACTGGGTGTAACGCTGCAACCAGATTCATAATATAAATAAATAATAATCAAATGAAAAACTTTAATCGAGTCAAGGTGGTTTTACACATAAAATTGCTCCACTGTCATAAATTCCTAATTGAAACATAATATTTTATTTATATTACTCACCAGCACATTATTTCAAATGTAGAGAAACCCAATACTTCACTTCTATTTTCAATTGCATCTGTTGATGATAATATTTTGACAAGTGAATTCAATAGACACAATTTTTTATTGTCATTAAACCCTTGTGTTTGGATTAAGCTAGAGAATATCTTTTTAAGTGATTCTCTAGGTTCTGTAAACATATAAATCGTACCTATTAAGATGATTGTTTACATAATAACACAATCAATTGTGATTGTAACGTACTAGACACCAGATCCAACTGAACAGCTTCGTCTTCAAAATCGTTTCGTCCTAGAAAATATTAACATTAGTTTGCTTAACGGTTGAGCACACGTCACAGTGCGGTCGGCAATCCGACTCACCTCTTGATCTATTTGAGTGCATTTTACGATTCCAATGCTTCCAATCTGGCATGTCAGTAGCCCTGGGTCTGGTGTAGTTAACATGTCATCTTCAGTGGACCGGAAACTCGACACCGACAGACCCTCGGTGAGACGAGCGGTCCAATGACCGTCATCGACGAACCGCCGAACGGATCGTTTAAAGAAATCCGATCATATGGAAATGTACGAGTCGGTGTGGGTATATATTATATCATAATATGTAAATATATCTGTTTAAAATATGACTAAAAATTGTCGGTTTATTTAAACGACGACCAGTGAGAGTGTGAGACACACATAATAATAATAAATAATAATACCAATGTTGTTATTAACCTGCGATAGTCACATCGTAACGTTATTATTATAATGATACACTGTTCACCGCGCTCTCGACGTCGGTAAATCCGTCGAAAAACTCATCGCACACAGACGACACCTATAAAATGTACAGTATAAATCACCTATGCGTATTTAAACACGGGAGGTGTATACATACAAATGTCACTATAACGTGCCAGGTAGCGGTGCACCGTGTAAGTGTGTGTGTGTGTGTGAGCACCGAGCGACGAGCGTACGTACAATAAATGTGATATAATAATAATAATATTATAATTATTTGTGTACTGTGCGTGCGCGCACGTCGAGTTACTCGTGAGTGTGTGCGTAGTGTACGTATCTATAGATATATCTCTGGAGTCTAGACACGGGAGCGCCGTTTGCGCGGCGGGTAGCGGGCTGGAGAGGACGTCTGGGCTGCCGACGCTCAGAGCAACTGATAAGTGATAAGGACGGAGTGTGGTCGTGTCTCGTTCCGCGATTATTTCGCGCGATCCCATTGGCCGTCTCCCGCCCGTCGGAGAGTATCGCACTATAAATTGCCGCCGCATCTGTCTATCTATTTGTCTCACTGATATATTAAGTGATTAGTGACTGACCATTGTCACTACCGGGGGGCGGGGGCGTACCCGGGAATTTTTCAACGGGGGGTCCAAGTATATTTTAACATGTAAAAAGTATACAATCAGTGGTTTGCACCTAAAGCATTTTAAATTCTGTCAATAAATGGGATGTCCAGACTCGAACCGAAGTGAATGTGTTAAAATCCTAGTAAAAATGTATATCCTGAAGATTTAAACGAGACGTACAAAGAAGAATTGGTTTTCTTCAAAATTTTCTCAATTTTTTTTCCAAAGAAAATATATCATCTTTTACAAATATTTTAAAATGTCTGACAAATTCTTCCCTTTTGACAACATTTCCATATGTAGAAATAGTATTGAGAATATTTTGTTTTATGGCTTTATTAATGCAAGTGCCAAGTGAGGATGGTGAACGATCATTTTCTGTATTAAAAAAAATGACAAATTATCGAAGGTCTGCTTTATTTGATAAAAGATGTGATCACTATCCACATTGAGTATAGGCTAGTATAGCACACGCTCTTTTACGACAAATCGATTGGTCGGACATAAATACGCAATAATATATTATATACATTTTCAGTTTTGAGATCAAGGTAAAAATTAATATAAGTTGCATAAAAATGTATTCTTAATTTTTAATTATAATTCTCAATTAATTATATTTAAATATTTAATAAATAATGTGTTTAAAAAAAAAATTCTAAGTATAAATTCATTGTATAGGTAGCTACTATTTAATATTTTAAAACTAACGGAGAAACGTATTAAAACATATTTCTGATGTGTTTGTGTAGCAATAGAAAGAGAGGTTAAAATCATATTATATATTTTTGATTGTAGGGGTGGCAAATTTTATATGGAGGCAATTTGGCTTAATGCGATATTGGAAGCATCCATGCTCCGTCATGATCTGCGTCATGTTGTAGGTGAGTGGTATCCTGGGAAGAGTCCTCTCAACCAGCCATCTCCCAACACCCGGTAAGAGGCGACGGGTCCACTGAGCTTTCGGTGAAGAACACCACCATATCTGCCACTGCATTATTGTGACCTTTCAACCTTTGGCACCTTTCTCTCTATACTTTAAATTTTTTCACCTGTTACCGGAAGATTTCCGGTGGGCAAGACGGCGTTGAGCGCCACTCGTATCCTGCACCTTTAAGCCTATAGGAGGTCCACAGAAGGCTGCAAGAATTTCAGCTAACATAAGAGCAGCATCGTCTGATACTGTACACACTGATCACCCTCAGCGCGGCTAACCTCTGAGGTCGTGTCATTAGGTATCTGGTATACACACAACACACTATACATCCTACAGTAGGTACTACACCGTACACAAGCCGAGATTAAGTTAACTTTGAGCCTAGGGCCAAATGACAATAATATTCGTATACATTATCCATATTATATTAGAGGAAACGTACCCTTAGGGGCCCACTATTGTTGGTTATTCGTTATGGTCCCGGGTTCATGGCACTCTACCTTCCCTTAATACAGGCTTGACCGAACGACGTACACGTCAATAGATAACATTTTAAGTTCTTACTTCTTATATAGTTAAATAGTTATATATCTTATACATTAGGTATCGTAAAAATATTAGAAAACAACGTTTACGGGGTTTTATTTTTGAAGGAATCATACGACACTTTGACTTGACAGCGGATTACGTGATTTTTAGATATACGAGCCATGATGTGCGTGTATTAGTTTAAAGAGAAAAGTCTGTGCAGGAATTAAAATTGAGAAAGTAATGAAAAAATTAAAAATTATATTATTCATTTGTCAACTCTCTACTCCGTCACAAGCCTTGGCTTAAAGGAGTATATAAATTTCTTTATAAAAAAAAAAAAAAAAAGAGGCGCGTTTCAATTGCGTCTGTTGTTAAAGTGTCAAATACCATAGTACAATACTACAATCCAATGTTCGGAGATTTGATTGAATTATTTGAATTTTATGCCAATCCTGCCACTCGAAATGAACTAATTAATGACATAAATAAAAAATATTATTAAATTAATTTTGGGCGAGACATTTCCATGTTTTGGTCAAATTCATTTTTTCCCGTCATAAAATATAAAAAAAAAAATCTGCATCGATTATTGGTGTAACAATGAGACATGTCTGACTGTTATTTATGGAGTTATGATATGTCTTGTTGTTTTGGTGCAACAACAAGACATGTCCAAGCAAATTGAACTTATGATTTGATTATTGAAAAAGTGCCTACTGTCAACGAGCTAGTGGAGCCCTCTGTAATGACACCGGAAAATGAATGCGAGTATCCGGAACCTACCGAATCTGCAGGTGATGCTCAAGTAGAATAAAAAAAATGTATTTAATAATTATTATAAATTAACTTTCTTAGTAATAGATTATAAAAACTAGAATAGAATATTCTATAAATATTATAATATTATTCTATATTATATAAATTAAATTAAAGCAAAATATCAAATTTTCGAGGCAGGTTTGCAAAATTATTAATAAGTATTGAAATACTTCGATGAATCGACATGAGGGCTAATCCTGTTAGTCGATTATCACTTGTACTATTTCTCAAATACTTCTCAATCTTTTTAGAGTTGAAAATGATCTTTCAGATGATGCTGTTAATATCTTTAAGGTTACTAATATTGACATCAAGCACCATATATTTGGAAAAAAACCAACGGATACTTTATTTAAAGTATCAATAGAGACTTTGGACACTCAATCTGAGGACTTTTTTCCATTTTTCTATCCATACTTTTAATTCTGATTCAAATGTTTGTAACTGGGTAAAACATGTTTATAAAAGTCTATACATTTTTCAAAATCATTTTAACTAGGTTTAAATTTGTTGAGGAGATTTGTAATCAACTTTTGTAATACAGAAATAATTTCATTGTGTTTAAAAAATAGTTCCATTAATTGATTTTTAAAATAATCGATAAATAATATAAATATTGTTCGTTTATAATACTGTTCCGGTGATTCAGCTGACGTATTACTACGAGACAATTAACTCCCAGTTATTCGAGGTATTTGAATAGTTTCATCCAATATATTCAATTTTTGTTCGACTTCTAAAAACAATGTTTGAAATTCTTTATCGACATTTTTGCGAATAGAAGATAAAACTTGTATACAATTTTCAACATTTTCACAACATTCAGATAAATCACAATTTACTTTTTGTAATGCATTACATAATGACAATGTAAATGCAAAAAGTTTTTGTATGACATATATAATGTTATTATAAATTGAGACGTGAATAATTAGATAATTGAAAAGCGAGTTGTGATGTTTCTATATTATGATTATATTCTAGATTATGTGATGCATAGGCTATAACTTCTTATAAATCTTTGAATCTTAACATACTTTCGTGACGATCTACCCAACTTGTTCCACACATTTTTATAAGGGTACTTTGTTGGGTACTTGGAATATGTTTTTTTATACATTCTTTTAAAACCTCAGATCTCATTGTAGATTTTCAAATGAAATTTATAATTGTTGAAGCTGCACCAATACAATTACTTATTTCAGGAATGGTACAAGATTTGCCTATCGCTAAATTGAGTGATTGAACCGCGCAGTGAACGTAAAACGCATGTGGTATTTCATCTCTAATATACTTTTGGACAAAACTATATAGTATATACAAGCCACTCATTACACTCACCCGATCATATTATTGACAGATTAAATTTTCTATTTTAAGTCCTAGTTTTCCTATTTCTCGTATAATTGTATATACCATACCTTTTCCACTAGCATCATAAATAGGAACAAATTCTAAAAAGTTTTCTCTAATAAAACCATTATTGAAATATCTTAATCACAAAGACAGTTGTTCGATGCGAGATATATCACAGGTTTCATCTGCCAAAATAGTAAAAAAAATTGATTGGTTTACTTTCAACATAATTTCTTATTTGAATAAGAGAACCGCATATTTGTATTATCTCACTTTTAATTATGGGACTAATGTAAACCGATTTCCCTGATGAATTCATCAAATGACTTTTTAGTGTTAAATCACCACTTAATGCTCGATATCTTAACAAAGCTCGAAAGTTACCATCATTATTATCTTTTTCGCAATTAAAAGTAGGCCCACTATCGTCGTGATCTCTCATTGCTAACTCTTGACGACCTCAAAAAATAATAGTTTCTATTATCCGGTATAGGTACTATAATATTGGTATAGGTTAAATTTACAAGAGCTAAATATTTTTTTTATTTTTTCTTATAACTACCTTTTGATACACTTATATAGTTGAATGAATGAATGAAAACGGTTTAACTCAGGTGATTTGAGTACTTTATAATTGAATTATGACTAGAGAAGGTAACAATCTAACATTGCTGAAGTTCATAATCACATTGAAAATAGTCATGATCAAATGGAAATTAGAAACACAACAACCATTGTTAATCATAATAGATGTTCTATAGCAGATATTGAACAAATAAATAAATGTACCTATAGACTCCTTCAATTCAGAAAATGGCTCTGTCCCTCGACCAGACACGATTGACAATTTTTTCAAACATTTTCAAATTCAGTGCCTTAAAACACGTTTTGAAAAAAATAAATTGAAAAATAGGCTGTAAACTAAATTTATACAATTTTATCTACATCAGTAAAATGTTATTTTAATGTATAACTAAATATCCACTACTTAATCTCTAATTTTGATAGTTTAAATTAATTTGAATTATATTCAAATCATTAATCAACTTATGGGTTTTAATAATTAGGGTTTTTGGACTACTATTAAGGTAATAATTATGATAATACATCATACAAATAATAATATAATATTCATACAATATTACAATAAATTACAATTAATTAATTAGTATTTCGTGTGTGGAACTGCAGACCGGTAATTACTAAGTACTAAGAAACTAAGTACTGTATACAGTAGTACACATCTTCCCCGTTACAATAGTTCCGACGACTTCCACAAGGTAGTTCCGCTTTCAATCGCGAACGTGTCCTATCCATTCTTATAATATTATCTGTGGTAATATGAATCCCGATCTAGTTTACCCGCGGTCACGATGTAGGTAGAACGCTGTAGTCACTCACTCGAGCCGAGAAGTGAGTCCAAATCAGACGGCACTTTGGTTAGCGCGCCTTCCGCCAGGTAGCGCTAAAAAGGCCGATCAACAACCGGCAGCTATAGAGAAGGCCGTATTTGTATTTTGTACTAACGCACTAATGCCGTTTTGCATATTATCCGCGGTAAAGTTTTAAAATTTCAAACTTCAGTATTCAATATTCATTCAAATTTATAATAAATATAATCAAATATTCATCTTATAGTATTATCATTTATTATACTATATTACTATTTAATAGTTGCAAATCGTTTTCACTTTTTATTTCATTAACTTCAATTTGTTTATCAATAATGACTACACTTGGTAAACATGAATCAGTAAAAACTACAGTTTTATCAGTTTTTAGTTGATCATTTATGTGAACAAATGCTATTTTTTTTAATGGAATCAAATGCAGTCCCCACATATTCCCTGGAAGTATTATATTTTTTACAATTTTGTGAAGATAAGCTAGGTATTGAAAAAGATTCCTTCAATTCAAAAATTCTGAAATTATAAGAAACCCCAAAATATAATTAAATTACATTTTATATTATTAATATAATTAATAAATGTATGTAGTAGTATCATTAAGTACAAGTAGTGTCTTACTCATTGGGTGAATTTTGTTATTGTACTATTTTAATTTCATCTAGGTCACTTGTTGATGCATTACAAACCCTTTTTGATGTGTAAACATCTATGCTATCGGTTTGTAGTACGACCTTCTTAGGGAATTGAGCGTCAGGCGTAAGTCATGTAGATGTGACTGCTTGGGTGTGTGTGTGTGTCGTCGCTAAAATCGCAGAACCAATAAACCAGGCAGTTGTTTATCTATTATTTTCTTTGATATTTTTACGAGTCTGGTAGGTGCGAACGCGCTCTGGTACAGTCGTCGGCCGATTCATTATTATTATTAATATTATTTATTATTCTCGTTTATGTATACCCGCGAAACCGTGTTTGTATCGTATAATATGTATTATACAAATTCCCACTCAAACCATGACATTATATTCCCCAGTCAAAGTCGTACTACAGCTAAGATGTTTACACATCATTCGTGAGTACAAAAGCACTCACATTTTCGTATAAAATGATATGATATCATTGAATTCAAATTTAAAACAACCCATTATACAGTTACCAACTTGTAATCTACTGTGCAGCAGAGCGACATCCACTTACCCGCTTTTTTATATAATACTTCGACGTGCGTGTCGATAATGCACTAATTGTGTGTATATATCATCGAGAGAATCTCCGCGGGACGACGCGGCTTCGTCGAGGTCGAGGGTCGTCGGTGCCGGACGATAAAACAAATTCGTCGCGGACCCGACAAAATTTGAATAATATCGGCCAGAGAAATTGGAACGAGCACACATCATATTGGTATAATATGTGTTGCATTAGTTCCGCGTGTACCTACTTCGTATGATAATTGATATTATATATTGTGTGTAATACGTGCGAACATATATTATTATTATTTTTATAAAAAACACAATTTATGCATAGGTATAAAGCGCGCGGTATATTATATGCATCGGGGTTACGGATATCCGGATAGAACATTATAATATTATTCCCATCATGACTAGTCGTGTATTATTGTCGATTGAAAAAAAATGATTTTATATATTATATATTTTTTTTTTTTTTGAAAAAAATCGCTGCCGCACATCGCACGTCATGTGCAGGCACACACACGGTTTTCGCAACAATATACGCGATTGTTAATTCGTCGACGTATTGTGTGCGTGTGTGTGAGTTTGGCTTGTACTCTACATACGTGTGCTAGGTATAGGTATACCTATAAATGTCGTATGTTATTATTTGATTTGCGAATCTCACCTGGAAACGATTTTATTTTATTGACAATTGACGAACACTCGTACATGTATATAATATTATGTGTGTGTATGCGAAGTCACTGTCGAATAAATCGAAAAGGTGCGATAAGTGTCGGTTATAGACAAAAGCTGCTGCAGATTCCGGCGGCGTTGTGGCCCCGGCGAGGGAGGGTGACCTGCCATTGTGACTGCGTTACGTACGTCCGGATTGACTTGTTGCTAAATAACGATTGTTTTGCGGTTATCCGGTCCCGCGTCGCCAATTTCTTTCCACCGATCACTATATCGCACGACGTTATATTATTACCTATGTATATATAATGTATGAACTGCGTATATAATAGTGTACAATACGCAGGTAGGGTAGGTATCATACACGCGAAATATATTAATTATATAGTTATTTCAGTTTTACCACGAGTACCTAAGCACGGGGGTGGTTCTAGGGGGGGCCCTGGGGGATGGATGCCCGAAGATAGAATATCGGCATTATGTCTCGTCAATGTGCATAATAAAGTGAATGTTTTAGATAAATTAGATCATATTATTATAGATGTTTTTGCAAATTCGAAAAATAGAAGACTTGAATTTGTGTTGTAAAAATTTTTTGTATTTGTTATTATAAGTTTTGTGAAAGTTATAACTATTAGCCTCCCCCCCAACCATGTCTCTGGAACCGCCCCTGCCTACGCAGTGGTGTATTGGTAAATATATTTATGGGTATACGCACTAATAAAATATGTATGTAACCTAAACATTTTTTTTTTCGCTCCGCTCGAAAAACATTCATTAATCCCTAATACGTTTAGAACTTCTAATTAATAATACGTTCAAATTATATTTTCTTAAATAACGTTATTGCGATAATTCAATTAGTAGATAAGTACATAGCTTTTAACATTATTATTTATTAATTTTTTAATAATATAACAATAGAAAATAAAACAAAATCAACTTGAATGTCAAAAACACAACAATAACAATAAAATAAAAAGTGGGTAAGTGGATGTCGCTCTGCTGTACAGTAGGTTACAAGCGGGTCAATGTATAATGGAGTATATTAAACTTGAATTCAATGATATAATATAATTGTATAAGAAAAACGATTCCGAGCGGAGACGGATTGTCAGTCTGGATATTTTATAATATCTTTATATTGTTATTAGTTATTACTTATTAGTTATTATTATAATACGGTAAGTTGAATGAATATTAAAAAATTACAAAAAAATAACTAAAACCGTTATTCTTGGTTATTTAATGTGTAATTTCCTCCAATTTTTAATAGAAAATAACTAAAAAAAAAAAACCGTGATTTATATTTTTGAGATTTTTTGGTTATACAGAAGAACCTACTTACGTGGAACCTTGTTGTAAGTTTTCAATCCTTAGGTCTAAAAGTTGAACATTTTATAAATTTTCAACTACAAAATCATTCATACATTTTTTTGGCAATATGCAATTTCGTTGCCGCCGCGGGGCCGCTCGTATCATTTATGTCAGTCGTCAATGACAATACTTTCAACTTTGGGTTTTATTTTTACACAATCAGATAAGTTCTTCCAATTTAAATTCTTGAGATTTAAATATTTTCATCCATAAAGAAATAACTTATAAGTAATAACAATATAAATGCTTTTTTAGGACTTTGGAAATAGTTTGCCAATGCATGACTTCAGTAAATGAAGATAAAAAAGCCACCTAAAGAATACTGATAAATGATAATATCCTTACCTTTAAATCATTTGATAATAAATACTGTAATAATACAACTAAAAACACAAAATTAATTCCGCTGAAGTCCAAATATGTTCTATGTTGAACATGCATTATATAATATTATACAATATATGCGAGCATTGCGAGTTTCATGTCATAATAAGTATAATGTTTTGAGTCTCTACAAATTTTTTTGTACCACTCCCGATTGATATGTGCAGTGATGTTCGAGTTCTTTATATTAATATACATTATTGTAAAAATATTTAAGCATACATCTATATAATATATTCGACGGCTGAAATTAAATCAACGAGTATTTTGTCAGTAGACCAACATAGAAACCGGAAATAAACAATGTATATAAAACAAAAATCCATTTAGTATTATTCACTCTACACTCTTTGAACTATTCAACTGCTTTTCAAAGTTTTTTTCTATAATTTACTGTACAATTTTCATTATGTTGTATCGTGCCATGCGATGTAAGCTGGGACGCATGGTTTCACTGTCTAGACGACGGACGTTCACAAAAATACTCTTAAAGGTGGACATCCCAGTTCCTATTGATCAAAGGGAAGTGTCATTTTGCTATTTCACTGAAATGGTTCCGATTGATCGGAAAAAGAAAAATAAGCGGAGATTTCGCTTAAAACGTCAGACAAGCAATACATTTTTGGCCTGGTTTGGTATGTCGGCTAATAATTCACCTCCAAGCGTAGTGTCTGGAAGTGACTCGATGACTGGAGTCTGCAGTGCCTCGACAAATTATACAGCTCAAAATAGGTTGTTACCAGTCTGTAAAGAAAATGTGTCGAAGATAAACGAACAGATGAAAATACTGGAGACAACTGGAGATTTGGAACTGTGTCCGTGTTTGCGGACGAGCGATTTTCGAAAGATGACTAAAATGATGTGCCATGAGTATTTTGTGGACGATTTCGACGTAGAAATGACCGAACCGACTAGCAAGGCTCTTATTAAACAGGTACTTGTGTTGCACAACAGTTTTACGACTTATTATTGGGACCAGCAATAGTATCATAACTTATAAGGTGTCTAATATACGTACGAAATTTTGATATCATTATGAACCGACCAGTACATATAATATAATGAGACTATAATTTAATTATTTTACAATTTTAAGAACTAATATTATACGGAAGATAAACAGAAATTAGTATCTTTATATGATGTAAAATTAAATTCAATATTATACCTGTATTATTAGGATGATTCCATGGACCTCCTTGTGGCGATGTTTGAGGGTTTGACATTAGACGATAAACGAGAAATAAAAGAATCTAAGGAAGAACACTTTGTGAGTATTAATACTTCCAAACAACCATAATATTATACCACCGAAGCTGTACAAACATACTATACTTCCCTATTTTTGTATAAACTCTACACAAATCGGTATTCCACGGTTATATTTCAAATATCATGAACACTCTAGCCTTTTGAACACAAATTTACATATCATTGTAAATTGAACTGTGATTATAAAATAATATACTTTCTATTATTAATATTGAAATATACCGCTTGCTAATTGTGCTGAATTTTAATTACAATTAATATTGACCATAGATAAGTATAATATAAATTATAATACTACAATAATATATACAATATAATATTTTTGTTGTTATCAGGAGACCTTCCACGCACATAGACCGTACGGTCATACGGTCGCACGACCATACGCGAAAAGGATGAAGGTATCAAGGTATAATTTTTGATTGTGTCAATAATTGTATTATTGTTATTAATTTGTTAGAGCATTTTCAAAATATTTATTTAACTGTTGTATGTTACCTATATTTGTTTAATTATGATTTATAATAAATTGTTCATTTGCTTTGTATTCATTGTATTGTAATTTCATAAAAACAAAATACGATATTACCTATATATACGATAATATTAATTGTGTGAATCTATGCAGGTATGAAGGTAATTAGTAAACCAATTTTAATTTTCATGTTACGACGTCCAATATGGTATTTTCAAAATTTACATTCAAGATTACTTTTTGAGTTATAGTTGAAAAACCAAAGAAATGGTGATTACTAATTAATATATCTATATATATAAAAATGGAGACAAATAATTCGAAATTGCATCAGTTGAGTACGGCTGGGCCGATTTTGCTCAAATTTTTTTTAAGATGTTCGTAATTGCCAGGTGAAGGTTTTTACGAAAGAAAATTTTTAAAAGTCAACCGAATAATTAGAAAAACTGCAAAAACTATTTATTGATGTCTGGGATTTGAACTCGATACCGTTGTCTTTATTTACTCTATGGTGTATTATATTATCCCACCAAAAACATATATGTAAAATGAGAGCCAAGTTCAATACTATAATATATGCCTTGGTTGTTGACTTCAACGACAAAAGAAGTGAGATCCAAATGGGTGCCAGGATAATATATTGAAGCCTAAGGTGTGACTTGGCTACTTTTCATATACGAAAACGAATTATTATTATAAGTACCTACTAAAACAGTAATGGAAGAGTGAAGATGATTTTCCGAAGAATAAAATAAGAAAATTAAGAACTCAAAGCTTTAGAACTTGCAAATGCTATAATATATAATTCATAGCCAAGTCAGACCTTAGGCTTCAATATATTATCCTAACTTGGCACCCATTTAGATCTCACTTCTTTTGTCGTTGAAGTCAACAACCAAGGCATATAATATTATAGTATTGAACTTGGCTCTCATTTTACATATATGTTTTTGGTGGGATATCATTACTTTTTGTATGTAAATTATTATAACCTAACCTAACCTAGCCATGACGTATTCTATAAATAAAGTTTATTACTATATAATATAATTCAGTTACTAATATTAATAATAATATTTATTATAAAATATTTTCCGTTGTATATACAGAGTATAAAATATATGTAAAATTAATATACAATTATTTTAACTCTTTTTGAGTATATTTTTAATTATCATAATTTTATTGACTGTAGTTTCTACTGTTGGGTGGATAATTCATAATTTGTAAGAATAATTATTTAATTATTTTAATTGTAATATTTAAAAAAAATAATATTAATTATATACATAGAGAGAAAAAAAAGTATGTTGCTGCGCGCGGGTCGACAATATCGACACATATTCGGCTAGTCGTATTTTTGGAGCGGCGATACGGGAAAGGTTATTTAAGTCAACATTACATTACATTACATTACATTAAATTAGAGGCAATTCATTAATAAATTGAAAAATTAAACATAATAGATAAAATAATTGCAAAATTATAATAAAATCAATTGATTAAAATATTAAAAATTAAAAAATTAAAAATTAAAAATTTTCAAGCTTCTGATTTTTTCCTTTGTATTTACCTAACTACCTATCTGTATGCCAAATTTGAACTTTCTAGGTCATCTGGAACTGGGTTAGAATTTTGATCTATAGGTAAGTCAGTGATAAAAATAACGATTTTCGGACGTTAATATCTAAATAACGGTTTGAAGTGTGTTTATGAAATTTAGAGCACATATGTATCTCGTTAGTCTCAATATATGAGCCAAATTTGACATGTTTATGTGGAATAGTTTTTGAGTTATGAGGGGGTCAAAAGTGGCTCCAAATGGTTCGTGTAATATTACACACGGTGCTGCTCGCCAGTTCTGTTAGCTAGAACTTGGCTTGACACGCTACCGCGTGTCTAGATATTGGTTGCTATTGGTTAATCGGGCATGTTTGTTGATTTGTATTATTATTTTTTGTAAATATATCTTATATATAAATGAATGACCTATGGGAAGAAGATACGCTAATTTTAAAAGGGTTAAATTTGGTTTTTTTTTTATTCATCGGATTTTAGTACGGTTAGGTTAGGTTAAGATTTATAGGTAGGTGGAATTAAGTAAAAACGTCAAACTTGGTATAACTTTGGTACTTTTTGAGTTAAATCATACACTTACGTACAAACAGCACGGGGTCCGCGATCTACCGCAGGCAAATTACCTATCTGATAATGTACTGCGGCAATTCAGAATTTTTATTCCGGGCAACAGAAAAGTTAAGATAAATCTAGAACATCATACACCGAATATTAAATAACGCATTGAACAATGTTTGAGTCATATAGAGTTGGTACATTTAACGGGAAACGAAGTGCACGGGATCAGCTAGTTTATTATAAATATTGTTTATTCAACTTATAAGTTAAGTTGAATCAATCACACTATCATTTTAATATCTAAAACATATAGCCACAACACTTTTTCACTTAATTTTAGAAAATTAAATTAATTAATTTTTTTAACTAGATAGTAGATACACTTTTATGTTATTTATCTCTATCTAAATACGTAGTTATTCTACAAACTATCTCTTATATCCATAGATATTTTTAAACGTATCATAACATTCATAACACACAAGTTTTTTGCTTAACCGATTATTTTCGAAAAAAAAAACTGGGAATTTTCAATTTTAACCTTTCGGAGTACTACCTAGATTAAGTTGCCATCAGAAACCACCCTCAAAGTCTAAAACCATGTTTATAGTCACATAAAAAAAATATAAATACATTATTGTAAAATGAATTTATTGATTCATGCTCTGTATAAAAGCTAAAATTCATAATCGTATAATAGGTGATATTATACAGTATACACAAAGTGAAAAACGTCAGTAAAATATTAACACAATTTTTCTACGAATAGTCGTCAATATACTTCTAGTCTATACGTTTGTGAAATTACTTTGATGAACATTGTGTATGTTTATGTCAGACAAGGCCGCTGCCCTGTTGGCGATACAGGAAATAGTAGGTACATAAGCTAAGCATAGATGTAACTAGGGAAGGGGGGCTTTGGGGGACTAAGCCCTCCCAACTTTGATTGTAGCCACCCCCCTGTCATAATTATTATAGTCCTACCAATTTAACTTAATTTTTAAATTTAAATCTGATACATCGTTTAATTTTTTTTATTAACATCTTTGACCAACTATATTATTGTATGTAATGGTCCTGTGTAAAATCATGTATAATTTTTCTACATAGATTCTACATAATTTTAATCATTTAATTAATTACCTCAGTAACACTTTTTTATAATTTGTTTTATACACACAAAAAATATGTTAAACACACTATAATAATTAAACAATATTATAATTTTAATAATTTATTTAACATGATTTAGGGGGGGGGGGTAAGCACCCCACCTTTTTTTGTTTGGGAAATGCTAGGGCTGGAGCCCCCCCCCAACTTTAAGGTCTAGTTACGCCTAGGAAGCTAAGTATATCCTGTTGAGTACCGCATTCAGATTCAACGTGCCAAAACGGCAAAACCAATACATTGCTGGCTTCCCTCGGATACACAGAATGTAAAAATTGCTGAAAAAATAAAATAGTTTTTTGAACTTTTACATATGACTGTAACACACACTATAGTGAATCCGTAAACCGTACTTTAGTCTATAAAAAATATTGAAAAATGTGTGCACTTGAGTCTTAAACGATGTGATCATATACCTACGTATTATTATGAACGGTAAAAGCTAGGTTTACAACTAAAGTTGAATTGTGTAATTGTCTAAGCAAATGCGTTTACACATGACACAGTACAATATTAAAGTTTTTATAAGGTATAACTGTTATGAAGTCAGTCAGTCACAACAACATAATAAAACAATATTCTCAATTGATAATAACTACTCACTAGTCACTACTCACTAGTCTAGCGCTAGCCTATACACTGTGTTTGGACCATTAGTGGGGATCGTCGCGGCTGCACGTTATCCTGTTTACGTCGTAGCCCATAGGAACTATACTGCAAGACTGCAACGCCGATCGTCGAAAACATAATATTATATAATAAATAATTTTAATAATATGTTGATTATTAATAGTTGATACGAATTTATTTCCCATAAGGGGGGTTTTCCTAATTGTTTTCCTCACACATTAACGCCTAACGCCGAAAGTCAGGAAACGCCACTGCATAGCACCATAGAATCGGCCAAAAAAAATGTTCCAGTTTACACTATGCAGGATTGTCTAACTATTTGTCATCTTGCTCGTTCAAATAGACACAATAAAAAATGTTCAAACTACACAGTGCAAGAACTGAAGTACACAGATTTTTTGGATTTAAAAAGCTTGGCAAATCAGATAATGAAAAATCGTTCCTTGGATATAAAAGGCAATAAAGTAAACTGGTTGAAGATAAAGTATTGAAGTACGAAAAAAAATATGAGTGGTGTTATTCAGTTCAAATATAATTATTCTGATAAGAAGTTTAATATTATACGTATTAGTGGAAGGGGTAGACCAACAAAGTTTCCTGATCATTTGAAAAACTTGTATGACAAATTGACAAACCCCTACCAATATCAGCACTTAAAAAAAATGATTTGATGAAACTATGTAAAACTCAAGCTATACCAGAAGAATTCCACGAATGGTATAAAAGTATACCATCATGTTCCAAAAAGAAAGAAACTGTGATACTATCTGAATCTGAAAATGATTCTAATTAATGACTGAATACTATAAATAGGTGCTGTTAAGTTTATTAAGTAATTACCTTAATTTATAATAAATTAATTTGTTTTTCATAATGATATTTTTTTTAGTAATCATTTTATAAAGTTTAATCTTTATTTTCAAATAATTAATTAATATTTTGTTTTAAAAGTAACATAACATTATTATATTATTTTGTTTATTTCTAGTTATTAGAAAGATATTTTATTTACTGTTTTTTGATTATTTAATAAAAAGGTTTAACATATTATGTTATGTTTATTTTTTTCCCGCGACAAAAGCTTTTTAAAAATTTTTTTCTATGGGCGTTATCTATATAGGTAGCGTTATCTATATAATATATTAACCGTTTCTGTGTCACTGCAGTATGATACTATTTCTGTATTATTGTTACGACGAACACTATACGAATAATTCATTATACATTATTCTAAAAGTTATAACGCACTTTCCTTATATAGAATAATACATTAACATAGTGTACCTATGATCATGTCGAGTGTCACGGCACTTGTCGTACAGAATACATCGTCCGAAGTCCAGATTCGCTCACCGTCCGCCGCATCGATGTACCGAGTTTCGACGAACTAAGAAATTTATAAATTGACAAGTCGCGGTGATTTCACCGGCCCGTCAATCAGACGATACAATTCGATGCCGAACATCGCGGTGCAGACGACTTTTGCGGTAGATGCATCCGTTATCGGGTTGTCGTTGGCCGCCTCGAACGATTCCCCGTCTGCCGGCGACTCGATGCAAACGGCTTCGGTCGAGTCGTTAAGTGGCCTGACCGAAATTGTCGCGGCAAATTACGCCAGTCCAAAGTTCCGTTATTACATTTCGTTAGTCAACACGGCAACGCAATGATGCCCGTTGCGGTTGAAGTCAAGATCGATACCGTCTGTTTGCCGCTGCATGTTTGATCGCGTGGGGCCGAAGCGGACGTGCAGCAATCAAGCAGTGCTATCGCGGATCCTCCGAGACGCCGCCGTCCTTGTTCGATGCCGGACATCGCAGTGCGGTTTACTTCGGCCGACATCGTGTACGTCCCGGCGCGAGTTTCGATCGAAACGTCCGAGCTTGAAAGCATCCGAACTAAACGTCACGAGCAGACAGCAGACGAACGCGAGTTTGCTGCAGGAGTAATCCACCGCCGGCGTGATGAGATAGACCCGGTGACCGCCGCGGTTAAACCCAAGCGCCGTTCAATGTGGAAACGGGCGCAGCGAGTCTGACGCTTGTTTTGCTGCGCTCGAAATAAATATTATTGAAAAAAAAACGGACACTGCTCAAGCGGGCATCACCGAATCGGGTTGCAGCCGTTCGGACGCTAGTTGAAAAAAAAAAGTTTTACCTAGATTATAATATTAGATTTTTATACTTCGAATCATAAAATATTATAATTTATACAAAAAAACGTTTTGGTATATGTTTATTTGATATTATTACATTATTTTTATTTCTTGCCTATTTTTTGGTGCCGGTCTTTTTTGTCCCTACATTTGAAAATCGTTCTGGTAAGCCTAAAAATATTGCCGGAATAGCATTTTTTCTCAATGCCGGACGTATTAGTTCAATGTATTTAATTGACCCATCAGGCATTTTACACTCATATTTTAAAAAATCATCTTCTTTAAAATATAAACCGCAAACTACATATTTTATGGATAAGTTCCTATCTTTCCGCGGTATTTTATTATTCCATACAGATAGTAAGTCCTGCAAGATAAATAATTTTAAAACGTTCATGTTGTAGTAAACCGACGGTGTCGATTCACTATTTTTTTTACTTTATTACATTAAAGCCACGGCCTTCACATTTTAATATGTTATTTCGGATTCTCGGAACTATCAATGCAAGGCATATGGTCTACACAAATACTATTGCGTTTTACGAGTTCCAAGAATCAAAGACGTGAGAAGAACCAGTTAAAATGATATTGCAAATTTTTATTACCTTTTGGTCGCAAACCACTTTTCGGCAGCTACAATAACAACAAGCTGCCGACTCGCCTTTTTGTTCACCTCCTAGTCTCTACCGTGTATAACAGGGAGTACAGAGAACCATATAAATATGAGCCTCTGTACACCTTAGAATCAGAATTAGTCTCACATCCCTACATGTAGTACTTACCTGGTCGTAGAGTCCGCGCACTCTACATCGCCGCCAGACTATAAGTGCATTCCCAGTAACTACAAGTAGACTTAACTAGTTCTCGGGCAGTTACTTAACGTGCTGTCCACAAATTTTTATAACATTTTGTAACAATTATTTTATTTTATTTTATAACAAGTTTAACTCAATTATAATAAATACTTCATTTAACATTGCGCCTTTGTCTCTCTTCGAAAAACCTTATTCCTTTTGATCAACCTGGTCCAACTACAGACGTCGGTCACTCAAATATAAGCGTTAGTGAAGGATCACTACAATGTTTATACCAGAATACCTGTATTAGTTGTTATGTAGCTTTTTATATTATATTTATTTTGTTTTTGTTATTATTATTATTTTTTTTTTTTTTGTCTTTCTAGTTATATTTTTATTTATCCCTTTGTTATTAGTTTAATATGTGTCAATTATTATGTAATGTTTTTTTTCTTGTTAAAGGGCGTATGTCCGTTGATTATTAATAAATAAATAATTTAGACTACATATTCAAACATTGTATTTGTTATTCTTATTAAAAATATAAAGTCTCTAAGAGATAACTTAGAATGTAAGAACCCTAGAGAACATTTTGATTTAAATGACATAATGCAAACATTAAATTTGTATTAAAAACCAGGGAACGAATGCAGTTTAGCTCCCAAGCGATTTTTTGGAATTTTTTTTTTCAAAATGTGTGTTTTTGCATGCCTAATTTTATGGTACTTTCAAAAAAGGCCGGTCGAACTTATTTGGGAAGTTATGGTAAAAAAACTTCAAAATGCTCAATTTTTTCAAAAATCGTGTTTTTGAATTTAAAATACCAAAAATTTAAGTTTTTAGGGTTTTATTTTTTTTAGAAATGTTTGTATTTATATGCTCAACATTTTGGTGGAATCAGAATTTGCCTATCGTACTTACTTTTTATGTTATTGTTAATAAACCACATAAAACTGAATTTTAAAGTTATTTCAAACATTTGCATATTTGAGAAACTCAAAATTGATTTTTTTTTACTATTTTTTTTTCATTCGATGAGTAATAACATAAATAAGTTTTTGGTGAAATCAGAACCAACTTATATTTTTTGGTTTGGGAGAAATTGGTTTACAAGTGGAGCTCCGCTAGTGTTTTCGGTGCAGAGCCCGCGTCGCCGAGCCAAAATTACGTACGGTCAACAAAGGCGACCCGAGGTACTTTTCCTATGTCAAATACCAGTTTAAAATTGCATTGAACGTGTTAAAAATAATAAACAATAACAAATCAAAATGTACAGATTTAGATAATGTAGGTATATTATATAATATCAGTATCGTCGTCATCAGAAACGTCGACCCCATCGTTGTTATATTTATTTGGATCGTATAAATTACCGGCTAAACGGAAAAATTCAATAGTAGAGTCTTTTTTTTTTTATTTTCTTTTTTTTTATTTTTTTTATTAAATAAAATATATACAATCTGTATTAACTATACAATAAGTAATAATGATAATTTATATACAAGACTGGACGGTTTGATAGAAGGGAGTGTCCAAACAACACTACTTCAATAATAGTAGGGTCTAGATTTAATATACGGCATTTTTTTAAAAACATAAATTTGGCCATGTAGCCGCCATAGAAATGTTTTTTCCTTGAGTATTGAGACAACGAAGCTTTTGCATGTCTCCACATTCCCTCGACGGTGTTGGTGTGGGCGCCTGTATCTGGGTCTTTAAAGTTCACTGAATGATTAACTGTAAAGTGTATGAATCCTTCATCATTCAAACAGTCGTAACTCTGCAATATAGTTATACATAAACAAAACGTGAAGCCGAAAAATAGATTTATAAAGTACATACTTTTCAACAATCGCTTATTATCTGCGTTCCAGGCAGCACCCACTGTTTAATTATAGCTAGCAATGTTTCCTTATCCCGCTTTTCGACAGGAATTAGAAAACACGCTCCATTATCTCTTTGTATACCACCAAATATCCACTGACCCAGGCGCGTAGCCAGGGGGGGTGTTACAGGTGTAATAACACCCCCCCTCAACCGTGGTGTACTATGTTTTATAATTTAAACCGGGACACGGGCACACGGAATTAGATAATTATTATTTTAGACCATTCTGTGTCAGTTTATCGTTGACTCGTTTTATGTACGATACAAGATATCTTTTAATGCAGAGTATTTACAACTTGTTTACAACTTCATCATTAGAGTGTTACTCTATGGTATCAACTATCATTGGGGATTACTACTTCAATACCTCGACTAGCTATAAACCGAACAAATCGTTTTAGCATTTCAACAGAATCACCGGAAGTCTATTTTAGGATTTTGATGTTTGTACCTTTTTTGGATCATTTCTGTGAGCAACTAAATGACAGATTTTTGAACCATAAATCACTATTAAAACAATTTACTTGTTTAATAAATGCAAATGAAAAAAATGAGACCAAATTTAAAGAACTTCTTAAGACATATTCTTCAGATATTGAAGCTGATGAAATATCTGCAATTGGTGAGTTTGCAATATGGTATGAACATATAAAAAATAAAAATCCTAAAAATGCTACCGAAGCCTTCTTTGACAGCAACGAAGACATATTTCCTACTGTTTATCGACTTTTACAAGTATTGATTACTTTACCTGTAACAACTGCAAGCAGTGAAACGTCTTTTTCCTCATTAAGACGCTTGAAAACATATCTAAGAAATACAACTGGTGAAAATCGCTTGAATGGCTTAGCTGTTATAAATATTCATCGAGATTGAGTCGTAACCACAGACGAAATAATAGATACACTAGCCTCAAAAAGTCGACACATTAAGTTAATTTAAAAATGTATTCATTTTTTTTTATTGATAATAAAATTATATATAAGAGAACTATTATTCTAAACTATATTATCTATTCACTGGTAAGTTGTAATACGTTTGTATAATAAATAATTTTCAAGCGAGATATGAGCATTTTTAATTTTTAATATTTCCATACACTTATTTTTCTCAAAAGTGAAAGTATCGAAAAATCGCCCAAGCTAAGGCCCAGATAATGTTCTTACCTAAAAGTTTGATAATATGTCGATTCACTCTAGTATCAAAACTAACAGCTCACTATTGAAAATAGTGAACGACAATTTGTTATGTCGTGCGTGTGTAAGACAGAGACAAGACACGCGTCTTAGCGTCCTCTTAAGTTTGAATAACACCCCCCCTTTGAAATTTCTAGCTACGCGCCTGCACTGACCCTCAACTGCATGTCCTCTATGGTATTTGCGTTTTCCAAATTTGGACTCATCGATCTCAACCGTTTTACCCACTCCTCCTAATCGTTATATTAAAATATTCAGACACAGCAAATTATTACATTTTGAACTTTTAAACTTTTAAAGGTAATAATTACCAATTTTTTCATGATGTATTATCATGCCATCGAAAACCAGCCCAATCTACGGCGGTATGTTGAGCAATCCCTAACTCCTCAGAAAGGAACGATAGAGATACACTTTTTGTCCATAAATACGTAAAACTAACAATTGTGTACAATGATAAGTGGGACTTGTAGAAAAATGTATCTTTCCTTATGGATTGATAAACATCACATTTTACCTTTGGAAAAATACAGTTTATTAAATAAAATTTATTTTTTTAGGAGGCCAAAAGTAATAAAAAAAAAAAAAACCCCTGGGGAGGCATGGGTAAATTAATAGAACGATTACAATGTCAAACTGTAGGGAACTGAAAAACTGCATTTTCAAATAATAAAGTTTTAGAACTTACTTTTTTCGACTTGGATTTGTGGAATATTCTCGACATCTCCATACATATCCGTCCAGACAATTTGCTCTCAAACATAATTTAAGATAATGCCCGTGATCACATTTTAGTGTATTGTTTTTGGCAATTAGTGTCCAAGACTTGTTGACCGTACGTAATTTTGGCTCGGCGACGGGGGCTATGCGCCGAAAACACTAGCGGAGCTCCACTTGTAAACCAATTTCTCCCAAACCAAAAAATATAAGTTGGTTCTGATTTCACCGAAAACTTATTTATGTTATTACTCATCGAATGAAAAAAAAATAGTAAAAAAAAATCAATTTTGAGATTCTCAAATATGCAAATGTTTGAAATAACTTTAAAATTCAGTTTTATGTGGTTTATTGACAATAACATAAAAAGTAAGTACGATAGGCAAATTCTGATTCCACTAAAATGTTGAACATATAAATACAAACATTTCTAAAAAAAAAAACTCTAAAAACTTAAATTTTTGGTATTTTAAATTCAAAAACACGATTTTTGAAAAAATTGAGCATTTTGAAGTTTTTTTACCATAACTTCCAAAATAAGTTCGACCGGCCTTTTTTGAAAGTACCATAAAATTAGGCATGCAAAAACACACATTTTGAAAAAAAAAAATTCCAAAAAATCGCTTGAGAGCTAAACTGCATTTATGCCAAAATCAGACTGTTCTTTATTATTGGTTTTTTTTATAATTAATTGTATATTTAAAATATTTTAGTATTAAGGTATATACCTACTTATATGTATAGTTTTCTTTTGTCTTAAAAAAAAATGTTATATAAAGATCAGTAGAATAATAAAAAAATTTGTGGACGCAGGCTTTCTCTCGGTGGTCAACGTGTTAAGTTTCGTTAGAGGTATGTTACAGTACATAATTAAGTATACAAAATATTATTATAATTTAAAACAAAACAATAACTATCTATATTACTTGTGGTGGATGGAACATGGGTGGTACATTTTTCCCTGCTGATTTTAATATTTTAGTATTACTTAAGTAACCAGACTTGCATGCGGGAACAAAACATTTGTTGGGCATATTTATTAGCACAATATGAAAAATGTTTAAAAATAATAATAAGTTTTACTAGTTTTAGGTAGGTGTGGATGGTTATATTTCTACTATAGGTAGTGTGGTACTGTGGTACTATAGAATAATAAAATATAAATAAACAATGTTCATCAATATGTTAATAATATGTTTATTATTCAAAACAAAAATACTGAAATAGACCATATTGCTTATAAAATATTTCCGCGGTATAGAACAATACAGATAGAATTGTATGTTAAACCCATAGACCTATAAACTAATGGACTGCACCTCACTCACCACCCAGCCATCAATGAGTGGCGCCAATATAGAGTGAGTGAGAAAGAACATATTGGGGGAATCTTGGTGGACAATCATATAAGAGAAAGAGAGAAAAAACATAATGGGGGAAATCATAGACGTACGAAACTAATACTGTACATCGTACCACTGACCTCTCTCTCTAAGCGCTGTCCATTAGTTTATAGGTCTATGGTTAAACCGTGATCCCTGCTCTATTCTATTCTCTATTCTCTTTGGTATTTTAGGTTAGGTTATCATCACAAACAACGAAACTACGACAGAGTGATACTTGTGATAGTGAATTTTTACCTAAAGCCGCTTTTGCAAGTCATACGGACATAACACATAAATAGTAAATACACAATACGGTTGAACTGTTCGTAAAATTGTTAGTGTTTTACGAAGTTAAATATATTCAGGTGAGCATTAAGTTTTAATTATTTATTTTCTGTAAGCCCAAAAACATAATTAATCACGTCATGACAAAGATAAACTGCCTCTAGCTACCTATACTTCGAAAAATGTATTGAGTAATTTTGTCAATTACTTAAATTTCTTTAGTGAATATTTTATGAATAATTTGTTAACTAAATTGAAATTGTGTATGAAATCATAGGTATATACTAAGCTCCAAAACGGCCTGTGTAAAAAATTAAAAGTATTATTTTATTTATACCCTGCACTTGATAGTTTAATTTTCAAACAAAAAATATAATGAAATATGTAAAGCAAATAGTAATCCTTTGTAAAGTTTGTTCCCAGTAAATAATATGTTGTAATATAGGTATGTATTGTAGTAATCTACATGACAAAAACTTAAATTAACCTATTTATATATTATGTACTTAGGATTATGTACCTATATAATCATATATTATATATTAACTATTTTTCAATATTATGTTTATAAAAGGTATATTTATTTAATTTAAAATACCCGTATAAGATCACTAAATATTATATTTGTTTATTTTAATTCCAGATATATTTTCAAGCTTTTAACCATGTTCTTAACACGTTCAGAATACGATAGAGGAGTAAACACATTCTCTCCAGAAGGCAGACTATTTCAGGTACAAGTTTAATTCTAAGTTAAATAATGCAGAATATGGTATAATCACTATAACTTTGTTTCTCTAAATAATGAATATTATTATAATTTATTAGGTGGAATATGCTATTGAAGCAATTAAATTGGGTTCCACGGCCATTGGCATTTGTACACCTGAAGGAGTAGTATTAGGTGTAGAAAAACGAATCACTTCACCACTAATGATAACTAGCAAGATAGAAAAGATCTTTGAAGTTGACAAGCACATTGGTATGTAGAAAACCTGAAAACTAAAATAATTACTACTAGACTATTATACTATAATAAAAATACTGGAAAACTTTCAGGTTGCGCAGTTAGTGGGCTGATTGCAGACTCTCGTACAATGGTTGAAAGGGCTAGAGCTGAGTCACAAAACCATTGGTTTACATACAACGAACAAATGAGTGTTGAATCTGTTGCACAAGCTGTATCTAATCTAGCCATACAATTCAGTGGAGATTATGATAGCAAAGAACCAGCAATGGTAAAATATAATCAAAGCATTATTTAAATGAGTATTTGTTGTTAGTTATAATATTAATCATAACTTTTTATTTTCAGAGTCGTCCATTTGGTGTTGCAATTATGTTTGCAGGTATTGATAATAATGGTCCACAACTATTTCATTTGGATCCATCGGGTACATATGTCCAGTATAATGCTAAAGCTATCGGATCAGGTAGTGAAGGTGCCCAACAAACATTGCAAGAAAAATATCACAAAGTACATACTATTATGAATTTTTAAGGGAAAAAAACGAGGTGTAAGTAGATTATTATTATTAATTATTTATCATTTCTATTTCTTAGTCTATGGGATTAAATGAAGCTATTAATGTTATTCTCAACATACTGAAACAAGTTATGGAAGATAAACTCAGTCCTACTAATATTGAGATTGTTACTGTGACACCTGATAAACTGTACCACATGTTGGATAAAGATGAACTTCAAGAGGTTAGCAATTGATCACTATAAACAAATATATTTTATAATCTATTAATTATTTTGATATTTTAGGTGTTTGATAAGCTTGTACCTTTCCCAGAGGAAACCAAGGCTAGTTCATCAGCTGCTGTTTCTGGAACTGTCGCCTAAACCAAATTTTGGTCATAAAATTTAAATAATTTAATCATATTTCATTGGTGTATGTCACTTTGAAGAAAAATTATACATTTACTATTTTTCATATGATTTGTATTTGTTTTAAACATTCTTGCGTTTTGTTTTTAACTAAATAATAATATTACATTGGACATTTTTCTGTATGGTTATACTTGGGTTATATTTAATCTAGTATTAATCAGTTGATTTCTTTTAAAAACTCAAAGTTATTTAAAAGAGCTTGTCCACAAACACAATTTACAAAAACAATAGTTTAAAGTTTCTCAATTTTTCTTATTATTATTAAATTATTTAGCTTATTAAAAACTTAAATTTAGAGACAATAAAATGAAAAATTTAAATTATTAAAATCAAACTGATGTATACTCTATTCAGGTTAAGACAAAACAATATTAAATCTTAAGATTAAAGGGTGACTATCCCGTCGCAGCTCATACCAAACACAGATAAAACTAATAAAAACCTCAAATTCCATTTTGTGGAAAAATATTCAAATACTATCTATGTCAAAGTACATAGGAATTACGCTTGATGCACTGTTAAAACAGCACATTGAGAACACCAAGGTTAAGCTCAAAATTAGAAACAACATCATTCACAAATTAACTGGCTCATCCTGGGGAGCATCCAGTGTCGACCTAGCCATCTCTGTTTTTATTTTTAGGGTAATTTGTAAATTTTTTTTTTTGTTTGGCGTGTTCCTAGTCTATACAAGGATTAGAGACTCTGTAAAGTATTTATTGAAATATTTAACCGTAGGTTACTTTTCTTTACAGCCGTGGTTCTCAACCGGTGTGGTGTGTGTCCCCAAAATATTATATATACTATTTAATATAATATTATATACTATATTAAAAAAACGACCAGTAAAATGTAGAATATTTGAAGAATTATGTAAAAATATCGGTACAGAACACACTACTTTGTTGTATCATACTGAAATACGTTGGCTTTCAAGGGGTAAAATATTAAATTGTGTATTGGAACTTCAAGATCAATTACAAATTTTTTTTGAAGCTGAAAACATAAATAATTATCCAAATAAAATTGATGATCAAATGTGCAAGCTTACCTTGCTGATATTTTTCAAAAACTAAATGTTTTAAATTCGAGTATGCAAGGTTGTATAGAAAATATAATTTCTACAAGTGATAAAATGGAAAGTTTCAAAAAAAAATTAATTTATGGTTATCATGCATAAAAAATGATGATTTTTCAAGGTTTTCTTCAGTTGAAGAATCAATAATCCATTTAAGCATAAATCAAAAAACGGAATTAAAAAATATAGTGTACGAACATTTATTGACACTTTCTTGAAATTTAAAGAGTTATTTTCCATCACTTCTAACAACTGAAATACAGTGGGTAGTTTCACTATATGGTCCATGTAGAGAAGAAAATATTAAAAATGCAAACTTATCTTCTACGGAAAAAGAACAATTACTAGAAATATCATCAGATACCACGTTAAAATCTACATTTTATATGTCTGAAAATGATTCATTTTGGATTTCTTTGCAAAACGAATACCCAGAAGTGAGCAAAAAAGCGTTGCAAATTTTGCTTCCTTTTTCAACATTTTAAATGTGTGAATCAGCATTTTCGATATTAGAAGTAACAAAAACCAAAAAAAGGTCAACGCTTAAAGATATTGAAAGTGAATTACGCGTAAGTTTGTCAACAATTCGCCCACGAATCGAATACCTATGTTCAATTCGCCAATCACAAGTATCGCAATAATTTCCATTATAAACTAACACTGTTTTTATAATAATATTTTTTAATACCTAATTTAAATTGTTTATATTTTAGTTATGTAAATTTAAAAGATTTGTTTTTTTTTCAAATAAAATGCTAACATGAACCTTAATGTATTAATTTACATAGATTTGTAAATTTTACTTTTTCAAAAATCCATAAAAATATTTTTAAGTGTGTCGCTATTTTTATGGATCTAAATTAAGGCGTCGTCGTACAAAAAAGGTTGAGAACCACTGCTTTACAGAGTCCAAATGCTTACCTATTATAGTGCGACTGTATGAGTAGGGAATAATAGTGCAAGTAACATGTAAGAGGTTTTTTTTTTATTAATTGAGCTACTGCAGGTAAAACCTAACATTTCTCTCTTTTTAAAAACAATGGGGCATGGGTTCAAACAAGGCCTCGATTGCCCAACCCTGCAGCCGCTGTTGGATTCGGCGATCATACAAATATTGCATACTTTTGAAAGTTTACTTAAATAGTATTATGCTTATAGCCTATGAATTTGTCTTCAAAGTTAAAATTCTATGATAGAAATATAATTTTGGTTTTCCTAATTTCGTTTCTGTGTAATTAATAATAATATTTTATTAGTTTGTACCATAGAAAAGAGATTAAAGGTTTGTGGTTTCAAATTTTTCAATAGTTTCATAGTTTATTAAGAATGATCACATACCTGCGCCAGGCTTCGTACAGGGTGATTTTTTAAGCATGTTCACACAATCTAAACCTGCATATCTAACTAGTAACTACAATAAAAATTGCTAGTCATTTTCTTATTCTATTGACTAGAAAACTTAACATAATATCCGATCAGCACAACAACAAAAAGTACATACATGATTATAATTACTAATAAGTATAGTATTTTATTTTCTACCAAATAAAACCAGTTATAATAACATGATTCATAAATAATATAAGTATAAAAATATAAAGAGATAATAGTTTATAACTGGACGGACATTGTTTACGAAGTGTTAGTTTAAATAACCAAATAAATGAAGACACTGAGATTCACAATAATACTTAAAAATATTGGACAATTTGTTCAAGCATTGCTTAAACATTTTGAATATAAATAAAATAGTTTAACATTTAGATGTGCCCAAAATTTGAAATAATACTAATTTAAAAAAATATATAGTTACATTTCTAAAGGTTCCCCCCATATACTGCAGCAATTCACCGCCACAGTGTGTGGGGACCTTTATACTTTAAAACAATATATTAATACATAATCAACAGTGGAAATAATTTCACATCAACATTCTACATTTAATTTAATGGCTAAAATCTTTCAAACTAATAATTTAATATACATACAAATATGTAATAATGGTTTTACCCTGTTTTATCTTCCTTATCAATTATCACTAAAAGAGTAAAACCTAAAAGTATCATATTTTCTTCTAGAAATTCCTCAAAGTTGAAAATTATGAATACTAGATGAAGCATATTCTGGTCTGTACATGGCACCTTTATGAGAACGACCCGTCCTATTGGAAAATTCAGAAAACCGATCTTGGTCCATCATTGGCTGTGGCATCAACATAACTGGTTGCAAATTCAATGACTTTCTAGAACCAGCCATTGATGCACTACTGTCACCTAAATATCCACCATTGAGTTCACCTAAAGAAAAAAAATGTTGTTTTAAAACTATTTAATTATCTATATTATTAAAACATTAACAAATTACCTTTGCGCAATGTTGATGCATATAAGGGTTCTGGTTGAAGTTTTATATGCCTAGTGGCTAAAATAAAAGCCAAAGCGGATAGAATAAGTGCATCCACACTTGCAATGATTGCTAATAAATATGCCCAGCGAAAATTACAGTCGCCAAGACTGTAGCTTTTAGCCTCTGGACCACATGTTTTTTGAATATGTGGAGAATCCCAGCCCATTGGAAATACAACAATGGATGCGATCAGACACCCAGCTAAATATTAAATACCATTTCAATGAAATACATAATAATTAGGCAAGTAGGTCGATTAATATTGTGAAAAAAAATAGCGTACCGGATAAAACGTGTAGCCATCCACAAATATGGTACACTGTTGTCGATTGAAATAAGAAGAAGAACAACAACATCACCACAATAATTATAGCAATGCACACAGACACACTGCCAAAAATTGCCGCCACTCTTATGGCTACACTTGGTATGTTGGACAGATCTTCCAGTTTTCCCTGGCAGTCCTCGACAGCAGTCGACACACCATTGCCGAAGTAACAGCTGCTCCATAGACCGAAACGAGCAGGATTTTCAGACGTTGTAGTGTCACCTATCCATTCTGGAGTGATGAATGCCACTGCTACAATTATTGCGTAGCAAACTGTAAATATACCCCACAAAACGCCAACCGCTTTGGCGTTACGCACATAGTTTGTAGCGTACATCTGGGACGAGTCCACATATTCTATTTTGGAACCCATTTCTCAAACAGATTCCAATCGGACGAAAGTCGCGCAACGAAGTGTAGGTACGTAGTGTTATGGCAAACAAATCATATTATTGCCCAGTTGGACTCACCGTTACGGAAAACAATTCAAGCAGAAATTGAATGGTCCAGTTGCCGTCTCGTTTCAGTGAATTTCAATGATTGTTTTGGTTATAATAGACTGTGATACTCGGCGCTCGGATACGAGACCCACTTATTTTCACATAATACACACAATATCGTTACACATAATGACGGTGGGGACGTACATCACGGCTCACAAACAAGTTGACCACAACTACAAGATGTAGACATCTACCAGAAACTAGTCAGAAGTTTGATAATAGATTTGGTCGAAAACATTGATAAAGTTTTGATGATAAAAAAATTCATGGAAGAAACGCCTCGAAGGCTCGAAATATTCAGATCATTAATATGTCTATGATTCAGATCTTCGATGGATTCCGTATAAATATAAATGTCTATGATGAATTCGATTTTAGCCATTTTAGGTAGATCGTAGGTGAGCCCATGTCCTCAAATGTCAGGGTGGCAGGGCTAGATTTAGGGGGGGCACAAGATTCAATTAATAAGAGGCCCCCACAAAATAAGTAGATACCTATATTTGACCGTAAGATTGTCAATCTTATATGACCCTAGGCCCCCACACCTCTAAATCTGGACCTTCCAAGGGCTCTCGCAAGTGGTGCGGGGCAAAGAGCCATTTCCCCCGGAGGATTTTTAACTGCATGTACTTTAATATCAATAACACTATAACTATTATTATAACTTATAAGAAAAAATAGAATATAAGTAATTCTTATAACTTGCCCCGGGTGGGATTTTATCCCGTGGGCCATATAGAAAAATAATGTTGAACCATAGATATATACTACCATTGTTCTGTGCATGGACTGAGAAATAAATAAATAAATAATAATAATCTATTAATGGCAGATATATCTCGGACACATACTAGTTGCGGACGAATTATTCAGGTTAGGAATTATAATATAACAATTGCGGACACGAGCTTCGTTGTCATAATACTAATTGCGTACAGAGCTTTTTTTAATAAAAACTTCGTTAGTTGTGGACACAAATATTTCCCTTCACCACTTTTTCAGAACTTATGACAATAGCTAAAAAAAAAATTGGTAGGTGGGGTTAAAAATATTTGTGTCTTGCAAAAGAGCAATCGTTATTTTTAAAATGTTGTTGAATTATAGATTGTTTTAATTTTGTGGAAAAAATTGTTTATAAAATATTTTTTCATTATTTTGTCATTATTAATTATCGTCATAGTTTTTAAAACAGCCTGTATATATGATATTCTACTGATTTCACCACGTGAATATTGTAACATTATCCGCAATTAGTATCTTATATTTGTGTCCGCAATTCGTATGTTACCTTTTTAGATTTCATCCGCAACTCACATGGTTTTTGTCACTTTGTCCGCAATTCGGAAACACCGTACCTATATCTCAATAATGGAAAGAAACCAGCATTTTTAAACTTTTCTGAGGTCTTTCGATCATCCAGCGACCAGCTTTAGAACTAAACAGTAATCTGTTATTCTTATTACCTATTGGCTATAACTCTTAACTTCGAACAAATCGACCAACAAAGAGTTTCCGGATTCGTGTACAAAACAATGTTGCATTTTTGCAACATATTAACTTGATAAATCAAAAATGTGTAGTGTGTACGTAAACAATTTTTTGTTTTTACTACACACTGACCACGGCAAACTGAAATAACAGATATATGTTGAAATGTTTGTTAATAAATAATAAATATCCGTGTAAATTGTGTACCTACTACCATTGATTTTATAATGCTACTACCTACATGTTATATTGTACGCGTTAGGCATATCTATCATTAGCTAGATTATACCACGGGTGATTTATATAACGTAAGAGTGTAACTGTGTAAGGTACTCATTATATTAACAATAAATTAATGTTTTAGAAAACATTTTTTTACATAATCTTTATTGCTTAAAAAACAATTTATTTTAAGTAATTTTTTTATTTTATACTATTTTTTTTTAGATCGTAGCATTGACTTAAACGATGTGTGTTTTAGATTTTTTGTTGTGGTTATAATTCTAAAGAATTGTATCAACAACACAGACCCGCAGGCGTATTAGGAAACCCAGGACGCCACAGAGCACCTTATGTATACCAAGTTCTCATTGGCCCATTTCAAATTGCCCGCTTTTTTTTTATCATTTATCAAATAATTTAATTTAATTTAATAATATAATATTAATTTAAATATTATATTATATTATTTAATTTAAACAAATTAAAATAACTATTTAGTAGGAAAAGGTACCTAACTAATATCAAACAATATTATTATGTTATTATAATTCAATAAATTAATGTAGAATGTGATCTCTACACAGTTATTTTTATTTTTTACCTTGTACCTACCTCAGAGTGAACATTTCTAAATTTCTTACTGGACTAAGTGTATTGTACTTGTACACACCTTTTGTGTTAGCTAAAAATATTGTCTAGGTTCTTCCTAACATAGAAACAAAATACCAATCTTACTTAAATGTTTTATTTTTACTAAAACATAAAGATTCTTAATTAAAATAGGTAGGTACCTTACTAAAATTTCATGCTCTAACATTAATATATGTATTGTATTTTTAATAAAGACATAACTATTTTTAGAGGAACGAATTGAACTAGTGTTCAATCTTCAATGATTATTTTAATAATTTATGGAATGGTAGCTACTGAAGCTAACCAAATTACTATCCAATTAAAGAAATAGTTGTAACTTCACATGAATGGTGCAAAAACAATTTTGGACGTCTAGTTTGGTAGTCTAGTTCATCGATGATTGAAAAACCCTGTTATTATTTTCAATTTTATATTTGTAGCCTTGTAGGTACACTACATTACTACCTACATCAGCAGTGGTTTATAAATAATATTTTTTTACACATTTATAATTAAACTAATTCAACCTTTTTAAAATGTTATGCAAGTATTAAGTAAACAAATATTAAGGTGGGTAAAAAATAATACATACATGTCTACCTACATAGTCAGAGGTAGGTAGGGGTTACACGATCATTGAAAGTATATAAATATTAGACAAAAAAAAAACATTTAAAACTGTGAACATATTTTAAAGTATTTTTTTTACTATGATGACCACCTCGCATGTGAAAATGCTGTCAGTTGGGCTCTGAATGTGATTTAACTGTCCTGAATGTACAACATGACTCCCTAAATAACGAAAATTTACTAACAAAATTCAAAAATTTGACTTACCCGATAATACTTTATAGGTGTTATAAGTTCCTATATAGATTATAATGACAATTATTATAAAATATACCATTCAATTTTATTATAATTTGATGAGGTAACAATTTTAAACTCAGATTTACCAATTATTTTAGCAAACGATTAAACAATTTGTTATTATATTACATTAAATTTTGTTTATTTTATGATGTAGGGAAGTTTATCTTCTACATCTACTAAGTTTATTATAAATTATAATCTAAATATATCAAACTGATAACAGTATACCTAGTCACAAATAATAATATAATTTAACGTAATTCCAGTATAAACTTCATAATGAAGTCATAAAATATTAATTCGAATGAAAAAAAAACTATGTAAAAACAATGAAAAATACATGTTATATGTTCAGTGACTTCTACCATGGGATTTTGCATTTGATTGTCCTAAATTGGCTAAATTAATGTTTTTTCATATTCAACATGTTTTAAAGTATTTTTTTTTACTATGATGACCATGCGAGGCGCATGTTAAATGTCTGTCTATGCACAGTATTTAGAGGTGAAAAAGCTGGGAACAATCGCTGCAGGTACCACATGGCACATCAGTTGAGCTCTGAATATACAACATGACTTCCTAAATATCAAAAATTTAAACAGAAGTTTATCTTATTTACATCTTGGTACCTACTTCGTTTATTAATTATTAATTAATTGATGTCGCTATTAAAATATATGTAGATATAGCTCCTAAAATTATAATCTAAATTTATCAAACTGATAACAGTATAGTCACATGGTTTATTTATTGACTACCAGACTACCTACCAGCTATTATTAATTTGTCAACAGGAATATTAAATTGATTTTTGACTTGCTGTCATGTTTAAACTTCAATTGTACATCTCCGTTATAGTTGTACTTTTAATTTTAAGTTGTTAGTGTTTAAATCATCTTAGCATTTTCACTAGTTAGGTATTTTTAAGCTCTGGTTGTTTGGGTATTTAACTTGTTGGTGGTAGTTTTCTGTTTCTGCATTTCTGAATAATCAATTATATTGTATTCATAATGGATGAATGCATTAAGTTCTTAAAAAATAATAATATCATTGCGGTTCTATCAAATTAAGTTTCTAATATAAATGAAAAGACCTCGATTCTTAGAGCCAATATTAATAATGTTAATGAAGTCACCTTACTGTGCTGGCATACGCAATATTTATGAAACATGACTCTGAAAAAAAAAATGTCTTATACATTAATATTAATCAAATAATTAAAACTATTTTTACTTACCTTGATGGATTGTCAAGCTGACCAACACGAATCCAATTAGTTTTCGAAAATTCTTGGTAAAGCATTATGAAATTCTCAACTTCATTAACATTATTAATATTGGCTCTAAGAAAACAACACAAACAACTAAAATATCGTTGCCATGTACGTGAATGTTTCAAAAATCTACAATTCATATCTGTGTCACATAGTTACCACTTGTCAATATTCATTTCTTGTGTTCATTACGGATAAATTTCATTCCTATACTTATTTCTGTATAATCTTCTCCGTTAATTGTGCCTATATAATATTTTCAAATAAATATGTCATATAGATGTGTATCTATGCTTAACATGTCCGCGATGTGTGAAAATTCCTCAGCCAAATCGACAGATATTGGGTGGCGATCAACTTCAAATCTGAAGTTTCAGCAGGTCACCAGCGATGTACGGAAACTGGAATCGTCGAAAAATTTTGATTCCAAAGGTTTTCTGGATGGCAGGCTCTGTGTATCTGAGCCAAATATCCCAGTACATCCAAAATTTGCTGGCGAGACAGCTGCAGATATTGGGTGGCGATCAACGCCCAATCTGAAGTTTCAGCAGATCACCAGCGATGTACGGAAACTGGAATCGTCGAAAAATTTTGATTCCAAAGGTTTTTTGGACGGCAGGCTCTGTGTATCTGAGCCAAACATCCCAGTACAACCAAAATTAGCTGGCGAGACAGCTGCAGATATTGGGTGGCGATCAACGCCAAATCTGAAGTTTCAGCAGGTCACCAGCGATGTACGGAAACCGGAAAGTCCGAGACACACACGTCCTCGTCGTTCATTTTGGCGCCAGACAAAGAAATTTGTCAGGCGGTTCCTTTGTTGTTGTGGTTCTGTTGACAAGATAGACCAGTAATATGTATATTATAGAGTTTAAAAGGTTTAAACACGATTATGCACGTATTTCATGCACTGTACGTCTGTACCATCGTCGGCTCTTCGCCACCTGTTTTGTTCTGTATTAAATTAATATTATTAATATTATTATGTTACTCATATTAAACGTATTATTATAAAGTATGTACTATGTATTAATACCTATCTATTATATCTACCTCATTCGCTTTGCATAAATATATGTAATAATCCTATATGGTCACGCAGGTGGATATTGTATTGTCATGGATGTCATCGATTTTCATGATAGTAAAAAAATTAAAAATTATCTATACTAGAGTGGTTGACAAATGATTTACTTCACCTTCCGTTTAACCGCCCTAAAATCGAGCCATGTACGGGTGCGCATAATAATATTATATGAGCGATATATTATAAGTCCACGCCTCTCCGTTTCGACTAGTTACGAATTATATTATAATATTTACCTATTCGCAAACAGCGGCTCGGTGTTATATGCCTGCGGATAATGTTATTTGTTCTGCATCGTGATATGGAAATAACCGAATACACACTGAAATAAACGTGCAACCATGTAGACGTCTCTGCGGCAAACACCGCGCCGTAAGTTTGAGCTTCAGTGGTAGGTAAACATTAATAGATACTGTTAAAAATCGTGAGTAGGTAGTACTTAGAAGACGCTCCAGGCGTGTTATTCGCACACTCCACAGAGTCGGTATATTATACTGTAATAATATATAGGTGATCCGAGTTCTAATGTTGGACTCGATGGCGTATAATTGTACACCCCAATTTTTTGTATACAATAATATTTATTAAAATTAATATACATATCATCAGCCTAATTCGCAATATTGTCCCAACTCCAAAAATGTGATTTTGGAATTAATTGTGATTAAAATTAAGGAAAAAACAGCATTGTATGATAAAGTTGTAACTGATAAATTGTAACATTTTATCCACCATATGACATTGATTATTAGAAATGGTCGTATTTCCGATGTGATGATTTTAACAATTAGAAAAAATCATAACTCCATATTAGAAAGGTAAAAATTATGAGTAAGGATATTTGCGAATTGAGAGATGAGATAGGAAATTTTCCGATGAAATGTTTTTCCTTTCTCCTGAAAACTAGTCAATATGGAGTTTAGTTAGTACTGTTTATAAATGTTTGTAAATTTTTTTTTTTTTGTCTTATATTTATATATTTTCAATGATCTACATAACCCCTACCTACCTCTGACTATGTAGGTAGACATGTATGTATTATTTTTTACCCACCTTAATATTTGTTTACTTAATACTTGCATAACATTTTAAAAAGGTTGAATTAGTTTAATTATAAATGTGTAAAAAAATATTATTTATAAACCACTGCTGATGTAGTGTACCTACAAATATAAAATTGAAAATAATAACAGGGTTTTTAAATCATCGATGAATTAGACAACGAAACTAGACGTCCAAAATTGTTTTTGCACCATTCATGTGAAGTTACAACTATTTCTTTAATTGGATAGTAATTTGGTTAGCTTCAGTAGCTACCATTCCATATATTATTAAAATAATCATTGAAGATTGAACACTAGTTCAATTCGTTCCTCTAAAAATAGTTATGTCTTTATTAAAAATACAATATATATATTAATGTAAAGAACCTAGACAATCTTTTTAGCTAACACAAAAGGTGTGTACAAGTACAATACACTTAGTCCAGTAAGAAATGTTCACTCTGAGGTAGGTATAGGTACCTACTAAAGTAAAAAATAAAAATAACTGTGTAGAGATCACATTCTACATTAATTTATTGAATTATAATAACATAATAATATTGTTTAATATTAGTTAGGTACCTTTTTCTACTAAATAGATATTTTAATTTGTTTAAATTAATTAAATTAATTAATATAATATAATATACCTAATATTTAAATTAATATTATATTATTAAATTAAATTAAATTATTTGATAAATGATAAAAAAAAAAAGCGGGCAATTTGAAATGGGCCAATGAGACGCTCTGTGGCGTCCTGGGTTTCCTAATGCGCGACCCGCAGGGTCTTCGTCCCCGTACTCTCCTCACTATTATACTGACTCGCTACTAACAATGCACAAATAAATTCATATAAAACTAAGTAGTGAATTAAACAATTTTATTTTAATTAAAATTACAAATAATTATATACCACTTCACACAAGCCTGATATACTGACAATGTCCGTAAACAGCTCAAAAAGAGTCAAAATATTTTCAAAACTTTATGGTGTATAGAAAACGAAAATACAAACACTCAGTGAAATGTTCATGTATCTGTTACGGTAATACGGTCTAGGTGGATAAATGGTCATTGTAAACACTGGCCGGACAAAGTTTACAATGTCCGAATTATTCAAGCCAAGTAGATAATATTATTCACATAAACCAGAAATTGTATACAACGGCCAGTATTACAGGTGCCAAGTGAACAATAATTATTATAATGAACATTTTATAAGTATATAATTTTATTTAAAATGTTTTTAAGAGATTTGATTAGTAAATTTTATTAATTATATTCATTTTTACAAGTATATTACCATTATGGCATTTAGAGTTGCATAAAATTCCAGCAGCTTTACATTTCATCTCCTTGTTTCACATTTTTGACCACAAGTGCACCGATCATATACCTTTTTTTGGATAACATTGAATTGAGTCCCAAATATTGAATTGAGTCCAGCAAATACTTTTGGGTTATCGGAGTTGAGTCCGACCAATATTTTTAGGTTGTTCGAGTTGAGTCCCTTCAGCCTATTACCACCCAGAAGACACCACGTGGAGGTTGGCTGAGTAATCTCCAAAAAAATTGGTGTGATTGTTTTTTTTTAATCGTAATAATAATGATAATAAGTATAAAGAGTTGATTAATTAAAAATAATTATTATTACCTATGTATGATTGTATAGGTACACTGTTTTTTTTTGTATCATATAAAAATAATAATAAGTATAAAGAGTCAATTAAAAATAACAATAATTATGTGTAATATAATAATGTTAATAATGAAATAGTTGCTAGTAAAAATTTAAATGATATATATTTTAAAAAGTCGAATCTGCCAATTTGCATATTAATGTATTTGTTTGTCTGCTCCCGTAAAAAATTTTCTTTTTCTAATGTTTTTTACATGGTCTCTTTGCTTTGCTTCTAAGTTTTATATGTGTATCGGACTGTATTCACAGAAGAGTGTCCACAAGAATAAAAATGTTTGGATGTCCCATGAATATCCGTTATCGTTGCATATCCTGTATAATATGATGACATGAATTCACTTGATGTGCAAGGTTCAAAGTCACCGGCTTAACAGGTAGTTATGACATTTTATCTATACGGACTCAATTCAAAGATATTAAGATAATACCTTGGACTCAATTCAAACACATAAAAGTAGCATGGACTCAATTCAATATCACCGCTTTTTTTTGACATGACTCGCAAAAGTTCAGGTATAAGTGTATAACATAATTGCCTAACTTGTTATATTTTTATATTTATAATTTAACTCATATTCCATTCAATACGACCTATCAATGCCCGATTGATAAATGAGTTTTATGGAGAATATTAAAAAGTTCTTCGTTATGCAGTATGCACGTGATATTTAATTTGGTTACCTTCATTTACTGAGAAAACAAGTCTTTCCACATTACAGACTTTCATTGTATCATACTTCTTAATCAATGTATAATCATTTGGAATTTTCGTTTTTTTTTTTTATTTTAATTCTTTTAAATATAATATAAGTAATGTTATAGGTTTTTAAACTCTAAAATATTATTTAAGCGATTAAAAATGTATTTTCCATTTTAAAAACAACACGCACAAAATATACTGCACAACCTTTGCATCACTCAGTCTCAGTTTACGGCACTGCATTTCGACTCCATTTTCCATTCATAACATTGTAATGTACAATGTCCATGACGACAATCGCTACAACGGGATCAAGCATAATATAGATAGTGTTTTATTATGAGCAAATCATAGACATTTAAAAAAAAAATATACCCTGCCGTCAAAATACGTAAAGAATTTTACTGTACTATATTATTTTAGAAGTTATAGCTATAACTTCCTATAGGTATTTAAATTATGTTTTCTATTTCGTTATTTTTTAAGACGTTATTATTAGTTTTATTATTAAAAAATAGGTACTTTTATTGAAAACTGTTGTGGTATGAATGAATTCATTTTTGAAAAAACATTGTATTTGTAACATACCAATTTTCATAAATTATCTGTAATTTTTCGGTAAAAGTATGAACTATTTGTATGAAAGACCTTGTATTAAATTGTCTAGCCTTAGTTATACACATTTAATATTTTATAAGTTTTGAAATACAAATTAACTGTAGTTTTGACGAAATTTGAACTTTAAATACTTATAAAAAATAACCATGATGCCTATATGTATCGTTAATTATTAAATTATTTTAGCTATGATTAAAATTTACATACTACATTTTTAAGCTTTTTGAGCGGTAATTAACTTTAATTGACATTTATAGAAAAAAACAATCTAATTAATCAAATACAATCCAAGTGAGGATGGTATAACCAAGCTTGTTACCAAACAATTTTAATACATTTTCATATTTTTTTTCTCCAATTATTTATTAAAAAGCACTGAACATTTTCAATTTCAACCTCCTAAAAGTACCAACTAGATCCAATTTGCTTCCAAAAACGTACATCGGGCACCGAAGCTTATGATAAGAGCATTTTTTCTACCAGAAAAGTTGAAAAGTTACAAACATTTTAAAATACCAAATACCTCAAATAAACGTCTGAAATTATTATACTGGACAAAATAAAAATAAAATTGCAACTAATTTTCAAGCCCCCCCCCCCCCCATTTGAAAAATCCTACGTACCCCACTGATAAAGCCCGTATAGATCAATCTATGTAATATGGTTTAATAGAACTACAATATTGTCATATTGCCACAATATATACTAGACCCATGGGGGAGATGGAGTCCAGACGCTTGCTACTGTCTTGCAGTCTCCCCTGTCAAGAGGACTTGCACATACGCGTATGCCTATGCGTATATTTTTATAGTACTTGTGTAATATTTGGGAACATTTTACAATCCCAAAATCCAATAATATTATATATATATATATATATATATATATATATATATATATATATATATATAATAATGGTATGGTATACCTATTACCTATACGAATTTGTAAGTTGTAACTACTTGTAAGTATATAACAATAGTACACATTATCACACTTCACACGCAAACACACCGTAATCATGTCGGTTATGCTGTTTTTGCCGCCGTATCCTTCCGCCACGCAATAAAAATACTAATATTATACTATACTATAATATACTATATATAGGTACTCATCTAAAAGAATATAAATATATAATATGTCTTCGGTCATCCCATTTATATTTTTTTTTCGATGTTTTTCAACCCTATATACATGTAGTTCAATTATATGACCGTTATTATTTCATCTGGAGGGTATGTAAAAAAATAAATAAAAACAGGGTAAAATGTACAAGGGACTAATCCGAGTCCGAACTGTCGCCGCCGCCACCGTGTTTTATTACGGCAATTATTAATTTTTTTTTAAGCATCCAAAGGTAATAATTGTACCCGAGTTAAGTACTTACATAACGTGTGCGGTGCAAACAAGTCGGGAGACGATCTCGTTAACCCTTTGCCACCGGTTTTTATAACCTATATAATATGTACCTACGTATAAATATAATATAATATGAACCACTGACGCGCTGTATATAGCAGTGACACTGCTGGTTATAGGTTAGAGTCTCCAAGTACGTATTATATGAATACGTGCCTATACATGTCGTATAATAAAGACTGCAGAACCTCGAAATTATCAGGTGTACGTTTCTCGCATATATACATTTTATGCTCCTCTCAACAGTATATACCTCTAAGCGTCTACCCCGTTTATATAGCCCGGAGCAGGGCAGTTGTTCAGCCCGTTCATCCCTTATTATCTTTATTGTTGTTATGCGCGTTGAAACCCAATTAAAATACCACTGACGATATTATATACTATAATATATTTATATACTATACCATTTTTACCGTTGTGTAGTCGTCGGAGGAATTAAATCAATGGTTTGCCACCGAAATAGGGTTGTCAGTGAAGTTATGTATTACAGGTACGTAGTAGATAGAAGATGTAAGAATATAATTGTTCAAGTACCGTTACCAATAACATGTATAATGTATTCGATACAAAATTACAAAGAATGCGATTTCATGTGTTATTTCATATGTTAAATAGTAGGTATGTATAGTTATAGGTATAATATACAGATTTTAAATTTGTACAATTAACCTTTTTTTTTTAATCAATTTAAATACTTTGTTCAGTTTGACATTTATAAAAATATATTACTGTGAAAATACGTGTCAGGACGATCAAGAGATAGGATAGTTATCTCAATACCTAAGTGGCCCTTAATTTTTTTATTTCAAATTTAAGAATTGAGATTTATGATAAAAAATGTGTTTATAAACTGTTGCTATTGGTTACAGCTTACAGTTTATAATAGTAATAGGAGAAATTGGTATTTGTTGCCATTGCGATTACTCGGGCAGATGAGGTAAAAACATGCATCATGACACTATATCGGACTGCAGTTATATCTACATTTTTAAGACTTTAAGTAACATATATAATTTGATTTACTTTAGGGGGAATTACCCGTTTCCGCCAAAATTTGAAATGACCGATTCCGCCATTGCCCGTTTCCGCCAAATTGAAAAAGGTTCAATTCCCGTTTCCGCCAACTACCTGCTATGGTAAAATTATTATATAATAATATATTCCATAATACTTGGAGTATTATGCATATTATTTTTAAGGAATATTTAAGTTTTAACTTGAGATAATTGTACATGGTTTATATTATAAAATATTATATAAGAACATATTATATTGATAAATATATTATACTCAAATAAAAAATACATAGGTAATATTTTGTCATATTCTTAATAAATACATAATATTTTGTCATACCTAGTTACTAAGTTTAATGAATATGATAATAAAGTAAAAGACACTTATTTATAAATACATAATATTTACTTTCTATGAATTCCATAGTACCTACTTATAATGTATATCAAAATCACACAAAAAAATTATCAAATACGTCTAGGCCGTTGTAAGTATGAAACACTTAAGTAACTACGTCTACGTATTATTACTGCACTATATTACACTGTCAGTGTGTCACTACAATATTATAGAATCTTAATGTATAAAATAATTTGTGATCGATAAGAAATTTATGGAGTACAAAATGTTCTTATCTATATAGGTACTGTATAGTTTCAATCTTATCGATTTATATTCGATGATTCCATATTTAAGTTATATATACCTATATAATATATTATATTGTATGTATGTGTGCAGTGCAGAATCCAGGGGGGGAGTCAGGGATTATCCCTGGGCGTATAATTTTGTGGGTGTATTTTTAAGATTTTACATTTTTAAATTTTTAACTGAAAATGGAATTTAAAAGAAAAGTCGTAACTAATCACATTGATTTAAAATGGACGAATAGGTAGGCATCGCAGTGGAAATACCCGTCCGCGAGTAGTGTACGCTACCATAGATTAATGTGTACAACTATACAAGGGGAAGCTTATCAGTTATCTCTCGTTTGGATCTATAATATGTTCTTATATAATATAATATAAACCATGTACAATTATCTCAAGCTAAAACTTAAATATTCCTTAAAAATAATATGCATGATATGGAATATATTATATTCCATAATATATTATATTATATATATATTATATATATCATATTATGGAATATATTATAATAATTTTACCATAGCAGGTAGTTGGCGGAAACGGGAATTGAACCTTTTTCAATTTGGCGGAAACGGGCAATGGCCGTTATAAATTATAATAATTCAATATTTTTTCAACTCGTACTCCGCTACTCCTGTGATCTTCAACATAGCACCCTTAAGAACAGGGTTACGTGATAACCCAGGTTAACTCAGGTGATAATATACTTTATAATATTATTACTATTTCAATAACTTAATTAACCTTGTATACGTTGCTATATCGTATTAATTGTGTTATTTTATGAACGCAGATCATAAGTTTCTAGGACCTGTATAATATAACTTAGAAAACTTTATTTATATTGAACAACCAGGTTCTCAAGACCGTTTCGTATAGTGGGAATAACTAACCAACTGCTCCTTAACTGGATAGAATTAAGTATAAATATCAACAGCCACTTCGTTTGAATAAACGAGAAGGTGTGTTGCAAAAGAAAAATTTTGAATAGTTCAGTCAAATAATTACTAATAAAAGAGCTATTTTGTAAATTGTTAGATAGGTAAAAAGACTTCAGATAGCATATATACAGAGCTCGCGTTACAAAAAAAAAAAACTATATGAAAATTAAGAAAAAATCAATGAAAATAATAAATGAAAAGCAAAGAGTATGACAATAAGAAATCAAAGAAACTAAAATTAGAGGAAGAAAAAATAACAAATGAGCCTGAATATTTTTATGTATAAGGTAGGTTAAGTGATGTGACGGATGTCGTATACGCACTTTTCAGTTTGTATCACTACGGACTAAGATAGTCCATCTTAGTCCGTGGTTTGTATACACTATACTTCTACTTCCGAAAGGATGACTAAAAGACCATGAATTAACCGGTTTCAGTTTAGTTTTCCAAGGTAAATAGATATACGAAAAGTAATGTTTTTGTCCTAAAAGACCATGAATTAACCGGTTTCAGATCGGACTCAAACTTACAGGGTGACGCCAAAAGCAAACAATAATATCACGAGTTAAAAACCCTTTATTAAAATATATAAACACACACAAAATTAACAATCAAACGTATCTCGCAGTATTGGCATACCACGACTTCCCTCACTTACTATTCTTTTAGCCTTATATCTAGTTTACAATTTAGCTGCCTCAGCACATTTGCTTCACTGGCCTACATTACAAATATGATTATATTATATTGTTTATATATAGGTATAGTCACCTATTACTACACGGATAATATTAAAATATACCTACAATTATTCCCATAGTAAAACTTGTATATAGATGTATTTTCCATAACAATTAATAAATCACATGGACTAAGCTTTAAGAAAGTTGGATTATTTTTTACATAGGTACTCTATACACATGTAAAGAGACTATATTATGAACACTTGCATGGCCAATTATAGGTTTAAATTTTACGGAAAAAGTTGTGGGAGAATACATATTCTGCAGAGAAATCAATTGAAATTATTATATAGGAGAGATGAAGTAAAAATAATTCCGTAACTAAGCTAATTTTTCTTTCTCTTTTCTATGCAGGTATACTGCTTATATTAAATGTGTATTATCTATACCGGGCTATACATAATAATATTATAAAATACCACTTACCAGAGTAATTATTTTTCCACTAGGTCTATTATTATTGCTAAATTTGTGGTTTAAAGTCATGATACGTACATCATTGTATCATTGATACCCATACTATATATATAGGTAGGTTACACAGTTTGCGTGACACGTCATGTCATTGCGACTAACGATTATTATTATTATTATATAGGGCACCTCGGATCACACTGGAAAATTACACGGTCGGCCGACCGGTCTCTTTGATGACCGACGATAATAGATTACATCGGACAATTACACATTGCACGCATGCCCCACACGGGCACACGCAAGCCTACATACATTTGTACATTTATATTTCATATTATTTATATGTGTGTGTGTGTGTACGGATGTACGCGCTGTACTTAGACGCGCTCACAAATAAAATAATAATATGTAATATGTATGCGACAAATTGAATTCCGTGTATACCGAAAAAATTGAACGCCCTTCCTGCCCGACTGGTTTAACCTTTGAAAACTCTTTCGGGGCTAATCGTTTTCGATCACACGACGCCGCGCCGCACCGTGGGCTTATAATAATAATTTTAATGCTTTTGTTGTTTTTTTATTTTTACCTACATTTATTCTTATTGGCGAAATCCATCACTTCTATGGATATCGAATTTCTGATGCGATATAAAGAAATATTATTGGTACCTACCTACATCGTATAGGTACAATTTTCAACTTAAAAATAAAGAAATATTTTCATATTATTATTGAAGAAGTATACACTGAAATAGCTCTTCTATATATTATATTATTATTTATAGAAGAGAAAGCTATATTCAAAAAGTATTAAAAAACAACAATTTTCAAAAAAATGTAGATAACCCACAGCTATATATAATATGAGCTCGTGATCCATTTGAATTTATATATTATTATTTATTATGAATGAGCGTGGTCAAACATAAATGCATTCATCAATATTTAAACTCTCACAGTGAATTGAGATTTCAAATTAGTCTGTATTTAAGTGGTTTTTTTCAACAAAATGGTTTTATATAATTAGCTACCCCTATGAAAATATCTATGTCAAATAATTATATAAACGCATACATGGTACTATATACCAGTGTTTGGCAAGTTCCTTATAAAAAGGAATTCGTTCCGTTCCTTGTTCCTTAAAAAAAAAAAAATTCGTTCCTTTGGAAAATGAACGAGTTCCTTTTTTAGTTCCAAATAAAATAAAAATTCTTATTTAATCATCAATGTTTTTTTTTCATATTCATACTTCTTCAATTTTTTATTCTAATATATACAAGTAGCTAGTATCTAGGTACATATTTTATAATTCTATTTTGACATTTTCTTCAAAATTAAATTGTTGGCCAACATATGTCGATTGCCTTAACGTCGACACTCTATAACGATCACTAATTAGCAATATACATTAAAGGTACACATTAAAAAAAATACATCTTGATTTCAATTTTTTACATAATTTTCTGTGTAAATTATTGGAACTTGAAAGGAACGAACAATTTTGTTATTTTTTCTTCTTTTTTTATAAAAAGGAATTTGTTCATCGTGTCGTTCTTTAAAAAATAATTCGTTCCAGGAATCCGTTCCTTTTGGAACTCGTTCCTTCCAAACACTGCAGTATATACTATACAGTTAGATATATCGATATATTGTGGGTATTTACTATTTATATTATAGGTACCTACACAATATATCAGGGGATTAGGGAGCTCCTCTTCCTTATTGGGATTAACTGTACGTCTGCAGGTCGTATAGGTAGGTAGTTTATACAATATTTCTGAAAAGAAAAAGTACTAACAATGATGTAGTATACTATATTAGAATAGAGATATGTACTTATAAACTATACTATCCCAATTACTAAAATATAATAATATACTAATTTGGCCATTGGGTTTTAAACTTTCACCTAGTGAATTTGTTTTTTTATTTATTCTGAGGGAGTTATTGCCATGTACTTATAAGTTATAATATATAAGTCTTATATCAAGATGAATTCACTTTGATTTCTATAGAAATATATACCTATATATAGCGCCAAAATGAATTTATATTTTATTTACAAACACGCTGCACACAATTATAATATATAGTAGGTACCTTTGTCCTTTATGCATATAGGTAGGTACAATACCGATTCAATAACAATTATGTATATAGCTTAAACTTACATTAAACATTTTTTTTTTCGTCACGGACACAATAATATTAAAAAAAAAAATTTAAAAATAAACAAAATAGGTAGGTGGGTAGGTGGGTGTATACGAGTTGTTTCAATAACGGTGCAGCGGCTGACTGCACATAAATTGCTGATGCTGCTGCTGCTGCTGCTGCTGCACATCGACGTAAAACGCCGCTGACACAACGTTACTTGCAGTGAGACCACACGTGCACACTCCATCCACGAGTAATCCACACGGGGATGGTGGCCGCGGTCGAGGAGCAGTGGGTTTCAATATCTCTTCGATGGTGTAAGGTGTGTGCGGCTTCTTCGGGCCAGGCATCGCTGGTTGGCCGTTTGACGGACCGCCGGCGACGCTCGCCGGTCCGTTTTCGTGAATGTGCTGGTGGATTCGTTCGTAGTACAAGTCTGTAAATTGAATATATTGACATATTAATTTATATTAATTTGATTCAACACGTAAATTGTACAGCGTTGTATAGTTATTTTAAATATCAATAATATTTTCTGTATAAAAAATATTACCCTCTGTACCTATATATGTATATAATATATTAATATTATGTTGTAATAACATATTTTTCCATTAAACATATCTTTTAAGTTTTTTTTTTTAACGAAACATGTAGCGCACGTAGTTATATAGTTAACCGCAAATAAGATGAAAGACATATAATTATTATTGTGTATAGTCAATACGTTCTTACAATAGGTACTAAATTAAATATAATTTAATAATTCATTGCGCATTAATTTAATTAATAGAATTTTATAATTAATATTTTACCTAAAGGATGTATCCAAGGTAGGTTGCGTATCGGAGAAGGTGCATTTAGAGATCCGGTCATTCTGTTTGATACTTCTTGTTTGCAGCATCTGGTACTTTTCTTTGAAAAATGACCTTGTGTTGTCTAAATTATAAAAAGATATTGATTTATTTGTTGATAAATGCTTTATATATGACTGTCATATTTGTATATATATTTTAAATGGAGTTTTGCTCCGTATATTAATAATAAATAAATAAATAAATAAATGGTAGGTATATACAGCATATATTATAATATGGTATAGCCGGTATAGGTAGGTATAGCTAGGTACATGTGGTTAGGAAATTAAATGTAGTTTACATTTTTGATTTAGGTAAGCCGTGGGTTCACGTCGTTCGACGTGCCATGTGCTCAGCCCCCGACTCTGGAAAATCTCGGTAGATCGTATGGTTAGTGAATGATACCCAGATACCATGATTACAACGGCCATTCAGAAAACGATATTAGTTACACGAGTACGCACAACACGAGTAAAGCCGGATCCACAGTAAGTGGCGTAGAGTGTCGTGTCGATCAAATCGCATTCTGATTGGAGTATTGGACGGCACTTTATTGGTATCGTGTAATAACCAAGTTACAACTGAGTATACCAATAATTTACTACAGCTCAACTTTTAAACTAATATGGTTACCTGCAGTTGTAACCATATATAGTCACCATGCCCACGCACGACACGACACTCGACGTAGCTGTGAATCTGGCTTTAAGGTATTATCACACTGCTGTCACCGTATTCCGTGGAACCGTGTGGCCCATGTTCCAAATGTTCTTGTTATTCACTAAATTAAATAATATTGTTTAGATAAAACGATTTCACTGGGTATTAATAGTAAATAGTCGCATATAATACAATTATATTTGAATAACCAACTATGCCCCACGGTGGAGTAGCTGAATATTTTAAACTATTTGGTGTATTGTGTTAACGACAGTGTTCGAATTAAGAGGTGGGGGTGCGCAGGGCAACGGAGCTCCCCTACTATTTTTATTTTTGTTTTACGTACCCCTACTATTTTTTGTATGGTCTGTGTTGAATAATGAGCCCTTGGAACGCAGTTTTTAAATCGTTAGGTCGAGCTTCTCTACTTAATTTTTCCCAATTTGAGCACTGGTTAGGGATATAACCATTAACCACACAGCCGAAACGAAATATGCCAATACGGTGATATTATACCTTAAGGTCCCCACACACTGCAGCGGCGGCGGTGGCGTTAAATTCTATTGTCTTGGCTTCAAATGTGTCCTACAGCAATTCACCGCCTGCACCGCCATCGTCACCGCTGCAGTGTGTGGGGACCTTTAAGAAGACTTCAGACATATTTTGCAGCCTCTGTCTTACTGAAAGTGCGTAATATAAAAAATTTACGCCAAGCAGATCACTTTTTACTTTAAAAAATTCAGGGTACAATTTTTTTGACATGGAAACAAAATGGACTGAATTAGTGAAATATAATAAAATTAAAAACTAAATAAATTAACTTAACTTACTTCTTAAAATGAAAAATTAATTCGTTGATTAAAAAAGAAATTTAGTAAGTTAATAGTTAAGTAATGAAAAGCCAAAAGTAACTATAGGTAAGTTAAAAATTTAAAATTAAATTAACTTTAACTTTTTAATTCGTTAATGCCCAGCCTTGAGGGTGCAAAATTTAAATTCTGCCAAACCTAAAAGCATACGTGTTTCAACAACTTTCAACCAACCGTTCCAATCGTTCCCTCCCTACAAATAACAAAAAAATAGCTAATGGCCATAGTTGCCGAGCTTTAAGCTCAATAAAAAAAAAATCTAATATAATCATTCAGTGAACATTTCATGTATCTATAAGTTACTTTTTTTTTTAAGATCACCAAAAATACAAAATTGATTTTATCAAAAACTGGTGTTAGGTAAAAATTTCAGTTTTTCCTTGATTTTTTTCCCCTGATGCTTTTGAAAACTACATGGAATTTTACCTTTCAAAAGTACCAACTATTCGCTTTCCCACCGGAAAAGTTACGGAAGTTGAAAATCGAAGCATTAATTCGACCACTTACCGTGTTCACAGACAAAAAAACAAAAAACACACATCATTGTAAAATCAATACATTTTAACTTAAATTTGATTTTTTTAACTCGTGTTAATAGTTAATAGGTACTTAACACCCACTTTTGTAAAAATGTATGTACCAGGTAGGTACCTGTTATACCTATATGGCTATATATTATATACGAGAGTATTGTGTGGATACCTATCAATCTATTGTATTCTAGGCTTAACTGCTACAAATAACGATTTTCGATTTTTTTTAACAAGATTATTCGAAACCATGCAAAACTACCCAACCTAACGCGTATGTGTACCTTATTTTTTTGTAATCCAGCACCACCGATTGAACCCGGCCGTATGGAGCCAGTTTCGTAAAATCTAGTGAGGATTTTCGACACGCATCCATGTGAAACCAGAAGTTGTCGAGATATATCACATGGGCGGACACCTAACAGAGCTAGCTGTACTATACGCCTTCTAACATAGTCGGGCAATGGTCGACCGTTGACAAATACACCACCTAATTGGTTAACGCCAGCTTGACCTGTAATGTGATTCAATAGATGACATAATTATTAATTTATCAATTATAATATAATGTATAAGTAATATTTTATAGACTATATAGGTAATAGGTATACGAGTTTTAAGAAATGCAATAACTGCAGATTACAAATATACCTAATAACTAATAATTAACAAACAATGATTGAAGTTTTAACAACAAGCTTTAATCAAAAAATAAAAGTTGCTTACGACAAAATGTACCTACCTACAACTTACAAGCTACAAGTTACAAGTTTACAACTTACTATACATAAACGAATATACTATTAGTTATTAATAGGTATATACCAAGGTAGGTACTGTGTTGCGGTATACCTGCTACCTGCAGAATTCAGATACATTTTAACATTTATGTACCTACTGTACCCATATAGTAACTAATAATAACTGTTTTCCTTTAAACACTTATTTGATAGATGACATTTGTAGAATAAAAAATATACAATGTAATATATTATATATGATAAAAAGATTTAGAAAATAACGATCTTGCAATGAAATAGTTTCTTATTGTTTACTATAAGAGGTATATAATTGCGTGTTCAATTTTTCAGAAAAATATCTAAACCTCGCAATTATTGAAAGATTACTTCAAAAATGAGCTGCAGTCATCATTAATCATATATACTGTAATCTAATTATACACCACATCACATATGTTGCTGGCCTAGGTTATCTTAATATATTATATTATTTGAAATATTATAATATTAGGTACCTATTATTATACTCTATGGTCTATAGTATGTAATTGATCAGTGTGAAAAAATACGTTTAATCAGCTATTTATATTGAAAACTTAAAGCTAATTTCTTTTGTAATTTCTAAATGTAAAAATCAAAATAACGATATAGCATAAATAGCAAAAAAAATGTATGTTGGTTTGAAAGTGAAATAATCTTGGAATGTGGGCAGGAGGTAGTTATGATGAAATTTTAAATGCGTTAATAATTTACTCACAAATCAAGAGTATATAAGTATACCTAATAAACACTCGTCGACACGGCACGTGGTGATGTACTATATACGCGTTGTGCCCAAGACATTCGTGTTGAAAATATAAAAACATTACGACACTCTTCGATCCTCATTATTCTCTGGCGTTTGTGGGGAATCAAAACCTAACCTAACCTGCGGTAAAAAGGAATATAATTTCGGTATATAGCGTGCGTAATAATATATGGTATAGTGCATCGAGTTTGGTCGATTGGAAGACCTTCTGGCGGTTTGGGGCGGATCCGAGCCGGTGAAAATGATGCGACCCTGTAATTTCATAAAACTACCGCCCATTAACACCTATGTAGAAACAAGCAGATGTCCCGACCTGGCTCCCGGTATTTATCATCACTCAATTCTTTGCAGTACGTTCTGCGTGATACATAGTGTTTTATATACCTAAACAGTGTACGACGATCTGCACATAATTGATTTATATATGTGCAGACAACCAAACGAAATGTATATTATACATGGATGTTACGTAACTAGTTTTTTGTTCGTATCACGTGTACAATTATAATTATATTATGTTGTATAATTATACGTGTGTATGTGAGTATTTAAGAATTTTTGCCTTATTAGTGCAACCTTAATATTCAGGTGCACGTGCCGCGTTTATATTATACTTTCAACGTTTAAATGCCGCAAGTGGACTGCAGATGACTGCCGGTTGTAAAATAATTAAGGATAAACATTAAATGACAAAAAATAAATAATTAACCGATAACATTTTAGAAAAAAACACCATTACCTAATGAAAATTTAAAAAAGTTGTTATGGGCTTAACAAATAACAATAGCCGTCTATATAGGGTAAAACTACAAATTAAATTATTAATATGACTAGGTATATAATATACGGATATTGATATTATAACTTTAAGCCTTTAACGAAGTTTTAATTGAAATAATGAAATTTAGATAGGTAATACTGATTAATAATATCTAATAGTTTAAATATGATTAAACTAGATTTAAATATGTTATCATTACAGTTTGTCTATTTAATTAGACATCAAATTTTAAAATTATAATCCATATAATATAGGTATAGGTATTATGTATATATAATATATTCATATTATGAAACTATAATGCTTACCAGTATGTGGCATAATGTTTTATAGGTATAATGACTAATAATGACGTACTGGAAATGTACCAATATGATATTATATTCAAGCACTTCTTTTAGCTGCTGACGTAACTTCTATTGAAGTTTTATTTAAAAATGTCTTCATCTATAGTATTCCAATAACTCATCTAAAAAAAGATTATTATATAAACATCATTATTAACTGTAAATACAAATTAACTATTACCTTAGTTTTAATAAATAATTCTACTAAAATATTAAAAACCACAATATTTGTGTATAATATATAATATAATATATTACTATGTCACATTTACACATAGGTAGTGTAATCGAACTTTTCACGAAATATCCATTCATTTCACAAACTTCAATCATGCGACGTGTATCTGTATTCTGTATTTCTGTGTGAGTCGTTTTTAGACTTATGTAAATATAAATATTTTATCTATTTCGTGTAATGGAAATCATTATTTTAAACTTCATTTTTTTTTTACTTACACTCAAGGCCGTATTTGTGGGGGAGGTCCATGTCTTATTTTTAACCAAATGTAAAAACCTAAATTCAATAAAATTACAATATATATGTTTTGGACCTCCCCATCATGGCTAAGCCACTGAAAACAAGTACACATTTTATTTGTATACCTATTTTATTTATTTGATAACCATATGAATTACACATACAGGTGGTGTAAATTTAAAAAAAATTACACCAGGTGTAAAATAATGGTTTCCATTTCATTAAAATTTTGATTATTCGCTGAATGCGACATATATTATAACGTGTATAATGCTTTCTTAATATTTAATAATTAATATAGTAGCCATGGTACGTAGCTGTACACAGAACTTAAATTAGGAAAAAAAAATAGAAGAGAGACCCAAAAATCCAAAAAAATGTGCGTACCTATGTCTGAAATCCGAATCTTTAAATGTCTATTGATTTGAATATAATAAATTATGAGGGTAAAATATTTTTTTTAAAAAGGACTCCTTTCCCCCTCGTTACCTCCCAATTCAAGCACTTAAGACCCGTAGGTATAGGTACGATAATATCATAATATTGTTATAGTATTAATAGTATAATTCAACATAAAATAGTATATTGTACAGTGGCTCGTGCGGGAAGGCAATGTCAGTCGCGGGCTTCCCGCACGAGCCACACATACAATTTTTTGTCAAGCCACTGCAGCAGTTATCGATCACGGCAAAGGTAATACAGGGACCTATGCAAAAACTAGACCATAATTCTACGACAATAATATTTCATGAAAGAAACGATTTGGTTTTATTTATTTTAAGCGTCATGCATATTATAGTGATGTGCCATGGTTAAATACCCAACTGATAGATAAATATTTTGGGTATTTACCCCCTATAATATTTATCTTCCAAATTTTGGGTAAATGTTTTTTTTTATTTTAATCTAAAAAAAAGAAATTTAAAAAAAAAAGGATATCATTTATTTGATCATTTGTGGTTAAATTTTAATGAAACTTTAAATCATTTAGTTTATTGCAATGGAAAATAATACCTGATGGTATTTACCTGAAATTATATTTACTGGGTATTTGCCCATCACTAGTCATGCATGGAGGTTATAATATGAATTTTAGATGCAACCAAAAGTTTATGTTTTGTAAGGAGTAAGGACCGACGTGGTATAGATATTAGATTTCAGTGTCTGGTTGTGCAGGGGATAAGCAAGTGATATGTGCGGCCAGCACTTTTGGGGATTTAGACTTTACCACCCAACACTTCTTTTGATTTCCACTTTACCGCCTGGCACTTTAAAAAAGACGCTTTCAAACTCTACAACCTCTATCGAAAACCAAACTTTCGGTGCAGGCGTGACAAAAATTAATTTTTTTTAGGTACGCATGATATTAATTCTAGCTTAAGACGTTCGTTAAGGGACCAGCTCTCTATAGCGTTTTAAGCTGGAAAGCGGCTTATGCGGGAATGAAATAGGGATATAGATGATATAAAGACCGACAGAAAATAGTGTCTTATGCGGGAAAGCGTCTTAAGCGGGAGAGTCTTAAGCGAGTTTTACTGTATAATATAGTTCATATAAATACTTAAACAAAATTGTACTGCACGTAGCAGGGAAACGATCTGAGAGTTTAATAACCATTGAAATCGAAATCGATTCCCCCCGGACTTATAAACGCGTATATAAATATAATATCACATTGCAGGTCTTTTTGTCGGAGCGGACATAAATATGTCACACGCTCACATGCTCTACAGTCTACGATATATGCAATATAATATTATACATGTGATGATCTGCAGACAAATCGTATACATTCATATATATATACATATTATCATAATTTATAACACATTTCGGTCGGCGGCGTTAAGTACGCGTGAACAACGCGCGAGTGCGTCCTCAGTGGTGGCGGCCACGGTCCGGTTGACCCGGGTGGATCCCCCGCCGGCGCGCGTGCTGAGCAGTGCTGTACGATGCGATGTGCCCCGGACCGTATCATTGACATCCTCGGGCGGCGCGCGGCAAGTCTCCCGAGAGAGATGCCTTTATCACATCGGTCGCTGCGCGTCGACTTCGACGAGATCACCTCGGTGGCACACACGCGCAACCACACACACGAATGCATACGCATAATAAATGTAATAATAATAATAATAATCATAATTCTACTGCAGCCGCCGTGTTGTTATATTATTATTATTATTATTGTTATCATCATTGCCCGTAATCCCGTGTTAAACGCGCGTGCGCAAACCCCTTGCAGTCGTCCCGTTCGCACGGATGAATTGTTTACAATAATGATATGTAAACGGTGGCGGTGTCTCCCACAAAAGGACCGGTGCTTAATGTGTGCGTGTGTAGTTACTACTTATCGTAGTTTCGAAGCCGCGAACGTCGTCGTCGTTCGGTGACTTTAATAATTGGTTTTATCGACACGGTTATAACGCCTTATATTTCATACTATTATTATACATTTTATAATACATCCCGTTGCCACAACCTCTCTTCTTCTATACTGACTAAACTCTAATATTAATACAGCAACCACCACCACCACCACCACCACCACCACCACCACCACCACCACCACCACAACCACCTCCTCATCATCTCATCCCTCATCCATCTATATTATCGTTTGTTCTTTCGTATAATATAATATTTATAATATAAATATTATATATAATATAAATATTATATATAATATAATTATTTTATATATAATATATATTTAGGTATATTATACCTAAATATATATTATTTGTTTTCTCTAACTATCGTTATTACTATAATGCAGTCAAGAATACTAAACTAAAGCATATCAACGTATTAACATATTCATATAAAATATTATCTTATTGATTTTATGCTATATAGATATAATATATAATATATTTTTATTCATATTCCAAGCAATTAATATAGGTAATGAATTTATTACAATTCTGATTCTTATCGAATTTTACGTAACTAATAACTATACGTCTTAATGTCTTAATGGCCTTACTTATAAATGTTGTACATCCATAAACTGTTAAGTAGAAGATTTTTTTTAAATATCTTTATATCCAAATCGAAATTCGAACCACTTGTTTTTAATTTGACAAAGGAGAAGGTCAGTGATAATAGCGGTTTGGAAGATATATAGCCATAAAGGGACTACAATGATTTAAAAATTATAGTAATAATCTATCAATTTATATTTTGTAAATATTCAAAATATTGTCATTTTATATTTTCCTAGAGGAGTCGAACAAATAAAATTACATTATGAAACATGACTGATAAAACGTATTTGAAAAATCGATAAGTGTTAAATAGGTTCGTTTTTATTATGAGTAGAGGATTTTTAAAAGCGTGATGGATAACTTTAATAGTGATCGTTTTGATTTTAGAATTTCTCTAGTTACAGAGTCTATATATTAATATATTTGAACTAAAAAGCTATACATATTAATTATTATCGTGACAATAGTTTGCTAGTGTTCACACTATTGACACAATATTATATTTCCTCAAAATTAGAAAAATTATATTTTTATATTTGTTATTTCATCAACAACCAGTCTAACAAATGTACTTCATTTTTAATCAGCCAGGGGCAATGATCACCTTGCTCCCTCTCAAATGACGCCACTGAGTTCAAACCGCGAATAGCGCTTACAATTTTTTATTCAAACTAAAATGTCCAAATTAAATCAATCTAAAGTTGAAATTTATCGAATAAATAATAAAATATAATATGCATTCAAAAACCTAATTTATTATTATTAACTATAAAAACAAATTGTTATTTTGTTCTTCGACAAACTGATTTCTAATTTAGATTTCATCACTTTAATATTCACACCAAACTACGTACGAGGTTAGTAACATAAATCATAATTTTATTATTTTTAAATACTTTATTTATTTGTATAGTATATAATATAATATAAAGTAGATATTGTCTAATTAGGTACATTAAATATTAATCTGCATGAATATTTTTTTTTATTATTCTTAAAACTTAAATATATGTAGGTAAATTAAATTTAGTAAAATATTTTCATGTGTTATGTATAACTAGACAGTAGGTATACAGCTAGACATAAATTATATAAGCGCCACTTTGAGCACGCACGCGCTGCATGTTTATAAATTACAAATTTATCTCAAAATATGCAACATATTTTATGGCACAAATCAAAACTTATACACGCAGACTTATAAATAATTAATGAAAACTATTGCATGAACTGCAGCAATAAAATCGTATACACCCGTCACCCGTGGTTACAATATAATATTGATAATATGATTTAGTCTTTAAAATACCATTTAAACATTTGCCATCATCACAAAAAAAATATATCAACCAATTTCTTGTTATCCCAATAGGAGGTTGAAAAGAAACTGGTGTCGTGACCTACTCACCAACTATAATTATTTTTATTTAAAATACGAAGAGTGCCGTCGTCAGTGGGTGGCTCCTAATAAGTCGTTTTAATAAAACGTAATAATTTAGAAATTAAGAAATGTATTTATGTACTGAATATTTGAGTAAATGTATTTATGTATTGAATATTTGAGTAGCACGTGTAGTTATTAGTTATTATAAAAAAAAAACGAAAAAAATATTTTAAAAATCCGTAAAATTCGCTTAATAAATGTTTAGTTTAAAATAAATAATCTTTTAAAATTGCTTTTTTTATTAACAAAAATATACACAATATCTATAATAATAAAATAAAATAAAATATGATTAAATACAATACATGTTAACCCGGTGTGGTCAACGTCCATAACGAGAAGAGACTTGCGAACCACACAATAAACAGAAAAATACCTATGTATAAGAGCAAAGAGCAAAAAAAAAGTTTATATATAAAAATGGTAAAATATATGAACTATAGAAAGTTACAATCTGAATCGAAAGATGTTGTATTCATACAATCATACCTAATAAAATATACAAATTCTCAAACAAATAACAATAATTATTATATAATGTATATGATATTTTCTTATGTTTTTTTTATTATTATTCGATAAAACTACATTATATTATGTAGGTATACATTTTAATATTTTACGAATTGAATTGCCAATTATATTCAAATAAATTATACCACATATATGCCTATTTTAATTTATAATAGTACCTGTATACTGCCATACTGGTTAGTATATCAATATCAAGTAATAGGTATTATATCTAATCAGCATAAGGGATATTATAGGTATATAGGTAATCTAATATGCATTCAGTATTCACTTACCTGTTTAGGTATACCTATGATAGTCGTATGGAAATATGAGATGTAGTGTGCAGGTTCTGTAATACTCAGATACTCTGTTAATCTATGCGTAGCTGCGACTGATCGTGACCGTAAAGGATAACAGCTGCCTGAACGTTCACGACGCTTTCGATGGTTACACGGATACGGTAGCGCCAACCCAGACCCCGCCTACTAAAAGGGGGGTACACGAGCGGCCAATCCGTGTCTAAACACTTGGCACGCGTCACCTTGACGACCACCGAACAATTTCTGGCGCCCCTTAAACGAAAACATCCCGGTCCTGGTTTATTGCATTTACGGCCTTCCCCAGTTCTCGCTTTAAATAGTACCTATATAAATCATTTTGTATAATATAGGTAATGATTTATCGTGTTCAATAAAAAATATACCTATACCAGATCGGTAGCTGGTACCTACATATAGTGAATTGTTTACTAAATAATAACTATAGGTACCTATGTCGACTCATTTGAATAACATAATTAATAAAATGTTAAATGTAGGTAACACACACCGCAGATATTATAGGTATAAGTGTATAACTGTTTAAGTTACAGTGATAAAAAATAAAAATATAAAATATAATGCAAGCTTCATAATATTTTGGCTAAACCACCAAACTGTTTCGAAAAAGTGTAAGTATTAAACAAAAATGTTAGTATAATTTTATCTACAAACTATATCTAAACATAATATATTACATATAAAAGTTTAATAATCTGACAATTCATATTCCATGAAACATTTTAATAATACTATAGTATACCTGTTAAGTATAAACATTATAATATAGGTATTACTGTATTAGGTACTAGTACTACATGTTAAACATAAGTACCCGATGTGTAAAATATAATAAAATATCATGCAATAAAAATTGGACATATAGGTACCTATCTGTCGGATATAAAATACAGTGGCGTCATTTGGTGGGAGGTAAGATCAGCATTTGTCCCTGTCTGATTTTATAATCTGCCCAATGGGTGCCCGCGGTAGTTCGATTAACTATTATTATATTATATTAGGGCAGAAACATGCCTATTTTTATAGAAAAATTTCATATTCTCTAAAAAATTATTTTCACCTTGATAAATTGGTAATTACTTATTAATAGTTGGAATATATTTATATTTAGATGCATGTGTGGACGTGGCTGAATGCTGGTATGTATGTATATGTGTTTTATGAAGGAAAAGCATAGGCGCAAATAAGGGGGGCTTTAGAGGATAAGCCCCCCCAAAATTTCCATAATCCTCCCAAACATTTCCTACATTTTGTTTTAAGCTTATTCAATATCATCAAGGTAAGGCATTATAGCCCCCCCAAATCTCAAACCCTATTTGCGCCTATGAGGAAAAGTAACATAATACCTATCTTAATATGTGCGAGTGGTTGTTTTTGTTATCCATTTTTTAACCTAATCTAACCCATTTGGGTAACTTCAATATACTCCACTTATAATATAACTATAACCTAACCTAACCGTCTTAACCAGGTAGAACAGTGCTGTAGCATGGGTTTCAGCTTAGCGTATGTTTTGAAATAGTAAGTTAATGGAATCGTGCAGGGGGCCTATACGGCTATATTGTTTTTAAAATTTTACTTTAAACATACAAAGTTTTACGTATTCATTAATATATATTACATTACCTAGTACCTACATAACAAAATATTATATTTAATAAATAAAAAGTAAATCACTTTTTAAAAATTAATGCACGTTAAAACTTAGGAATAATAGACTGTCAACGATAGCGTATGCCGTATGCAATACCGATCCCGCATACACGAGTGACGAATACACGACCACAAGCGTTCTATGTTTTGTTATTAATATTATCGATAAGAACTATAAATATTATTAAATAACTGCAGTCCCTGAAACTTGAAAGTCTTTACATAATAAGCAATAGGTACTGAGGTACTAGCCACTATAGATATAAGATTTATAGAGCGTTGCGGCCGTGGTGTTACCGCGGATTAATCAATCCTAATGAATAATGATTAATGAACTTAGAAGAAAATCCACAAAATATTATATTACGAAGAACTAAATTAATGATGAAATTTAAAACATTTTTATAAAATATAGAATTATTAATATATAAAAAATATTTTTTCATTTTGTGAAGTGTATGCTGTGCATACACAACATACGCATACGCTACTCCACTGAGATAGATATAATATTATAAATTCTAATATATATATTATTGACTATTGTGATTCAGTACCTAGGTAGCGGCTAGCGAGTACCATAATATTACTGTATACTTACCTATTTGCAAAGCTCCGTTTGACATTTTCTGATAGGCGATAGCCACGCTTATACAATATATACTTACTTAGATTTTGGGAATTCTCAGGGAGATAAATCGTAAATTCGTAAATAAAACTTTTACAACAATTTATTTTATAATGTTAAGTCAGTCGTCACTGTATATAAATACCTACCTAAGATATTATTACTAATTGGTTAGTCACTTAGAATTTAGATGACTACATGTACGAGTATACAATGTCTAAATGTCTAATTTATATGTATAAAGTTTCTGTTGACGCATCGGCTGGTCCAGCTAAGCAGGCTAGCTATAGGTACCGACAAAATTTCGGTGGGCTGCATAAAAATTAGACTGGTAGCTAAAAAATGGGCTGTTATTATTCTCAGGAACAAATAATCTAATCTTTCTAGGTAGCGGAATAATAATATAGAATGATATAAATATAAAATTAAAAATTGATGGTTAATAACAATAATGAATGCGTCAATTATATCACAGATTAAATTATTTAATCAATAATCAGTGATTGAATATTACTGTATTGGGCATTCCATTCCAGAAAAATATACACTGGAATTTCTTATTAAAGTGAATATATAACATTTTACAAGTGGGTACCGCTTTGATGCGCATACTATATAGTGTCGAGTGGCCACCGCAGTACATGTATAATGCATATAATGAATATGTGTTAAATTTGAATTCAATAATATAAAATCATTATAAATACAAAACACGATTCTGAACGTAGAAGGTCTGTTAGCCTATAATAACAATATTACCTATGTATTATTTAATTATATAATAAAAATTATACCGGGTATAGAAAATTCTAAAATAAACATTTGGTGCAAATTTAAAGTGTATACCTAATACCTATATACATTATACGGTTATACATTTTTGAATTAAAAAAAAAATCGTTTGATGATTATAATTTAGGGATGAATATCTAATGTCAAGATCATTTTAACTTCAAACGCTCATAATTTTTAAATCTTAGGTTTAAAAAACGTTTAATGAATTATGAATGTCTAACTCAAAATAATTTGTAAATTTCCACGATTTTGATGAATTTTATTAAAATTCTAACTTCAGACGCTCATATCAAATTATTGTGAGTTTAAGCTCAACTTTATTTTTTTAATTACACTAATAAAAACTTATGACGAACCTTTTACTCAATTTACAATTTTTTTGATCGAGCGATACATAGTTAATGGACAATATAGTTAAATAAAAACTAATAAAAATAGGAAATTTATTGTGCCTATAAATAACATAAAGGAGATTAAAATATTTTGAAAATTTTATAATTTACGGAAATTGCTAATATAAATATTTGGTGAAAATTTCAAATATCTACGGTTATTTGTTTTTGAGTAATACTATAAAAAAATAAAATCGATATTGTCAAAAACTAGATTATTAAAAATAAAATAACAAATAATAACACACATACCTAATGATAAAATTATTCATCGCTTTTCTCAGAACCTAAAATAATCTGAAGTCTTTAATTTGTATCCTAAAGTTGTAACTAATTTTGATCATTATTAAGCTAAAATATACCTACAATGTGCAAAATAAAATGATTGACTTTTCTGTAGTTTATTATAGTTTAGTTTAAGTACTAAATAATAATAATAATAATATTTTAATTGATATATCAAAAACAGTTATAACGATATACATGTTACATGTACTATAATGAATTCAAATATTAAAATGTCTTCGATATAATATAGGTAGGTATACAGAGTGATTTTTTAAGCATGCTCACCATCTTTTGTCAATTTAATGTAATTTATTCAAATTCTTATTTCTAATAATTTTGTACTACTCCAGTATAAAATTGTATTGACATCTATAGAAAAAATAAATAAAAAATTGGAAACTGAAAATGTCCGCGGTTGACAGCTCAAAACAAATCAAAATATTTTGAAAATCCTATGGTGTATAGCAAATGCTAATATAATCAATTATCATTCAGTGAAAATGTCATGTATTTATGGTAATTTGTTTTAGAGTTACACATTTCATGTACGTAATTTGAATAGGATTAAATATTGTGTTAATTATTAATTAATGCCCAAAAAAATCATCAAAAAAATTATGTGGCATTTTTAGTCATTTCTAAGGTAATTTTTGGGGTAAAATGCATTTTTTATGGGCATTTATTGGCCATTTTGCCATAAATGCCATTTATGGGCATTTTTTTAGAGCATATTTGTATGGTTTTAAAGACATTTATATCCAGGTCCTAGTAATTACCAACGTTTTAAAATTACCTAAGCCCCCATTAGCTACTTAACCCATTACTATTCACAAAATATCAACATTACACAAAGTTATATAACTCAAAAACATACATCAAAATCCTCTAAAAAAATATTTGCTGAATATTTAAAAGTGAAAAAGGAGATTTCTATTTAAAAAACAGAAGTTTTTTTTGTCACAGGTTCTTTCATAAATGATACTAAAAACCTCAAGTAGTGAATAATATGATCTTCAAGTGCATTTCAAAAATTACGAAAGTCTAAATTGTAATACATGCATATTATGAATAAAAATAGGGTGAGCATGCTTGAAATATCCCACTGCAGTATATACCTTCTATATAAATGAAAATTATTCTGTTTTCGATTCTTAAGTTCAAAAACATTTTGAGAAAAAATTACAATATTAAATAAAGTTTTAAAAAAAATTAATAAACTATATATAATTTCAATATGAAAAAAAAAAATTAATACAACTAATTGTTGAATATTTTAACTTAGCTACCCAGATTAATCATAAATTGAAAGGAATTTAAATATAATTAAAAATGTTTAAATGATTAAAACATTTTTACTTACCTATGTACAGTATAATAATTTAGTATGTATAATAAATGACCATAATTCCTATTACTTATTACATTACTAAATTACTTGTTAGTTTATTATTTACTTATTAAAGGTTTTTCGTATTTATAGTTTATACCAACTGTCCAACTGGCCACTAAAATATAATATAATAGTTATTATAACTATAGATGAAAAATTAAAAATTTAATGTAGGAATAAGATTTTTTTTTAAACATAATATTAATTTATTTTTCAAACATTAAACATTTTTATGAATACAAAAAAAAACTATGGGTGGAAAAAATATAATATTATATATTTATATAAATATACCTACATAGAGGGTTAAAGTGATGTCCAATCGGTCACGAATGTAGGTTGTTTAGATGACCCGGGCAATTCAATATCTATCGTGATCGTCACTTATTACCTACCCCCTTCACACAAGATAACCATCTGTCGCATTCTAAATTTTCCCTAGCAAAATATATAAATAATTATAATTACTACCTTTTGGTGTTGTCCCCTTCTATATTATATATATGGAAGCATTCAACCACCATTTTTTGAAACTGTTTATTACTTTATTCCCACCTTTCCCAAAACATTGTTAAAATAATAATACCGAAAACAATGCATATATATATATATATATACATGTATTATATATTATATACACTAAAAATATGTACATTTTACATAATATTAGATTACACGTGCACTGTACAGGGTACTATTCGGACAAGGATGTCATAGTGATAATTGCCACTTGTCCACAGTGTTATTATATTTGTTTCACTATATATATGATGCGTGTAATAATAATAAAAATAAAATACCATCCCCTTCTTTTGATAATAGCGTCTGACACGCGCTATTTTTTGTGATGTCCTTGCATACTACACGTGCATGTCATAATTATTATTTCAGAAGATGAAACTTCAGATAAATACCACATGTTTAATTTATTATAAAGAAAAAAATAACGAATATCGTATAATCTTATGACTTTTTCTAGTTATATATTTTCTATTTATTATTTATGGAAAATAACACCTAGACGGATAGACAGTACAAACCTGCAATTAGATAACACCTATAGCTATACTCTATAGGTATATAATAATACTAATGGAATGTATTTTGTATTTTGTTGTATAATATTATGTATAATGTATAATATATAAAATATGTTCTTAAATACAATCAATTATATTATAATAATAATACCTAATAGTGCCTATTGGCTATTTTAGGATAGTTACAACTGTATTAGGTAAAAGTAAAAACTAATTTAGAAAGCTTTGAGATATGTTATGAAAATATTTTATAATATTTCCTATAAGCACATGGCTAGATATAAAAATTAATTCGAAATTAACAAATATCTCACAAATCGTGATTTATAATATATAATTCTTATTAAAAATACATTTTAAAAACAGTCTTATTTTTTCTAGCCATTTCTTCCATTTTTCAACATTTAAGAAAAACTATGCTAAAGCAATAAGACGATGTACAGCACGCTACTCAAAATTTAGTGAAATAGCCCAGATATCGTACTTTTTTCTGTGTGTAATTTTATTATAAACAAATTGGTGATACCTAATACACAAAGTTCCTCGTGTATATGCTCGTATACACATATCTTAATCAAGCTTAATCAAAGTTGCTACTTACGACGTTATGCATTACCTCATTTTTGGAGAATAGCCTGCGGTAAGAATAGCTGGCTAATGGTTACATACACATATTACCGCCGTCATTATATTATTAAAAATGTTGTTGATCTATCAGTGAGTATAATACTATAGGTAATTATATTTTGGTGTCCGGGCGATGTACCACTTTATATGCTCCCGGTCCGAACTTCGAAGCTAGGTAGGTAAGTGGGTTTATAGCCAAGAGTACCCAACTTACCTACTACCTTTTTATACCTATTTTTTTTATGATCGCCTGAAGTTTGAATTTTGACAAAATTCTTATATAATTATAACAATTTGAACATTACTTTGAGTTGGAAATTTAAAAAAAAATTATTTTGTAGGTATATCTAAAATTTGAAAATTCAATACAAGATTCCTCATAAGTTTGTCTACTTTTATCAAAAAAAATAAAAATATAAACTGAAATATATACTCCCAATTAAAATATAAATGTAGGTATACTTTTATCAACGAATGATACATAAATATCATTTACCTAAGTACCTTGGCTACTTAAGTTTATATACAGCTGCTAGCTGCTATAATAAAGAACACAACTACGAAAGTTTGGTTTATACTTTATAGGTAGCAGGCGCAGGCATAATAATAATAATACCTAATAGTGATAATATTTTATTATATAAACATGAAAATGATAGGCGATAGCGCTACAGTGCGTAATGACTTTTATCTCTGAACCTAATAGTATACTATACCGTATAGGTACGCTATATTATACAGTACCTATATAGTAGATACCTACTGTTTAGTAATACTAAGAACCTAAAACACAGAAATACAGGTCTCCTTTTTTTATTATTTTAAAACAATTGAAAACTAAATCTATATAATTATAATATGCATATGGATCAAGTGCCTTCACTCGGTTATGATATATATTATCTTTTATTTTCCACCTAACGTAACTAATTCGTTTATATCATAGCGGTGTTTTAAAATTCCCGCACGAGTCTGGATGAAGTATTATAGATGTTATCTACTCCTAAATGATAAAATAAAAAATTGGTGGTTATAAAGCTAGATATATAAACCGCATATTATCTACCGCCTATAAATTAAGTCTACCTACCGAAGTAGATCTAGTGAAATTGAGTAGGTAGGTACCATATAGTTATACATAATATTCGGCAGAGCTATAATTATGTATAGGTGAACCTACTCATCATTCTATTTAACGTACATCCAAAGATGATACATATTACATATTAGTATATGAATATTGAATGATATGGTGTTCTAACTCCTAACACCGTTAAATTATTATGAATGTGTAAAAGAAAATAATAAATATGATTCATATACGTGTAGCTATATGTGTACCTGCAGCATCAATGCACATTGTGTAGGTAAGTATACAAAACATTAAAGTATGTTATGTGCAAAATGCCAAAATCAAACATAAACTGATCATTGAAAAATAATGGGTATTATTCAATGGCTTATTTAGGGGGGCAGTGGGGGGAATTGCCCGAGCAGCACTCTTTTGGGGGGAAGAAATTGTTGTGGGAGCGTTTTTCGAAAACAGATTTACAATGAGACAGTCAAGCAAATAAATGTCAACAAAACGTTCCATTAATATCTTAATATAAATTAATCTATTCTGTGCGATCAATCCCTATATATTGATAATGCGCGTGCGTATTATTGTTTTGTCGTCGAATGCCTAAACCTATGGTTATCTGTGCTTAAACCACGAATATAGATACTATATCTATATCAGTATAAGCAGGTATACCATAAAGTATATCATATTATAAGGTAGTCGATACCGGTCCAGTATATCTTAGTCCGTGGCCTTAACTAAACATTTCTTGTGAGTTGTGGGATATGATGCTGGTAACAATTCGTACTGTCAGTACAAGAGGGCCGTATATCAAACACGGTACCTCTAGATTGTACAGGAGAGCGGGTTCGTGTTAAATAAATGTTCAGTTGGAACGCTGTTTTTTTAATTTTTATTTGGGTTCCCATTCTTTCAATTTACCAATTCAAGCACTGCTTACAGACTATACAATCTACAGTAATGTTGCAAGTTATCTTTAGCCACATATAAGTATAACAAATTATATTCGACAATTTCTTGTAAGTTTGATGATGTACATTTAAAAACTTAAACTTGCCAGAAATAGTATTTATTTATAAAAACATTATCAAAATCATAAATAATTTTATTAATCAATACTATTACACATAACTATTTATATTAACATACTTTTCTAATAATAAATAGTTACTGATGACAATAATATTATTATAATTATTGTATTTCATACATAATATTATTAGATTCTGAGAGAAGAGATTCAGAAGACAATAATGTGTGATGATTTTTTTTGAGTCTAAACTCTAAATAATGAATCGATTTTCAACTTCCGTATATTTTTTAGTGGGAAAGTGAATCTAGGTGGTTCTAAAAAAAAGTAGAAAATAGCAAATGTCCATTAGTTTTTAAAAGCGACGAAAAAAACAAAAAAAATTAGGAAAAACGGAAATTTTTAGATTTTTTACAAGACAAGTTTTTGGCAAAATTGATTTTGATTGTTTGGTACTTTGGTGAAACTCAAAATAAAAATAACTTTGATACGTGATATTTTTTTAAATTATTAATTTTCTACACAAGCTTACAAACTACAAATCGGACAAATACCGTACACCAATATGAACATGTGATGTAATAATGTACCTACGTCCTACCTACTACCTAGCTATATTATTATGTTATGTTAGGTCCACGCTACATACTACTATACACAATATATTAAATATCAGTGATCTTAAATCAATAAATTATTAAAATGTCTATAGATAATAGGTGTATGGTAAATCTATATTATAGTCTGCTTAGACTCAGCTATAGGTACTAATACATTTTTATAAATGTCTAAGAGTAAAAACAATAGTCTATCCTCTATACGCAATAATATTTCTTATTAGTTATTAGTTATTACCTATAGGTATACCTATTAAAGTTATTTTATTACTTTTAGCCTTTAGGTAATATTTATTTAATAAGATTGGAAATGTTAAAACAATATAAAACGGACGTAATCTATTCAATTCTGGAAACAACGATGAATGTATTCATTTTACAATGAAGTGTTTTTTATATTATTGGTTGTGCCTGTGAGTGCACACGATAAGTAGTCGAAATAATGATTCGATTTTTAACTTCAGTATAAGAAAATATTGTTGATAACAAATGTTTTGCTTGGTCAAAAACTTGAAAATTTAATACAACATTCCTCATAAGTTGTTTTTAGAAGAAAATAAAAAATAGTTGAGAGTAAATCCACAATATTTTTTATCTGAAATTTAAATGTTGACAAAATTCGTAAGAATCATGAAAATTTGAAAATTATTTGGCGTTGGAAATGTATAAAAATGTTCTATTTATATCTAAGATTTTAAAATATAATACAAAATACCCCAACATAGTAATTCCTTTGACAAAAAAAAAGTCTACCGGAAAGTAAAATTAATTATTTATGGGTTTTTGAAATTCAAACTTTTCAAAATTGTCTATTTACCCAATTTTTCATGAAATAATTTTCATATTTTCTTGTGATTTAAGAACAAATTACTACCATATAAAGATACCTTCTTGAAATTTTCACCAATTATTCATTTTATTTTTTTGTATACATGATCAAATTTTCAAATTATTTTACTCGTTTGGAACTATTTATAGACTATAAATTTTCATTTTCTAAAGTTTCTTTTCAACATTTTCAACATAAACGTCAATAAAAAATTGTCCGTTGTATCAAAATTGTAGATAATTTAATACAAGATGATAACTAAAATGTGTTATTATAATATTATATACATTATTAATTCTAAGATAAATCTCAAGTTATAGTGCCACCCTCACTAATATTATATATATAAAACAGTTATATACCCCCACCCCACGTATACGACCATGGGTATAACTATAGCATAACTTAATTAAAACACAATGTCTTAATATATCATCTAAAAAACAATACGAGTTTTTGCGTGATTGTTGAGGCAAATGCTTAAAAATCAGAATATATTGATATTTTAACATTTTAGTTGAAACACAATTTAGAGCTTTAAACGTTTTATATTATTTTATATAATATATGACATTTACCTACATTTAGATTTGTTGGTTTCAATATGAAATACTTACAAGTAAGTAAGTATTAAAACCTATTGTATTGAATTTCAGCCTTTGAACTGAACATTTTATACATTTTTAACTACAAAATAATTTGACAAATTTTCGTGCGGTTTCGACGATATTATTCAAAATTTGAACTTCAAATTCTTATACAAAAAATTGTTTCTATGTATGTAATTTTAAGCATTTAGAGTTAAATATAATGTTTGTTGACTATATTATAGTTATTAACTATTAACTAGGTATAACTTGAGTTAATTTGTTCCATTAATTGGCCCACCTTTCGATAAATAAGTACCTACAGCATGAGCGCACATCGTATGTACTTGCATAGTATAATGAATTTATTTTTCTTCTAAGGGGGGGGGAGGGCTATGTCCTTTTGGTCTAAAAATTCTGGTAGACGGACACTTTGTACTATATATTGTTTGAGTTACATACCGCGGACATTTTGTACGGTGAAAATAAATCGATAAAAATCGATTGCGGACACTTTGTACGGTATAAATAAACCAGGAAATATGTTTATTACATTAGTGTATTATAGTGTGTCATGTCTTATGTGTAGGATCATACTGCAAATTTAATTAGTACTATTAATTGAAACAATTAACTCGTAAAATTTGGTAATCTTTAATACAATTTTATTGTTTCTCTATTATAATTTATAATTGTATGTTGTGCATAGGTACGTTAAAAATTCACCAAGCCTGTACATATCACTAATTAGTAATTTATTAGTATAACTATTATTATTATTTATGTTTCTTAATTTAAAAAAAATACAATAATATGTTTTTTTCTACCTAAAATAGTAAAAACTGTCCGTGGTTTTAATTCTTTCTATAGGTGACAACTTAAAAGACCAACAATAAATTGTTATTATATATAGGTAGGTATTATGAACTATGATGTATGGGGGGGACATGGCCCCTATGCCCCCCTCCCCCTAAACACCACTCTCGGTATATATAGGTAATATGCAATATAGGTATAATAAGACAATCAGATATATACACAAATATAATATTATAGAGCAATATAGTCTACATTCTACATTTCTACATAACCAAGTATGCAGGTTGTATTATTTGCCAATTTATTCCGTCGTCGTTTGGATACTTAGGGCCGTTCTTACGACGTCCGGTTAAAGTTAACCGACACTTTACAGGACATTGTAAGAACGGCCCTTAGAGGTGTAAGCTTTGCTTTAAAGTTTAAAGTGTATCGTGATGGACGTTTTATGTTGTATATATTTCATACCTATATGGTTATATGTATTATGTATATAATATCGTGCCGAACTCTGGTAGAGCTTAACTAGAAACTTGGATAAACGGAGAGGGGTAAAAGTATTTGGGTATATATTATATATAGTTGGTCTGCCCGATTGCGTCAAAAAAGGTGTTGCAGATAACGCGCATATATATTCGCTCAATTTTGGATTTAACGCACGTAAGTACTGACAAAAGGTTCAGGAGGATAATATATATATATTATAAAGGCTTAACCTCCAGTGAGACGAGGGAAGGTTTTCACCTCCCGCGCCCGCCCTACTCATATATATATATATATATATATATATGAGTACTATACATAATATAATAATACGCACGCCGACCACTCGCCCATCGCGTTGATTAAACACATATATATATGACGTGCAGCTATATAATATCATGCGATATACCGGAATGGAGTTATGGTGGGTGGGTGGACGGTTGGCTCGGGCCGTCTGGGTGGATAGATGTGCTGCAGGTCGCGGGTGATGTGTCGGCGGCGGTGGAGAGGGCGCGTGAACGTCCGATATGGCGCACCGGATCCCCCTGGGGGCGTTGCGCGTTGCGCTGCTCCGGTGTCGATAACACACGGCTCGCTTCGCTTCCAGACTTTAATTGGCAGTTTTGGCGACGCGCACGCCTATATATACACGGCCCGACGCGCGCGTTGCACGATAATCGCTATGGGATTGGAAATCCACTCTGCACGGCGACGACGCGGAGACGATGAGTCGACTACTACACGACGACGGCAATGACGATAGGCAGCAGGGCCGGGGGAGAGCGTCCAAGTTGCCAACAAAAGCTGAGCTTTCGCGAGCGGGGACGGGGAAGTGTGAAACCGTTTGTCTACATTATACAGGATGATTCACCAAACGCATAACCTGCAACCCCATTTTTGTTTTGTTCTTTCAAATTCTGAATTTTTGAATCTATTGGAAACAATAAGTTTAAATAATATATAAAGAAGCTTGAAAGGTTGAAAAATATTATAGCAGTATTAATATTTTATGTCTTGTAAACATTGTCTTGACTCTTGAGTATAAAAAGTAGGTATAGTAGGTACTAGCCAGTAGCCACTATAGGTATAGACAAATAAGACAATAATACAAAATACAGTAGAAGCCGCTAAATTAGAAACACTTTGGGACCAAAGTGAAATGTGTCAATTAACCGATTGTTTCTAATAAGAGATTTTTTTGATTTGTACCATGAAAAAAAAAATGAAAAATACGCGGAAAATTTATTTATGTGTGTATTGTTTATGTATGTATCATGTATGTATATGTATATTATTTAAAATATTTATATTACTATATGTCTATATTATTTAAAATATTTATTGATCGAAGTTTGTTTTTTTGTGTTAAGTAACTCCATAACTATATTTTCATATGAATAATGCTGCTCAAAACCTATTTCATTAACAAGGTGCTGAATAACACTCCTGAGGACACTTAGAGCTTCTACAATTTATTTCCTTGTTTGATGGGGGTGCCTCGCTGTTTTCTTCTTCATCATCAGTATTGGACCGTTCAATTGTTTGAGGATTCATTACCGCATTACCAATCTCTTCTTCGGTTTGAATCTCTGCCACATCGAGGTGTGAGTCCACATCAACCCAATCGCCATAAACTTCATTTTTAGATTTAGATTTTAGATTTTTAGAATACAAACGAAATGACGAAATACGAAACACTAATCACCTACGTACGCACGCCGAAGCTGAACTAACGATATGTACAGGAAAGTGCACATCGTACATAGGACGTAAGATAAGATTAAATTACATTGATTATCGCACGGATAACCGATGTATATGTCAACTGACCTTCACCCAATTGTTTCAAATAACCGATGTGAATATGTGATGACCAGGGTTCGGGACTTATAGCACTAAAAAGCACTAAAATATGCGCTTATATATGACCCAATAAACTTAAAAATATGCACTAAAAATGAAAATAATATGCACTAAAAAATTTAAAAAAAAAATAAAAATCATTAACAAAAAAGATTTATTTGATATAATATGTATTAATAAATAGGTATATATAATATATTAATTTTTTTATATTTAAAAAAATAAAAAAATTTGTAATTTAAATCTTAGTGCCTTTGTGATTGCATGAACTATTAGATGTTTTCGAACATTTTCGAACTGGAAGGCTCTTCTATTATCGGCTAGAATACACTTATATGCCGAAAATGAACGTTCCAAGTCCGACGGAAGTAATGGGAGCATACTTGAAAAATAACAGATCATTACATGTTAGATCTTCTGCTATTGAACGAAGATCCATAGACTCTCCTCCGGTGATAATTTTACATATTTGTTTGTTAAACCATAACTCAGATAACTACATGGTTTTCGATTTGTTGAGTAGGTATTTATAAATCAAGTGCACGTACTACATTTTTGTGACAGATAGCTACACAAATAGTATTACTACAAAACAAATTTTCGCAATTAATCGTTCAACATTTTAATTAATACATTTTGAACAATTATATTAACCATCAATCATCAAAAATCGTCGAATAAGCAAAAAATATGCAAAAACCTTTAAAATATGCAAAAACCCCCAAAATATGCAAAAATATGCAAAATAAAATTTCATATTTTAATTCTCTGTACTACAAAACGTATTTGTAGATCACTCTGCTATGTTTTACATCACCTATGATGGATATGCAAATGCTATAAGTCTCGAACCCTGGTGATGACTAATGTTTCAATAATCCGATTTATGTTCAATGTTCTAATATACGGCCGGTCCATCCCGGTGGAACCATGTATTTTGACCCAGTTAAATTTTACCCCCTGGTAAATATTCACTAGCGAAATTTTACAGGGGTAAAATATTCACTAACGAAATTGTTCCGGAGGTAAATTTTCAGGGTGGGGTTAAATAACCCTAGTGAATATTTACCACAAGTAAAGTTTCGTTAGGGATATTTTACCCAGATAAAATTTCACTATCGAAATTTTACCTCCCGGTAAAAATTCACTAGATCAAATTCATATATTTACACTATTAAAATGTTTTTATATGAATTAATATTTTACGTTAACTTAACTAGGATTAAGGTATATTTCCTCTGCAGCCACCCCCTTTCTCAAAACCAAAACAAAATAAAAATACATTTTACCAATTTTTTTCTTTAGCTTTCGTTTGAAATGTTTTATGAAAATACTCATTTCATCTATATACAACCGGTTTAGGTTTAAAAATCAATTGGTAATATTTTCATGGTATTATAGTATATTATAGTATTACATTTAATAATTTAAAAACATGAGCAACGAGGTCAACACAATGTTACATAGGTATTGTCACATTCAGTTGCGTAGTAAGGGGGGTTTGGGTATTTAACCACCCCTATACCCACCGGCCACCACAATTGACATTTTTACTCCTAACAAATGTACAATAAAACCTCCAAATACTGGACACTCTCGATCACCGAAATTTGGTCAGTTATTTGGGAGTGTCAGCTATTGAGAGTTGTCCGTTAAAGGGAGGTTTCACTGTAAAGTTATTTTTAAGACAATACAATATAGACAAATACAATTAAGGAATACAAATAAGATAGAATAAAATATCAATTATACTGTTCTAGGAAGTTTAAATAGATAGTAAAGCTTAAAATATAATCATACATACAGTAAGTATATTGAAAATTTCAATGACAAATAATAAGATTCGTAAAGGTGAAAAGTTTCAAATCTATGAATAATATGTTTTGAATTACATATCTGGTAAAAATATCAAGTACTGTAAAATCTTTTTGTATTTTTTGTATTTCAAAAAATATATTGAAGTTGAAGATAAAAGCATTTTTTTTTTATATATAAAAAAGTCTTTGGAAACCAAAGAAACAAAAACTATAAAACCCATTGTAAAGTCAATACATTAATAAACTATCTCCGCTCAGAATCTAAAATGAAGACAATGACTAGAGCACGCGTATATTGTAAGTTGAATGTAGGTTATTTTATTAGTTGTCTGTTAAAAGTAATTTACAAATTACAATTTTAATTTATTCAGTTAAGTTAAAGTAAAAGATTAATGTATTTGATACCTATACATTTTAAAATTGTTATATTGTCTATCTTGTGAATGTAAGACGAAGAATTCAAACATATAATAAATACCTAAACCAAACATATTATTTTCAAATATATAATATTTTATTAAGTATGGTCAATTTTTACCCTGGGCTAAATATTCGCTAGTGAAAATATCGCTGGTGAAATTTTACCGGGGGTAAATAATCGCTAGTGATATCTTACCTTAGTGGGGTAAAATATCACTGAAGTAAATTTTCGAGGTTACACCGGTACATTATGTTTCAAATTTCAATATTCAATAACGTTATTGTACCAATTATCCGTGTTTCTAATAAGCGGCTTCTACTGTATTACATCAGCTGTTGATCTATTTTATATTTTATGCAATACCATTATTAAGGACTATAATATTATATTTTCTAAAATCACTCAGGCACTGTCTATCCGTAACTACAGTAAAAAAGGAGGTTCTTTTCTGCATTTCAAAACAAATAAGAAAGTTTATTCCACCACTTGATACTAAATATTTAGTATATATATTTAGTATCTTTACCATATGGTATAAGAAATGGTACATTGGTACCTATTATAATGGGTAAAAAGGTGGGTAAGGTAAGGTATGTTGCTCTGCTGCACAGTAGGTTTCAAGTGGGTCACTGTATAATGGATGGTATTACATTTGAATTCAATGATATTATAATATATCATTGTATACGAAACCGATTCTGAGCGGTGACGGTTTGTCACTGTGGATATTTTATAGTATATTTATATTGTTATTACTTATATTACTTATTATTAATGTGCTAGCCGGCATTTTATATTATTTATTAATATTATAAAATGACAACCAAATAAAATCATTATTCTTGGTTATTAAATAATGCAATTTCCTCCAAATTTGAACTTATAACTTCTCTAACTTATAAGGAATCTTGTATTACATTTTCAAATCTTAGATTTAAAAATAAAAATTGTATGAATTTCTAACTCAAAATAATTTGCACATTTTCATGAATTTTATGTATTTTGTCAATTTGTCAATATTTGAACTTTAAAAGCTTATTAAAAAAAAATTGTCACAATGGATTTTTAATATTTTTCATCTGTCTTTAAAATAATATATTAGCAGCCTTCTATTAAATTTTCAACCTTTTTTACCCAACAAATAACATTTTATTGATAATTATAGAATAAAAAACAATAAAAATTTTGAACTGAAAATGTCCGTAAAAAGCTTAATAAGAGTCAAATTATTTTCAAAATTGTATGGTGTATAGAAAATGGTAATGTAAGCATTCATTGAAATTTCCAAGTATCTATAATCATTCGTTTTGTAATTTTAACAAAATAAGAAAATCGTTACATGAGAAATCGAGTGAATATTAAATGTTGTAAAAATATTAATTTCAAACGCTCATAAAAATTTAATTTGACTTTCTTGCACATTTTTTTTTAATAAAGGTAGCTAAATTTATGAGGAATCTTGTATTACATTTTAAATTCTTAGATTTAAAAAGAAATTTTTTTTTTGTTTCTAACTCAAAATAATTTGCAAATTAATGTCATTTTACGTATTTTGTCAATATTTGAACTATGCCATAAAAATGCATAAAAAATGAAATTGTGACTATGGATTTTGAATTTTTTTCATCTGCCTTTGAAACAATATACTATTACCTTTCTATTAAATGTTCAAGCTTTTTTAACAAACAAATAAAATGTTATTGATATTTATAGAAAAATGGAAACTATAAAAATGTCCGTAAGCAGTTCAAAATAAGTCAAAATATTGGAAATTTTGTGGGGTACGGCGTGTATCTATAGAAAATGCTAATATAAATATTCAGTCAAAAATCCACGTTCATTTGTTTTAGAGTTGCACCAAAAACCAAAATCGATTTTCTCAAAAACAGATTTTGCGTAAGAATTCCCGTTTTTCCTTAATTTTTCTTTTGTTTTTCAGTGTACTTTTGAAAACTACTGGAAAGTTTTTACTTTTGACCACCCAAAGTACAAACCCGATTTACTTTCCTATCAGACAGACACAAAAAAAAATTTTAAAAAGGTGGGCAAGTCGCAAGTGGGTGTCGCTCTGCTGTACAGTAAATTACAAGTGGGTCACTGTAATGGATGGTGTTAATTTGAATTCAATGATATAATATCATTGTATAAGAAAAACGATTCATGCAGCATTGTAGCCTATGATATTACTAAGTATTTTTTACTTTTGACCCCCCCAAAGTACCAACTATATTCACTTTCCTATCAGAAAAGATACTGCTGAAGAAAATCTAAGCATTTTACTGTCTTAAAAGGTGATGACAGACACAAAAATAAAAAATAAAAAATAAAAATTTTTTATCGAAGACAGATATTACAGCGATTATATTATTATAGTACCTATATGTTGTCGATAAGTTCAACGATAAGATTTTTTCCGCACACATCTAATCCATGGGAATATAGATTGGTGAATTAATTCATTCCACTATTCCAGATGTTTTTATTTTCCTGTGAAGTTCGTAATTTAATAGAAAGTTGGAAAGTGCTTTTTAAAAATTAAATTCGATCCAATATGCAGATTTTAAATAAAATCTGAAAAAGATCACGATTTATAAGTAGTAAATAACTTTATTCATCGAGTGGATAAAATAGGAGACACAAATTATGGACAACCGAATATTATAAATGCATACAAAATTGCGGAGGTCATGCTATTTTGAAGAAAATACTGATGTAGTATATTATCGAAAACCCACAATCACCCAACACATGGAGTTGAATTAGCTAATCGTGGTATAATAATATTATAATGTATATTTTTTTTTTTTATAATTACTTTTAATAATAATACCCACATACTGACAATTTATTTAGTATATTATTATGTCGGCGAAGGATTCGGCAAAATTGGGTTTGGGCAAACAGTGGCGTATTTACGGGGGGGGTCCCGGGTCTCGACCCCCCCCCCAGAAAAAAATATAATATAATATAATTATTACATCATAACTCGTATGTGTTTTTTTTATATTATAAACTTGTAGGGTACCTAATATTTAGACCCCCCCCACAAAAAATTGAAAATACGCCACTGTGGGCAAAGTGGGAAGACACGATTCCACCACTATTTGGGCCGGGAACCCTGTACCATTGATTATATAATCAATGCCTGTACCTACTCCCATTGGGCTGGACCCCCCCCCAGTACGCCTCTGTACCTACTTAATAAAATATATTAAAATACTTTATATAATATCATAATTCATAGTCCATAGACCGTCTTCATTTTTCGTACCTATACGGCTATACAATGATTTATTTGGCCCATTTGTAACTTATACTGTATAGCAGATCCACACCAACTTGCCCGTTTATTTTCCTTTCAAAATTAATATTTCTAAAGTATTTGTTTTTTGAAATTTTAAAAATTGAAATATACTTATGAGTTAAGTTCTAGTTAAGGAACTTATTTTCAAATACATCGATTTTAACACCATTTAAGGAAAATAGCAACACACAAACTTATTTATTTTAAATGATTAATAGTGATAAGTGATAACTAACCTTTTTTAAATCGTACCTTTATTAAACTGTACCTATGGATTAAAATGATATTATATAGTTCTTTAAAAATGGACTTACGTGACTATAAAATTAAAAAATACATGGTGGTTTTTGAATTTAGTACCTACCATTATTATTATACTCGGATCATTTTGTAAATATATAAATGTTGATAGATAATTAATAATTACCATAATTTTCAAATCATATCTTCAAACCTATTATCATCATAATGTACCTATTATCCTTCGACCTTAGTGCACTCGAAGTTATAAATAATTCAAAAACCACTCGTTCAAATTTAAATTTGGATAGGTATAGAGTGTATTAAAATGTTCAAGGAAATCATCGGCTTCATAATATTTACAGGTTGGATGTGATTTGATTAGTTTCTATAACCACAGTCGGTAGGTACAGACTATAGCTATTTGAAAATATAGTCCATATAAGTAGGTGAAAAATTTCAAAAATCAATGTTTAAAAAAAATGAAAAAAATTAGGTAGGTACCTAAATAAACTTTGTTGTGAATCACCCAGTATATTCACGCGGTACTTCCGATGAAATGATAGTAGAGGAGTACCTATATAAATATATAATATTATATATAGGAACGCACACCCTGCAACTTGCAAGCTCCAGCAATGTTATCGCGTCGATCGTTAATAAACGGAAAACAATGACGCCAAGGGTTAGTAAAAATTCTGTGAAAAAAATGAAATAATGACTTTAGGATTATACATATATTTTTCAGTTTTTTTTTTTTAAATTCATTTATTACGGCTTCAACATTATAGTCATTAGCCGGGCACAAAAACATATTTACATGTTATTTACAATCATCATAATATTTAAATAAAGGTACCTAATACAGTAACAGAAATGGTAATGATAATTGATAGTGTAAGTAGTAATAATACATAGTTTTAGTAACTATTTAAATTTTATTATATAGATTGGTTATTTTAAGGAATGTTATTTAACAGTTAAAATTGTGTATACTTAAAATATCTTTTAATGTTAGATGTGGAAAAAATGTTCATTCTTCGGTTAGATTTGGGCATTCTAGAAGGAGGTGTTTTATGGATATACCTAAGTGAGTTGTTGCAGAGTTCGCACGTTGGTCTCGGTTCTCTTCTCATTAGGTGGACGTGGGTTATATTAATTGTGTGGCCAATTTTAATTCGTGTCCATATCACTTGTTAGTTATTGTCGTCTTGTACTTAACGTTGGAGTCGGGTTGGTGTTTTTTTGACTAAATCGAAAAATAACAGTAAGTAATAATAATTTATATAAAAAAAATCAATACTTTTAAATTTAAACTATTCCTATTTGGTGAATATTTTATTCTGCAAAAAAACAATGTGTAGACCCGAGTGGGCCCCCCAACATAAACATAGATGGGCCACGGGGGCCCACAGGGAAAAATCCCTTTTTCTTATGTTCCTATCCACCCCTGCATATTCCCATTAGGGTTCAAAAGCACCGAGAAAAGCAACATAAAAATTAAGGAAACTGGAATCTTTACGCAAAATCGGTTTTCGACAAAATCGATTTTGGTTTTTGCCTTTTGGTAATTTGGTGTAATTCCTATTGGCGATTGAAAGCTTATCAATTAACAGGCCGGCGGGGGGTGGATCTGTAACGGGGAACATGTAAAATAACATATAAATGATACACGGCGTCCCCGTCACGTCTTATCAATTTCAATCGCCAATTAAAGGATTTGAGAAATCCAAAACGCGTACTAAAAGTGTATTACGATTTTCGGTATGTCACGCGCCATCTAGGAGCCTTGGTCGGCGATGTAGGTGGTATTCGACGGCTAACGGACGGGAAGAACACTGACTGAATAATAATTGATGTCTGACAGCAATGCTGATGTGGTCATGACCATGATACAATTTTATCATGGAGGTGGTAATATTAATATTATTATTATCATCGTCCGAGACTTTGGAGCTGATGATGTTATATTATGGTAAATACTAAATCAGTCTTTGAGTCTTCCCCACTCGCATCTTCCCACACACAAATTCACCGTCGCCTTCCTCACTGCCACCTCCTCATAACAGACAACCGTACAGGCTACAATTTATTACACGGTCCGTACTGGTATTCCGCTGCGGCGCTGCAGTGACTGCACACACGGCGAACGCACAGTCGTCAGCCACGGTGTCCGTTTACGCTTATTTTGTACGTCATATTATTATCATTATTATCAATATCATTATTGCCATTAATTATTATTATGTTATTGCTGTCGTGAGTTAATAAATTTTATCATTCCATTAGAATCGTGACCGCGGAGAGAAAATAGACCTGCAGGACATCAGCCGCCACACATTAGGCCGACTCCGACACCTATTCGGCGGCACACGATTTTGTGTTCAAAAAATATCGCACGGAGATAGTAAGTAACGACGCGACGGTGTGATTTCAACCGTTCCCGGGTCCAGGACGCCCTCCGAACCACTGACCGGCCGGCCGGACGCCCTGAATCCCATCGGAGGGTACCACGACGGCCAGTTGTTTGCGCCCCCGTGTGGGTGTGCGGTGAGATTTTTCACGTCCCCCCACCCACCCACGGGCCAGTGCCCCGTCGGACCATCTGTCGCGCCCGCCGCCGACTGCCCACGCACACAACTGGCCGACCCGTTGCTTTTTTTTGTCTTGCCATGTAACATGTTTTTTACTTTCATTAATCTGACCGACGTTGTATGTTTGGCTCTAGTGTCCAAATGAAGAGTCTAGTTGCCATTGTGTTTCTATTGTGTCTGGCGTCCGCGCACAAGTCCGCCGACGTCAAACACAAATGGTGGAGTATTCCGGAACCCGTGGCCACTGTTGGCAAGTTATTTTACTTCAAAATTCCTCATGACTCGGTTGTCGACAACACCGGTCCCATTGACGTAAGTCTGTTTTACTTAGCCGTATAATATTGTATTGATTTGACTCGGACAATACGTCTATTAAATTGTCCCAAAATTGTTGAAAGAAAATTTATATTAGGTATAGGTACAATATATTTAGGAACTTGTTTTGTACCTAACTTTTGTTTTCTAGATATCCCTGTAATTTAGAAAGCTATTAAAGAGTATATTTAAACGCTAGATAGTTTTCGTCTAAAATTTGTGGGATGCCCAAATGCAACCCTGGAATGACATTAAGTACCTACCTAATTATATTTTTTTTACTACGGTGAAAAATACAAAAATTCTTATTTAGGTAAATTATAAATCATTGTTTCATAGAAAAATTCTATTAAAAAATAATCTTTATATTCTATGTACCTTATAGAATGAACGAACCATATTTTTGAAATGTAGATAGTTAACTATATTACAATTACTTGATAATTATAATATGAATTAAATTAAAATTGTTCTCAAATAATATCAGTTTTTTTTATCTTTTTCAATATACTTAACAACTTTCTATTAGATCACTGTCCCAATATTCAACAGATTTTAATTTGTCTAACTATCAAACATTAGTACTAATCAATGCATTTTTAATTGAACAAATATATAAATTATGTACCAAGATTAATTATGTGTCCTGTTTGATCTGTTTTATTAGCTCAAATATATTTTCTTTTATATTATTATACATGTCTATACTACCTATAAAAAAATTATTTAAATATTTTGTATGCTTGTTACAATATTCTCAGAAATTACAAATTATTAAATCTAGGTTATCATACTTATTTTATGATTTTATAATGTTATATACTATAAAGCATCAGCTTACACTTAACAAACTTACAAAATTATTATTTGTTTAAATGTTGATAACATATGACACCGAATAATTGTTAATTCATTGTTCATTCGTTAATTCTGAAATAATTATGCTTTATCATTTAATATAAACTATTTATTTATTTATTTGTGCATACAATTTGTTTGAAAGAACACATGACAAATTTAATTCTATATTAATGTGATGAATTATTTTATGACATCTACACCAAACTATTTACAACATACTATTATAAAATATATTTTGGGGAATTTTAAGCATTGAAGTGCTTTTGATTATTTGTTGTCACATTTGAACTTCTTAATTATCAATCAATATAAAAAACTGATATATCTACCACAGTAACATTTTAATATTTTAATACGAGGAAGAAATGTATTTAGAATATTTTAACTAACCAAATTGTAATAAATAATAATATTACCTAATAAGTAGGATTGTACCTATTAAAAAAATATGAATTTATTATTGAAGTTAAGTTTCATGTTTGTTATTGAAAATTATAGAACTACCTACCAGTTACTTACTTAATTACAAAAAATTATCTTTTTTTTTTATTTTAAATTATTGTAATAAACAATTTATAATATATTAAAAACTAATACCTATTAGGTATATCAAAAATATTTTTTTTTTTTTTTTTTGCGTAGTTTTTGGGTCAAGACGGTGGTGGTCTTCCAAGTTGGCTAGTTCAAGGTAAGGGTGAGCTTGAAGGAATACCTGGACCTGAAGATGTTCGTGATCATTTGTTGGTGAGAGCTGGAGACAAAAGTCGTCTAATGATTTCTGATGTAGCTTATATCAGAGTTGCGCCCTTAAAATGGAAAAATGTTCGAAATAATGTTAGTACGATATTATACATTTTACCATAAATAATAAACGTACTAAATTATGCTTAAATGTTTTTACAGAAACGATGTAAAAATACTGAAGATTCTATTTTGCTATGCCTTGTTATTGGTATGAATTTTAAGAGCATACAACCTTTACAAAGGCTTATTGCACTGAAAAATTTGGCAGGATTTTTGAGTCTTCCTCAAGTAAGAATAACTTTGTTCAAATGTTTAATTGTTACTAATTCAATTTTCTTAGGATGCTGTGTTATTAGTGCCTCAAGAAAGTGTATCTTCTTGGTTAATCGACTATTTAGTATCTGAACGCCAATCCCACAAAAAACATCAATTTAATGATACATCGTTTGTCCTTTGGGAGGTAAGAAATTATAGTATGCAGTTTTATGTTATAGCATAATAAGCAAAATGTACTAAAAATAATACCAATGGCTTTAAGGTTGGCTGTGGAGGTGATATTTTACAAGAACATATTGATCATGTACGGCAAATGCAGAGTAATACAGTTGATGGAACATTGTCTGAGGTATTGCAGTTACCAGTCACCAGTTGGAGACTGGTAAATTCATTAAACCCTTTACGAGGCCGTCGTCAGGTAATATTTATTTCTATTTGAATGGTACTGAGATTATATTTGATTATATTTATTTAGGTGGTGATGAAAGGTGCAAAACAAGCCGCAAATTCGGCAAACACCTCCGAATTAGATGACAATGATGATAGTTTGACCAGAAATCTTAATACTCCACCCGATAATGATGATGATGATGAAGAAGAAGAAATTATTCCTGATACTAGACAAACAATTATTGAACCATCTCCAGTATATATACCTCATATTTATGACTCTGACCATTATCATAGACATCATCGTAGAGATGAATCTGTACTGAATATCCCAAGAGACATTATTGACTCTACCCCTGTTCAAGTAAATAATTCAAATACACTTGCTTTTTACTGAATTTAATTTACATTTTTTTTATATATATTGAATTTTAGAATATGAAATTATCTCCTACTCTTGATTTAAGTGGAGCTACTGGACCTTTTGAAAACATTCAACCAACACCTTCATTCTACGAGGAAAGGTCTTCCACTCCTACTACCCAAGAATTATCTGTATGTTACATATACAATTGTTTTATACATCATTGTCAATCAATCTTTAAAATAATTTTAATTGTAGGAATCTGTAGGTATGGGTGATTCGTATGATGTAACAAGTATACCAGATGATAATATATCTACTGAAACTCCTAATCTGGTGACAGACAAGATAAAGGATCTAATTAATGAGAATTCTGTTAGTACTTCAACTACTATAACCACAACAAATAGGGAAAATCCTAACACTTCACCAATTATTAAACATAGGTTACCTAAACTTGCTATTACTGCTGGCAAACCATTAAAGTAAGAAGTTTATACAAAAAGTCTTATCACATATTTTAAATCTTAATTATGATGTCAGGTATCCCATTCCCAACAATATATTCTATGATGCTGAAGATGGAGATGCAAAACACTTAAAATTAGCCCTGTTGAACACCGATCCGGCTCTATTATCATGGGTCGAGTTTGATGCTGAAAAACAAATCTTACTTGCTTTGTATGTTGCTAAAAAAAATATTGAAATTTATTATGTACTATTTTTTTATACTTAAACTGTTTAGACCTTTGGAGGATCATGTATCAAAATGGGAAGTGGTAATTGAAGCAAAAGATTCTGGGAACCTCACTGTTAACAATACATTAGAACTGGTAGTCCAACAGTTACCTCACTTACGTGCCATTAATCATCAGTTAACACTACAAATGCGCTTAAAACAAGACTCATTAGCTTGGATTCATCCAGTTAGTTGGAGCTTGGATATCATTGACAGAATTAGTACAATTTACTCAACTGAAGTTAAAGACATCACAGTCTTAGACTGGCCGAGAGTCTCTATTTTAGCTGCCAATAAGGATAAACATAGCATTCAGTTTACCTGGACCAATGATACATTGCCGCGTGAAGTCTGTCCTAAGGAAAAAATAACTAAAATTTTAGGAGTATGTTTGTTATAGTTAATTTTCCAATGGTTTATATAATTTAAATTATTTATTTATTATAGATTTTAAAACCAGAAAAAGGTAGTAAAATGAAATCTGGAAAATATTTTGGTTCTTCAGTTGTTTTGGAAGATGTTAGTTGGCAAGGATTGGGTAATTGTGCTTCAACATCATTTATTTCGAGTCAAAATTATCAACCTGTGTTGCGCAATCCTGTTGATCTTATTAATGCAACTTATGGGCAGCTTTTATCTTATGTCGTACCAGAGGTACTAAATAATTTGCATAGTATTTGCACACATTATATTATTTTTGTTACTTTGCATTTAGTATTCATTTTTTATTTGTTAAACTATTGAATTTTAATTTTTAGGATACATTTTATGATCCCGAAGATGGTTCTTCACGTAGATTGAAATTGTCATTAATGACTATTGATCGTACACAAGTTCCAGCAAACAGCTGGCTACAATTTGACACTAAAAATCAAGAGTTCTATGGCATTCCGTTGTGGGGTGACAAAAGCTTTTCTGAATATCAACTTGTAAGTTAAATTTAATTTTGAGTTTTAAGACCAATTTTAACATAATACCTATAAAGTTGAATTTTGGACTTATTCGTGAGTTGTTTTAAGATAAAAACCTTATAAAATATATTTGTTTTGTGGTTTAGATTTGTACCGATAGAGAGGGTAGATCAAATCATGATAGTCTAGTAGTATCTATACGCAATACAACTAAGCCTTTGCCATCAGCTGAATTTGATATGATATTCAAAACTCCAGAATTCAAAGAATTCAATAATTCAGCTAAACTTAAAAAAATATTTGTTGAACGTGTAGCTAATCTTTTTAGCGATAAAAATACCGCTAACATTGTTGTTCTTGGAGTCAGCTCAGTAAATGGTATGACAATGGTGACATGGTACAATAAAACATTAGAAATTGATCGGTGTGATGAAGAGAAAGTTCTACAACTAAGACAAGTATGTTATTTTTACTAAATTGTGTGGAGTAAATTCTTTAAACCTTCTAAAATTTAGAATAACAACTCAAGGAATTTAATAACAATCAACAGTCAACTCTCGGTTACTAAGTTCATGTGGAGTGGAGGGGGGAAATTTGAGTTATCAAAATCTTAATGTGTTATTGTTATTTTAAAGGGAATTTTATTTGTTCTACATATCGAGCATTTTGAGTTATCAAGGTTCAAGTTACCGAGAGTCTGCTGTAGTAATAAATAAATATATTGTATAACATTCACACTACTTCACACGAGAAAGGCCTTCTCCTGGAATCCTCGTGCATCGAGGTCCATGAGATTGATGTCCTGAGTGTCTTAGCATACCTATAAGTAGTGTGTCGATTTGACAATCATACTGATATATTTGTCTTCATAATGCCGGCACACTATTTACGTGTGTTAGTTGTGACGTCCTCGTTTTCGGTTGTTTATTAATTATTGTAGTATGCTAAATTGCAGTATGATGTTATACATTGATATTATAACACTTAAATTTCATATCTTGGACGTCACTAAAAATTATATTTATTTTTATTTTAACAAGCTAATCATGGTGTTTAAAATATGATTTAATGTTTTTTCACATTTAGATCTTATTGAATGAAGAAGAAAAGTTATCGGAAAATGTAACAAAAAATATGAAACCATCATTTAATGTAGTTGGAGCACACGTTACGCCTTCTGGTATGTGTGAAGGTGGATTTACAGAAGTTCGACCACCAAAAACACCCAACAATGTTACACCTCGCGATGACAATATATTGCTTTTATTCGATAAATCAGAACAGTATTTTTCGACATTTATTATTCCAGCAATCATAATTTTAGCTATGATGCTGTTTGCTGGGTTATTGGCTTGTTTATTATATCGCCGAAGACCATCATCAAAGTTAAGAATTGGTGATGATGAAAGACAAAGTTTCCGAAGTCGTGGTATTCCAGTTATTTTCCAAGTACGGATAACCCTCATAATGTCCTTACATTATGTTAAGTATAACATATGTGGATAACTATAAATAATTTTGTTGTATATTAACAAAAAAGTACTTTTATAATTTTTAATGAAAAACAGTAAACAAATAAATAGTATTAATCCGATCCTGCTTATATGTATAATTTCAAATTGGTTTTTCATTATATTTATTTTATAGTAACTGAACAGTTATTTTTCTAAATGACACAAATTTTTATTTTTAGTGATTCTATAATAAAAATCTGATAGATGATTAACGTATTTTGTGATACTTTTTTGTACAATAGGATGAGTTGGATGAAAGACTTGAGCCCACAAATAAAACACCTATAATCATGAGAGAAGAAAAGCCGCCTTTACCACCACCTGAATATCAAAGATCACCACCAATGGCCACCACAGCTTTACTAGCCGATACAGAAGATTCACCATATCAGCCTCCACCACCACCTTTCTCAAATGTTGGCTCCAATCACAGGTCAAAACCGTCATCAACTCCATCATATCGCAAGCCCCCACCTTACGTTCCTCCTTAACAAGTCTGATTCTAAATTAGTTTTTAAAATGGTCTTTTACATCAATTTGACTGATCAATTCCTTTTAGTCATTAATTTAAACTTTTTAATCAAGTTATTATTATTATTTAAATATTATTAACAAACAAAAATAGTGTTTATAATAACATTATCATAATTTTTTTTATTTTTTTTTTACGATCAATTATTATTGAATGCCTTTTAGCAATAACAATTATTATTTTCATAGTAATCAGTATATTTTTTCTATAATTGTGAGTACTTTTTTAAATGATTTTTTCAGGTGTTAGATGTTAGCTTAATATAATATTATGTGAAGTAAGCATTTGTTATTTATTTTACCGCTCATAATTTCTCCAAACCCTCGCTTATTGTTCTATGTCTAGACGGAAGTTTGTGTAGTAATTGTTCATAAATAATTAAAATTATACAACTTAATATACCACATAGTAAATGTATTATTTGTTTTACGTTTGGGATGTTTTTTTTATAATCAATTTTTTTTTTTTATCCAATATTGATTATTATTATTGATATTATTATTATTATTATTAAGACAAACAACATAATCGTCCTGCCTCTTTTATCATATTTTGTAAATATTAGTTTAATCTGTGGTTTACTATTAATATAATACCAATGACAGGTTTAACAATACAAATTGTAATAAAAATAAAATAAAAATATTTTGTTAGTTTTGAGAAATTTGTTTTCACTAAACCATGACCAAAGTAATAATGTATATATATATATTATATTATACTCTATGGGGTAGACTTATTTATTTTTTGTTATTCAACTAACATAGGTATTGTAAGCAATAGTATTGAAGAAAAATTGTTTTTACCTAAAGGCTTCTAAGTAATTTATTAGATAGCGGCTTTGGCGAGTGTAAATGTGTATTACTGTACTTAGAACAATTATTATTGTGCAGATGTCAGACGATTCTACGTCATCTAATATGTTTAGTCAACTAAAATTATAATTATTTTTTTTTATCTATTAGAGAATATTGTAAATTTTAATAGATAATATTAGTAATCATTATTTTTAAACAGTATGTTAAAAATTATAAGCATTATCAGTGGTGATACAAATAAATAAGAAACATTCTTTTATGTCTTACTTTGATTAATGGATAAAAACTTTTACAGTTGTGTAATTGTGTTCACACTTTGGTTGCCTTACCTTACCCGTCCATCATCAAAAACTAGTTAGCATAAACCGATGATGTTGACAGCGAATACCACTGATGTCTGACAGTTATTTTACCTACTACATTATAATATGGTCTATGATGATTATATCATAATATTGTAATAGCTTTACCAATATTATAACCAAAATCTACTGTGTATAAGTATCTTTATAACTTTCTTATTTAAACTATTTATTACTATTTACTATTATAAAACTACATTTATGCTCGATTTGGGTTACTTTTATGAGGGTGCTGGATTTAAGTAGACCAAAATTGCCCGTATGGGGGGGGGGGGCTAAAAATAAACCTCAAATTAATTTAAACCTTGATTCGTGAAATAATCTAATTATTTAGAATAATGAAGATAGTATAGAATAAATTTAGGAAATGTAAGGTACCTACCTTACTTTAGACTGTTTAGAGAATCAGCAACTTGGTTTCCCCAAAGATAATATTATGTCAATAAGCATTAAGAATACCAATGTAAGCACGATTTTGTCCACATGTTCCTTATAGCCGCTACACCCAACGTTCGTAAAAATTTGATGATGCTATTAAAAATATGTGGGTGTTAATGTGTTAAGCACCCCCAATTGAATACAAAGCTCCTAATATACTGTTACAATAACTTTATTAAAAAAAATACAGTCACAATTTTTTTTATAATCATTTAAAGTTTGAATTTTGAGAAAATATATCAAATTGAAAAATAATATTGTAGTTGTAAAATGTTTAAAATATTCAACTTTTATAGCCAAGGATTGAAAATTTAAAACAAGGTTCCATGAAAATAGATATTTAGTAACTAAAAAATGTAAAAACAGTTGTTTTTTTTTTTAGTTATTTTATGTTTAAATTTGGACAAAATTTAATATTTGAAACAAAAACAGCAAGGAATTAAAAAAATTAAGAAATATTTTAATTTGTAACAGATGTCAAATGATGTTCATTTAATTACAATTAGTAGTTGGCTTATAACTAATTTATTTAATACTTTAAACAATAATTGTGTCATAATTATTATTTAATTTACTGCAGCAAAGTAACAGCAGGTGTCTAAACATTGTAAAAGTATATAATAATTATCAATAAAATAAACAACATTAGTAATTAATAACTAATAACTAATCTATAATTCTAAATATAATATATTATGATGAAGACTTTTTGTGTTTATATTTTTTATGTTTGTTGTGATTAGATTTATGTTTTCTATGTGGTGATTTGGAATGTTTGCTTTTTTTCGTTTTATGGTGTCTAGATCGATGATCACTGTAAATGTCTTTATTTATTTTTTCACGGTGATTGGATTGGTCTTCACTGTTGTTCGAATTAGTTTTACCATCATGGTATTCTTTATACTGTTTTATATTAATCACATTACAATTTTTATCATAGTCACTTTTGGTAACTAAAGTAAATAAATTTTCGCTTACATTTTCCAAATCACCAGTGCGTGAAACTTTCACAATTACTCTTGAGGATAATTCATCAAAACCACAAACTTGTCCATACTGGCCATTTAGTTTCCCAATTATAAATTGTACAAAAGACCCTTGTTTGAGTTTTAGTTCTTCTTCGGAACTCTGTGTTTTTTGCACAGATTTAATTAATTTATCAGCGCCTAAACCCATTCCTTTGGACCTTATCTCTGGTAGACTAGCAGCAATTATTTGAGAATTCTTACCAACACCTTTGGTAGGTTTCCAACCCATACCTCGTAGCATAGCTAATCCAAATTTTTCAATAGGTATACTTTCATAATCTTCGGCCGTAGACATCTCCATCCCTTCCTGAGGATCTATTATCAATGGTACTTCAACTATTTTTGTATCTTCTTCTTCCTCTTCTTCTTCACCTCTTTCTCTTTTTTTACAGCCCTTTAATATTGCCTGTACAGCCATTTCTTCCAGTGTTGACGCTCCGTTTTCTTGCAGTTTGTTTGGTATTGAGCTTACAACTTCCTTTGTTGGTAGTCGCTGCTTAACTGACTTTGGCATAGTTATAACTAATTCATCATCAACCTTTTCCACTACTCCAGCAACTTTGATTGATTTCTCTTCGACGCATTCAATAAACTGAACTGCTTTCTCTGTTTTTGGAAGTATAGGAATTACCTTAGGTTTAGATATTTGTTTGAACGAAAAAGATATTTTTTTTGTATCTTCTTCCATTATAACTAATTATTGCAATTCCGAATGCACTAAAATACAACAAAAATAACGAGCAACACCGCGATTTGTAATTTGTATATAATGCTTATACGTACGTTAACGAAATAACGAAGACGATTGACGAGCGTTTGATAAACGTTAAGCCACACGAAGTGTTAAACAGTAAACAAAAGATAATATTGATAAGTGATAACCATAGACCTGATAACTGATTACACAGAACCACGGCAGCCATGGATAATAAAGATAATAAAGCTATTATTATAACAATTTTATTTGAAAAAAAAAACGTTGTAGGTACCTATTTTGAAAATATTGTCTCAACTTTATAGGCTGAATGAGGAGAACAAAATGTTGTATTAACTCAAAAACGAATCAGTGGCGTAATTACGGGGGGTTTTCGGTGTCTTACCCTCCCTTGACTTTTTTTAACTGGCCAGCCATATTTTTGTAGGTACTTAGATATTATTTATTGGTTATAACTTATAATGTAATATATTTTATAGAAATGACAATTAAAAACCCAAATCTCCTATGGTAGATGTAACTAAGATAATATTACATTATTACTTCGTAATAAACACTTGAAACTTTCACAAAATGTTCATATAAATATAGGCTAGGTCAGGTTAGGTATTATTCGACTCTATTGCAATATGATCTACGTAGATGAGTTTACCAAATGGTGTGATCGAAATAATATTCCAGATAACCCATTAACACCTCTAATTGCTCTAAATGCAAAGTTGTCTCATTTAGCAGCCAAAGAAATAAACCTACAAACACATAATAAAATAAGTAAATGGTTTCGAATTACAAACTTCTTCTACCATTAATAATCTGTTGATCTGGGCGTTCTGTTTTCTTCTGCAGACTTGACATAGATACTATTTATGGTAAAGCATTCCGTGCTTTTTAGAACGAAACTTCTTCGATTTTAAAGACACATTTTAATGTCTTAGGGCCGATTTCACCAACACAGTTAATCATGATTAAAGTTAACCGGAGTTTTAATCGGCCGAATTTGGCCGGTTAAATATCTGTTATCAGCCGATTAGGCGTTAACCGTGATTAACTGTGTTGGTGAAATCGGCCCTTAAAGTACTATACGAGGTGTGGCAATTAAATAACGAGAATTTTTAATTTTATAACATTTATTTAATATTTACAATAATTTATGCGCCCATGCCTTCACAGTACTCTCCTCCGAGTCTAACACACTTGGTCCAGCGTTCTTCCCATTTCTGGAAGCACTCCTGGAAGTCTCCAGAAGTTAAACTCTTCAACACCGTTGTTACGGCACGTTGAATGTCCTCCAAATCCTCATAGCGATGTCCTTTCATTGGTTCCTTTAACTTTGGAAATAGCTAGAAGTCCAGTGGAGCCAGATCGGGGCTGTACGGGGGGTGGGGGAGCGTTGTTATGTTCCTACTGGTCAAAAACTGTTGAACTTTTAATGAGGTGTGTGCAGGCGCATTGTCATGGTGAAGGATCCAACCATTTTTGGCTAATTCCGGCCTTACACGAGACATTCTATGACACAATCGCTTAAGAACTTCAATATAAAATACTCCTGACTGTGAGGCGTCGATCAGTTCACACCAACACACTCAAACGTTCAACATTTTGCCTAGTGTGCACAATTTTAGGGGCACCCGACCTTGCATCATCTTGCGTCGATTCTCGACCTGATGCGAAACGTGATGCCCATTCATACACACGTGGTTTTGATAAGCAGTCATTACCGAACACACGCTGCAATTTACGAAAAATTTCGGCCGTTTTTTCACCAGATTTCACCAGAAACTTGATGACGATTCGTTGCTCGTTTTTCACGTCACACATTTTTGTACGTCACGACACTACACTACTAACTTTAAAAAATCGGGGAGCACAAAATATAACACCGATCACTATCAAACTTGGCAAACTTGTGTATTACCTCGTGAACTTTAAGTCAACAAATTTTCAAGATATCAGTGTTACCACTATAGAAGCTAGAAACAAATTCTCGTTATTTAATTGCCACACCTCGTACTGCTCCATTCACTCTTGTTAGGTCAATTTTAGAATTGTAATCAGTGATACGGGAACCAAAAACCAAAAACCTAAAAGCTGATAAACTGGATAAAATTCAACGGCACTTTCCAAGAGTGACTATGGATTTAGGTCTTGAACCATTATTGGCTGCCCTGTTCAGTGATGTAGCTTTCACACATAAATTAATAACAAAATATCGTGACCCGAACTTTTAAAAAGAAAAAACTTTAAGGTACCAAGAAATCATTATCCCTTTTTGGTTCCCAATCGCTCTAATAATATTGTGAAGTTCAGCCGGGAGCACTACACTGTTCCAAATTTCGATTTTTCCTTTGATTCATTAATTAAACGTAAAAACATTGAATAACCAAACTTAATTATCAATTTAATATTTACTATGTGTATATACAATAAGTACCTAATATATTACTTGTGACTAATATAGTAAAATAGATAACTTTAATATCTAAATAAACTTGGTGTGTATAGACTATAGGCTGACTGTCGTCGCTCAAAATCGTTTTTCGTACACAATAATTTTATTTCATTGAATTCAAATTTAACCCATCGATTACAGTGACCCACTCAACACCTTAAACAGTAAGTACGCACCTGTCTACATTTTTATAATTTTATTTTAAATTTGTATAGATCCTTACATTATATTTCCCGGCTTAAAATACATATAACTCGATTTAAAATTCAAAAATAACAAAAAGTCTATGAGATGCCCTAGCCCCTAGATAATAATCATACCTTTAATTTTATAAGAGGAGAGGACAATTCAATTTTTTAACTAACGGAGCTAAACGTGATTTGCTAAACGTAAAATTTTCTATGTTACGCACTTATAGTGGGGTTGAACCGAAAATGGTTGTGTATTTTTTTATATTTATAGATTATATGAACCCCCCCACCATGAATATTTTTTATCTACGTGGGGTTAGGTAAATTGGGTCCACGATAATTTGGGTACATTTTGAAAGCAATAAGTTGAGTCACGGGTATAAAAAAAAAGTATTAGGTAAGTTAAGTGCCGGCTATAAAAGTATAAAACTATAAACCCACTATTACCTACCTGTTCGGGCAAATCATTCAAGTTTTTACCAAGAACATAATAATATTATAATAAAGACATATATTTTAGTTTATACCATTTATACCGAGAACATAATATAATTACGTAATATAAAATAATAGTAATAATACAATTATAAAATTTGACTTAAAGATGATTAGATATTAAAAAAATGAAATGGACATATACTAACATTTTATTTTCAAGACTCAATTTACCTATTACTTTTTTTTTCCGGGACCAAATTTACCGAGATAAGGTCATTTTGGACTCAATTTACCAATCCCGTTGTAAGAGCCTGCACTTGTAAAACGGAGACAAGAAATGTCCGTGTAGTGTTCTCTTAATTATTCATAGATATGTATTGCTGTTACCTACTCGGCTTTCAAAGTTAAATTTGTAAATATTTATTGTTTCTACGATAAGTAGTTAGTATAAAGGAAATCTGTAAGGAATACGGATGTATAGCGTGAAAGTGTTTTATTACTTATAATTTATTACATAAAATGGGTGTGTAGTATAAACTATAAACAGTTGTAAATACCTACGAAAACTAGTAGCTAATTGTTCTATAGTATAATTTAATAACTAATCGAATCATAAAAATCAAAGAAATGTAATAAACAACCAATCTCTGGACTTGCGAAAACCCGGAATACCTTCACATGATTGAAAATTAAAAACGATTTAATATTTTATTTTATAGAGTACCTACCTATTATCCAAAATATTTATTCAAATTTAAATTATTCAATACAAATAATATACAATAAGTATTAAATATTCTCATTTTGTTTCATACTACAAAATGCAATCTTTAAATAATTATATTGGTATATTTCTTGTATAGCTATGTTTGGTTGTGAGTTTGTGACTCGTGAATAGATTTCATAAATATGTTTACAAGAAAATTGCATTACGTGTGTTATTTGAAATATAGTTAAGTACAATTTGTTATTATACTAATAAGTACCTAATAAGTTATTGAAGGAGCTATAGTAATATTGATTAAACTGTTGAGAATTAACTTTTTTGATACCTATAAATAGGAGTGTTATATTTGTTCAAATATAATATTATAATATTTAAATTGAATTTGCTAAAATAAAATAAAATAATGTTTTAAGTATAACAATGATTGCTAATAATTTATTTATAATACTAATGATGCACTTATGAGACTATGAGAGAATTAAAAGGTTAAATGAAAAGCTGATTTTACTCAATGCATTAAGAGGTATTATGAGCTTCAGTTTTGGTGCTATACACTACTATTATATAGGTAGTAGGTACTTAATCAAAGATTACTTTTTGAAGTCGTAACATATAGTCATATAGATATAATGTAGTCATATTACAGAAATTAGAAACAAATAAGATGTTATATTTAAGTATAAGTATTGACATTAATTTTAAAATTATGTTTATATAACATATTATTATGTTAGTTGTTACGGATTAACTAGGTCAAATTAGGTGGATCAAATAATGAAATAGGTGGGTAATTAATTTCCTATATTTTCTATTATTTTAATATGTTCATAATATTCATACCAATAAATTATAAAAAGAAGTTTAGATGTTTAGTAAAAGTCACATTACCATTTTATAAGTCTTTGATATTTTGATGATATTTGATATGTATAACCTCTTTTTTTTTTCCTTGTTTTTGTCAAGTTGATCGTAACTGGACAATACGTTGTTATGGCAGTATAATATAATATAGTGTTTGAACCATTCAACCATAATAATTTATATCATAAAAGTTTCCGTGTATGAATTGAATATTGTATAAATAACTGTTAAATAACGAATAATATTCGAATAAAGAATTTATTGTATTGAATTTATTGTAACTTTATATAAGACATGTCAAATATTGCTGAAGTAAAGACTAATGTGTCGGAAACCGAAATTTGCTCGCCGTCCGCAGAACAACTGTTAATGCATAAAGTTTTCGCTGACTTGAGAAACTGGTCGGCAGACTTTTCAAAGTTGGAATGTCACAGTGATTTTGCAGGGCTGAAGATTAGGAGGCAATGGGCATCAATGCCAAACATATTGTCGGCATGTCGAGTTGATGTCGTATCGGTGCAGGCCAGTCATGATAAATCGACTCAAACCGAGACGGTCTTGAGTGACGCAGAAGCAATTCAAAATACGGTTCCACAACATCATCCTATAACAGAAATGGAGGAATTGGCCTCCCGATTAGCGAATAAACGCAATCGCGCATCTAAGTGGAAACGGACAAAACGTTTCTTCGTCCGATTGTTCACTCGCTAACTTCAACTTCAGCTGAACAAGCGCGTACGAATGTTACGCTTCGTCCGTTTCCACATAGATGGACGATTGTGTTTATTCCATCATGGCTGTTCTAGTATGATATTGTTGCACCGTATTATGAATTTTTTTCTATATAACTATTATTATCACATTTCGGTAGAAGAGCGTGGTTCTCTCTGGGAGGAGACCTCATATTTATATAAAGATCTCCTCCCACATCCTAATTCCTAACCACTCTTCTACCGAAATGTGATAATAATAGTTATATAGAAAAAAATCATAATACCTACTGTATGAATTTGTTTTGTACTTTTGTATTATTACTATTTTGCACTTTGTATTATAACTAATAACTATGTATTTGTTTTGTATTATTACTATTTTGCACTTTGTATTATAACTAATAACTATGTAGGTATTTGTTTTGTATTATTACTATTTTGCACTTTGTCTTATAACTAATAACTATGTATTTGTTTTGTATTCATATAATAAATTATTAATTACATGAACCATTTTATGTTCATTGGTTTATTTTTCAATTATATAATTATAACTAGCTGAATAAAAAAAAATTGGAACTAATTAACTCCTTTTTGGTGTAATTAGCTCTGCATAGGTATGGAAGCAAAATCATATTATATTTTAATTTTTAGCCATCCCGCGTGGCGTTGGCCCAGTGCCGCAACTAGAGATAAATGGGCCCGAGTACAAGTCATATTTTGAGGCCCCCTATTTCAAACTTTTGTCTTACAAAATTGCATAGCGCCAAAAGCGCAATTAAGGATGGGGGAAAATATTATTATTATCTAGCTTATTCATTAAAATATATAGTGTGATCCGTCTAAGTGTCTACACAGAAAATTTCGAAAATTATAGTTTTTTGAAAATTTTTTTACATAATGTCATGTCTTTTCGAAACTACCTCTAAGACAAATAATTACAGGTCCTAATTATAATTTATCGCCAATATTTTTTGATTTTTTATAGTTATGAAAGACATCATATACATTTCATATATGCCAAAGCAGAATATTTTCTCGATTACCTATTTCAATATATACAAATTGAGAGATGTGGGGACTAATAATGCGTATGGGGTATGTACCCCAGTTTCACTTAACATATTATTATCTACTTAGGTATAAGTTATAACCAATAACCAACGAATGATATGTTAATGTTATAATTATTGTTTGAAAAAAAATAGGTATTATAGATATTTATTTGTATAGCTATGGCCTATGGTTCATTAACACGAAGTAGTAGAGAATTATATGCACTTTTAATGAGTATAATGAATAATAATGTACCTATAGGCTATAATCATACTAAATATAAATAATTTATATTTTAGAAATTTTATTTAATGACATATTTAAATGGTTATGGACAACTTTTCATGATTACATCATGAAATGGTTGAAGGACATCTTTTCATGAAAAAATTGATTTCTCGAAGTGGCCACTCTTTATTTTATTCATACCTACTAAATTATGTTATATTATATTATATAGGGGAGAGTGGGGCAGATTTGAATTTGAATTTGTCTAATATAATTTGTTACAGATTATTTACATTCATAAAAATAATAATCTAAGTTGGTGACAATATTTTGTATACCATATGTGATTATCAGACATTTTTGAATAATTTTGTGATAAATAAAAATGATAATGTGATTTTCCGGCTTTTTTAAATAAAAATAGGTGTTTCCATAAGAACATTTTGGAAACTAAAATTCAAAATAATAAGTTTAGAATTAAATATACCTATTCAAAATATTGTTGCCTACTGCCTAGTAATACATTTAATGTACATACATTATTTATAATTATTAAAATTTATATTACGATTATTATTGATTATTTTGGCATGGGGTAGATTTGAATCTTCATCAATAGGGTAGATAATAGGGTGTAATAAAGGTTCCTCCTTTTTGAAATATCTATCTTATGGATGGAATATACTAGTTAACTGGATTTATGTTACAAGATGTGGATTTATCTATAAGAAAACCCAAAAATACTACATTTTCACAATAAAAAAAAAATTGACAAGAAAACATCTAAACATAATTGTAAAAAATTGTTATTATATTATATTGAGCTATTTTTATTATTAAAATAAATAAAAAGTTTAATTAAATTTAATATTTAACATTCAAATGTGGCTTTTAAGACACATATTCAAATCTACCCCCTGCACGTTCAAATGTACCCCATGGGTGGGGTACATTTGAATAAAAATATACTTCACTTCATAATTAGAAATTAAATTGGTTATTTAATATATAAGGTTGTTAAAAGTCAAATAGTATTCACAACTATCTAGACTACAGATTGTAATTATCAAATATAAAATTTGTCAAAAAATTAAAAATTAAAAAAATAAAATGTAAATTTCATTCAAATCTGCCCCACTCTCCCCTACGTATTAACATTATTTAGATCCAGTTAGGTATTAAATTATTTATTACGATTAACTATATTGCTATTTATGTTAAATATTAAAATTGAATAGTTCCACTATTAAAATGTCAGTGAACCACTGATTCCCTGATGTCTTGAATCTGGTTCCTCATCTAAAAACTATCGAAGAGTCCACATATAGATAGGTACCTGTTCAGAGCTACTACCTAATACAGCGTGTAAGTGTGTTTTTTCAATAATACTATAGTAATCCTCGTTTGAACATATCCCTGAAGAGCAAAATAGTAAAAAAAAAAGGTCATGTGGAGGGATTCATCCCCCACATCCCCCTCTTAAATACGCCACTGATCTAACATTATACTTATAGACGGGCAAATGTAAACTCCCCTAAAAAATTAAATAGTAAATTCCCCTAAAAACATTTTGCTACCGTATTACGCTTACGTTAATTCCCCTAAATAAAATTAGAACCATTTAGAGTAATCCCAGAGGACATCACGTGGAGGCGGTTCTAGTTATCATCCAAAAATATTTTTTTTTCTTTATAGAAAAATTCATATTCATCGTCATTCTAGTTTTATTAAAATTATTAAGTGTTGATTGTAGATATTGTTGATGTTGATTATTTTTTGATTGAGTAATAATGTGAAATTGTTTTTATATAATGCAATTTAGTTATTTTTTGATCTTTATAATTTTGTATTAGTTGTTTTAATTGTGGTCGTTTTTTTAACTTATTATTAATATCTATATATTATATATTACTGAAGATGGGATACCTAATACTTATATTAATATCTATGATTATCACGTATCGCTGTAGCCTGTATCGGAAATCAATACGAAGCTATACTTACACACATTTTGTAATTATTATGGCTAAACTATTGAACACTGCAGTAATATGCCTACTTTAAAAATATAAAAATCTTAAATATGTGTTTTAGATTCTGAGCGGAGCGATGAATGTATTGATTTTATAATGATGGTTTTTAATTTTTATTTCGTTTTTGCCTAGCTGTGTACACGATAGGTAGTCAAAATAATGTTTCGATTTTCAATTTAAATGGTAAATTTAAAGTTCCCAGTAGTTTTCAAGAACGCCGGGAAAAACAAAAAAAAAATAAGGAAAAACGGAAATTTTTAAGCAAAATCTTGTTGCCTTATATACTTAGTTAATATTTACCACATACTATAATATGAAAATAGTCATAGGAATTTTCATATATTTAAGTTTTATTTTTTTTTTAATAATTAGATAGTTATCGTGGTGTACTGGTGTCCAAACTCCAAGTATGACACTTGGATATAACACATGGATAGTATAATAAACTCATTTTATTATAAACAGAAAATAAAATCAAAAGAAAGTTTTACAAAGGTATGTTTATCACAATATGGTTTGTTCGTAATATTACGTTTTAAACCACCAATAAATATACCTATTATTATTATTTAGAATAATTTAATATTATATTCTGTTTTACTATATCTAGACAACATAACAATTAGTAATGAAAAATACAGCTCAAGCTATATCTTATTTACTTACAATTTACTTAATATACTTAAAGTGATAAATAATAATAATTAACTTATTCATGTGTAGAGGTATCAGTGCAGTGTTTCATCAATGTAAGTGTAATAACTTCCATTCCTTGTTCATGAGTTCACGTTGAAAGTTCTTAGCGGCTACTCTCCCAAAATGACGTGGGTTGTTAACGTAATACTTTTTCGTGAACGTGGTTGGAACAGTTTTAGTTAGTACAAATATATCGTACAAATTTTCGATTTTACCAAGTCTCTTTTCTATAATATTCAAAATCATAACAGAGATTTTTGTTGCCATTTTAATACTAACCGGACCACGTATACCCCGAAACGCCATCGGCGACGGTACGCCATTTTTCATAAAAAATTTAGGTGCAATTTTTATGACAAACTTTTTTGCAAAATCCTTGGTCGATGTCGACAGCGCTTTACCAAAAATTCCTCGTTTAAATCTAGCACCAACGTCGTCAGTGGGCGACGATGTAGTGTCTGCAGGAGGTTCGTTTTGTTCGTCCGGTTTGATAAATTCGTAATCATCCAAGTGGCAATCGTTATTACAATATTGATCGTTAAGTTTCGATAAATTATAAAACAATTCATCATTGTTTATGACATTGGTCCCGAAAGGCTCTGTTTGCACATCGATACCTTTTAAATGCGAGTATACATCTAAACGATCTTCAACCCACACAGTGCAGATTACTTGCACGGGCGATGTCGCGAGATCGGCAATTAACGGTAACGCGAGAGACGCAATTTCGATCGATTTACAAGTATTCATCATTATTACATCCTCGGTGTCTAGTGTGTCGGAAATGAACGCGTGTGGGTTGCATTCGATGAGTAGGCTAATGACTATACCGGTAACAATATCGCTACAACCTACGTCGGATAAAAATTTTGGTACTTTGGAAATTTCGTGGCCGACTGCGTTAAAGCCAATATTCATGGTATTGGGTACTTTGGAAAATTCATTACTGATTGCGTTGAATCCTGTGTTGACGGTGTTTGGAACTTTGGAAAATTCGTTACCGATTGCGTCGATGCCAATATTCACGGAGTTGGGTACTTTGGAAAATTCGTTACCCATTGCGTGGATCCCTGTGTTGACGGTGTTGGGTACTTTGGAAAATTCATTACTGATTGCGTTGAATCCTGTGTTGACGGTGTTTGGAACTTTGGAAAATTCGTTACCGATTGCGTCGATGCCAATGTTCACGGAGTTGGGTACCTACTTTGGAAAATTCGTTACCTATTGCATCGATGCCAATGTTCAAGGAGTTGGGTACTTTGGAAAATTCGTCACCAATTACATTAAACGCTGAAGATATATGACTAAAGACATCAAAACTTACTACTAGTGCAAAACAATGACAAGTTGCAAAATAGGTTAAATACTTCATTTTTTTTCAATATTCTTCTCCGCCTTCGATATTATACGCAAAATGATTTTGAGTTTACTTAAGACGAAATCAGAAGTTTATCTGGATTTTAGTATACGAACTATGGTTAAACGCGTTTCAATGGTTCGAAAAATAATAATAAAATAAAAATTAGTTGTTGACTGTTGTAAAAATAAGTATTAATAAACACGAGCATACATTCTAAGTTTTAATCCACATGGCGTATAATTTATTATATAAGCGAGAGTGGTCTAGCGATCAAATTTAAGATAATGTACAACGACGGAACCATTACCTATAGGTTAGGTCTACCAAGCTAACGAGTAATGGAATACTTATCACGAGGGACAACAATTTTTGAATTTTTCACGCTACTACGAAAGGTTATGAATTTATGATCATGAACATTACTCCAGTCTCCAATGTTCATGGTTAGGATGATAGGATCTAAGCGCCGCCTAGCCCCTCACCACCCACGAAAAACGCCTTACAGGGCCGCCAGCCCACGTCTACGTGCATACATATTCGCTCATTTCGCTCAAGCATGCCGCATAGCCGACAACGGTGGATCACAACTACAGTGTTTCACTGCCCTGCCAGTACTGGCAACTTGGAGGGTTCAGAAATAATTCAGAATTATTAATAATATGTATCTTGTATAGATCATTGAGCTAGTATAAATATTTTGAGAAAATTTAAAGTATATTATACAGTTATTATTAGTTTTTGAGTTACTCTAAAAAACTAATTCTATTTTGTCAAAAACCGGTTTTGAATTAAAATTCCCGTTTTTCTTAATTTTTGATTTTGTTTTTCCTGATGCTTTTGAAGATAACTTGGAATTTTTACTTTTGACACCCTAAAGCGGCAATTCCCAGTGTGTTCCGAGGAACCAAAGGATTCCTAAGGTTCCTTGAACCAATCTTGATGGTTCCGCCAGATTGAAAGATGTATGTGGATATTGAGAAAATTGTTTTATATTTAACTTGGAAAAAAAAGTTCACATAAATAATAGTTACTAGTATAATATTGGCATATTACAATTAAATATTTGTTTTACAAACATTGGGGTTCCACGAAACAACAATTTTTCCCAAGCGCGCCGTGATCATAAAAGTTTGGGAACCGCTGCCCTAAAGTACCAACAAGATCAACTTTCCCACTAGAAAAGATGACGGACATAAAATATCATCGTAAAATCAAAACATTCAGAACCTTTTAAAGGCTATGAACTATGATCAATTATGTACAAATATATATATTATTAAACATACTGTGACGATTCTCGCTCGCCAGTCACCTCCATGAGTCTACACTTGTGCTTGTTGATCCCGCTGCGACAGTTGGCACCACTAAATTCCATTGCCCATTATGCCGGTAAAATCTCGCTATGACCTATGCTCAACTCTATGTTGACAAGTTAATTAATAATATAGATGAAGTAAAAAAATACTTGAATAATTAATAATCAGTTAAAATAATTTATCTTTTATTTAACTCTTCTTAATAATATTACATGACAAAACCTTAAAAACTATTATTTTGGACATTTTATTCTCAAACCTATCACAATCAAACAATTTATAAAAAAAAATATATATTAATTATAACAAATGATAGACGACATCACCATTGCTTCAATGCTATAGCTTTTGTGCGATTTACTTTTAACTTAATAGCTGCCATGTAAATTCTCAATAATATATAGAAATATTACCATACATTTAGCCATCTTTCAATATGTATCAAAATATAATTTTGTTAAAATTAACAAAAAGCTTTTATTTTTAGTTTTTGGTAATAACTGATCACAACAATTTAATTTTTGGTAAACAAATAATTCATTAATAAGAAAAAAAATATATTTATATAAATTAGCTTTAAAAATAAAAATAATCTATAATTAACATAATATTATATAAAGACTATGCGCACCATTTATCAAATAGTAAATTATTTGAATCATGGAGTACTGCTATGACTGAATATAGAGACAATGGTATAAAAGTGTATATATAAAGCTTAATTGTTGTTATTGTTTATCAATTTTAGGTAACAAAATAAGTTAGAACACATATTGAAAGACAACTTAAGTCTCATTAAATATTTATCATCTTGTTCATTCCTAACACAATATTAAATGTAACAAAAAATATAACAATTGAGAGACCAAAAAGTTTACTAAAATTGTAATTATCAACTTCAAGCTAGCTATGATATAATGTTATATTATTGCTCTATGTTTAAAATATATATATTCTTTGTAAATACACAGCCAAATGGAAGCAAATTGAAAAACAAACTCAAGTAAAGTTAATTTTTGCAACACTTATGATTGGAATGTTGAATTAGGAATGAAATTTGGTAAAAAAAATAATTATATAATTTAAAATAAAATTAGAAGAAAATAAAATAAAAATGTAAAAATTAGCACTTTTAAGCATTCAACCAAGTTAATTAATCCATCATGTAATAAATTTATCTTAATTATTATAAATTAAGTACTTGGACTTATTGCTAATTATCCGAAAGTCCTACTGTAGGACTTCTAAGAAGATTATTCAGCCTTAATATGATCATCGGACGCAGCCACGGAGGCAATTTCACAATATGACTGTTCTAAACAATGTTTTAATTCTTGATAGCTAACCACTAATATGGTTTTTTCATCGCGTGAATACAAACAAATCTAAAAAAAAATATTAATATTGAAATAAGCAAATAAAACAAAAAAATATTTATTTAGAATTTACAGTATCTGAAGATCCAGAATCGAGTTTATTTAAAGTTTGAACTATGTGTGACATATCCAGCCAAGGACGTCCTTCTTCAGTCACTTGATGAAATAGATAGTCCCTAAACAATTTTAACATATATCGATCACCAGTTTCTGACCATGCTGGATCTAAATTAAACCTAAAAATAAAACATTTTTAATAAACATATAAATAAATTAAATGTAACATTTTTAATATATATATTACTCGGGACGTTCGTTAATTGATCCAAGTTTCACAAGCAATCTAAATAAACGGCCGTTTTCCATTTCTTTTGATAGCTCATTTTCCAAATTGTCGGAGTGATTCTGCGCAGCATCCAATTGCGTATAAAATCTGGCTCCTATCATTGGCATTAACTCTGTAATGTGCCGTCTTTGAGTACTCAGTAAATACCTGAGATCATTAAAGTAGTTATCATATGAAATTTTGTTTTACTATCTTTAGTCGGATTCGTGAACCAAACCTTATTATATTACGAATATCACTACTGTATGAGCGTGCCATTAAATCAATAGAAGTAGCAAGATTATCTTGATGAACAGCTATCAGAGATCGACAAGCCAGCGCTAATAAAAGCTTACCAAAGTCTGTTAAATCTTCTTGCTAAAAACTCACATTTTTAAAAAATATTCATAATTTAAACAAACTATGAATCTTCACTCACTTGAAAATGACCAATCATGTTTGAACTGGCCATATCATTTAATAAAATATCTGTTATAGCTACACAATTGATTCGTAGTCTTGCTCTGTTATTTACATGACCGGTCACTAAAACTCTATTTAGACAAAGACCCCGTAATGCCAATCCAGATCCATGTATTACTCGGAGTGCACTACTCAGTTGAATCGCGTAATTCCATAGTGTATTTTCAGATAATAGTCCATTACTGAAACAATGTTTATAATTGTTATTAATTCAAATTATTTTATTACAAACACTCCAATTGTAGTTAGTTAAAAGCAAGTCTTTAAAGAGTTGTATGGAGGATATTGTGTTGAAATAATTTTAATGAATTAATAAAGTTAAATTTAGAAAATAATATCATTTTATTAAAAATGTAAAAGTACATAATAAATCTTGAAAAATAATAAAATAATTACATTTAAATGTCGAAAAGTTTAAGATATTATATATAATATACAGTGATTCAACAAGCATTCTCACCCTCATTATTTTCATTTATAATGAATTTACTCAAATCTCATGTGTGGAACTTTTAAATATTTTTAAAGACAAATTTTTAAATTTTTATCTAAAAAATTTAAATATAAGGCAAAAACTAAGTTTTTAAATTTTGATTTAATATACATTTATAATTGAAACTAGGACTGTTTGATAATTTTTTTTACCACTGGATTATTAATTTCACGTTTAATCGAAAATTAATAATCAAACCGTGAACCAATTTTATAACGCTACTGCACAGGATACCCCTTCAATGGTAAACAATATGATTGAAAATAAGGAAATTATTATATACTAAAATAGAATATTGATAATTACTAATTAGTTATAACCTATAACATTTTAAAAATATATACTTTGGTAAATTTGAAAAGAAAAACTAATGATGAAAACTAAATCTTGGCCTAAAAATAAATTATCAAAATTTTAGTCTAACATTTCTGGATATATCAAACTATCAAGTACTTCTTATATAAATACATTTTGTATCTCTAATTTCAATACTGATTAAAACATAAAAATAAAAACCAAAAATTCAATTTAACATAATATGTCATAATATTATGACTTAGATAATAATTTACCTATGCTGATGTCGTAAAATTGCATTTTTAGTGTGGCTGTAAGGTCGTGGTGCATTTGGATCAGAACTAAATGGATCATTATAACCATTCATTGTTTCATTAGAATTGAAATGTCGTGTTTGTAAAGATTCAGAATCCGGATGATAATTAAAAATAAACATTAAAGCTAAAAATAATAAACAATAATTAATCCAAAACAATATCATACAATTTTTAATTTTATAAATAGAAAAGGACGACACTCACAAGTATCATTAAAAGCTTTTGTTATAAATACATCCTTTAACTGAACAATATTTGCATGATTGATTTTTTTCCAAGCTTCAATTAACGGAGCATATTTTGTAATTGTTAGTCGAAAACCTATAACATCAAAAAATTTAAATTAACTAATAAAAATATATTTTTTTTAATTCTTTTAATTTTTATAAAGTGGAAGCACGAGTGTGCAAAAATTGCGACATTGAGATTAAAATGAACGTGTAAATAAAAAAAAAACTTTTGTTTATTCAATAATAATAAAAATATTTTTAAGTTGCTTTAATAAATACTCTAAATTAACTTCTATAATGTATAAAATATTACTTAAGCCACTAGGAACCTATGGTCTTCAACTGTAGGATACTACAAAAGTTTGCAATACTAATAAAATCCAACAGTTCCGAAATATTGCCCTAATTAATGCGGGGGTCCCCTTTATAACTAATTACACATTACATAAAGATCTATTAATAAGAACTGTGACAGAAGAAGCTGCACTCTTCTATAAAATTTTCATAATCGTCTTCAAACACACCATAACCCACTCATAAACAACCTCTCCACCCAAACCATACTTGGAAATCCTAGGTGTAGTCTAAAAAGGAACTGGAGCCATGACTTGTTAGACAATTAAAAATTAAATTAATTTAAAAAAAAAACAGATAACTAGGCAGCTCCCAGTCAATGGGTGGCCAAATAAACATGTACATTTTATTCTTTGCATTACTTATTGTGCTAAAAAGGGTAGATTGTGTACATCCTATTGTAAAAAATTAAAAGTAAGTTACTTTCTAGTAAAAATATAATTAATAAATAAGAATAGTAATGAGTAAAAACTAATAAAAAGTTCATTAAATCTTTACCATGAATTCGTTTCAAGCAACATTTCTCTCCAGTCTTTGAATAAGTTGCTCGATAAGTGGATGTACTATAAGTCAATATTTTAGAAGAATGTCCATATATATCTAGTGGATAAACATCATGATAATCTTCAATAGTTTCTGGTAAATCTAAAATGTAAATGTCAATAAACTATTAAAAATTCATAAAGAAAAATGCCTTATTTATTGAGGATATTACAGACCTGGCCATCGGTCCGAGTCTGGTGAGGCCATTGATAAGGCATTTCTATGCAACAAATCTCTTCTTAAGTCATCTTGGGCATATAATGAAGATGTTGGTGATTCAACAGATGGCATTGGTAAGTATCCAGACGGATCATCAAAAATGTTACCATTTGGTTGGTTACTGCCATTAGTGTCTGGAGGATAGAAATATGTTGTACCATTGACATTTTTCTATTAGATACCAAATAATAATAATAGTTAAAATATATTTTTAAGATATTTAAAAATTATTAGAGATTTTATTAAGTCATACTATCTACCTGATATGCTTGTATTGGCTGAGATTTGTCTTTAGCGTACATTGAGGAACCATCAGGATTATTTAACGAACTAACTAGATTTCTAGGTACGAAATCGACAGTTGGTATAGATGCCTGAAAATTGTCAACTGCCTATCACAACATGTGCATAATAATTGCAAACTTTTTTATTATTCTATGTGTTTAAAATAAAAATTACATTGTGCTTTGAAAGGTTACTTATGATTACACCTAATACAATTTAAGTGTATTTTTAAGTTAATAATATGACAGTGATGTGATCAATCTACGGTGACGAGCAGTTGAATAACTAACCAAAATTCTTTTAGCCTCTGGGATTAATATATATCATCTAAAAATTAACTAACCATATGCAGAAAATTACCATTTATTGATGCGGATAAACTCAATAAACATAATAATTTTTAATTGATATGTATTGGAATTAATACCTATTATTAGGTTTTTTATTTCAAGCCAAATATTTTATTGCATGATGTAGAATTGATATATTATGCATATATGGTAGGTTATGGTACAATATTATGGTATAGAATTTAAGAATTTGAACGTGCATTCATACACATTTCTTAATCCCAGCGTAATAGCTAATTAGATTTTAAAAACCAAATTAAATATTTAATATAAATTTAAATGTTTTTTTAAAGTATGTTACCCCCAGATTAACTATTTATCAGTTAATGAGCATTAAGGGCATCAGTGCCGATGAGTTTAATACAAACATTTACCTCACAGGAAAAACTCATGCCTTATGAAAAAATCAGATTTTGATAATTAATAATTTTTGTTTCATTTGAACGATAATATGATAATAATAAGATACTAATCTTTTTAATTATTATATACTATTATTGAAAATAATATTAAATATAATTATTGAAAATAGTATTAAATATTATTATTGAAAATGGAGTTAATATCCGTGATAAAGATTATTATTATTATTATAAAGATACTTTATGTAGGTCTCAATAGACACCAATTTTTAAGAAGTTGTAATCAACTTACATAATGCACTTTTTTGAGTATTTAGAAATGTATAATTTGTTTCTGATATCATTAAAACTTAAATAATTAAAGAATCAGTCCTCAATGCAACCTGAATAGTGTTTTTATCATTCACATACAAAATAAAAAATCATAAAAATCTGACCGTTCTATAGAGTTATCATTTTTTAAATGCTTTGATTTTATTTCCCTGTACAGCTTCTTATATATTTTAGTTTTTACCCCTTAATAAATAGCTGACTTAGACACCATTAATGCAAAATATAAATGGTGTGAGAACTTAATATATTTAATATAAAATCTAGCAAAAAGACACAATATTTTTATTTTATTATTTATTTACCTTTTTCATTGATACGGGTGACTGGTTTATATCTAAATTAGAATAATTTTTTGATAATGCTGAATACAATGATGATTGAGGTGATGCATTATTTTGGCGTTTCTGTAAAAAAAATTATTAGTATTAGTATTTATTAGAATTATAATAATAATAAATTTTTTTTTTTTTTTTATTGATCCTTAAGCCTGGCAATTAGCTGTTTGTAGGGTTTGGAACGGTGAGTTTTTTTTTACACGTGAGTGTTTGGCAGAATTTTTAAGTGGCCACCTGTAGTTATCTGCCATGCCCGGGTGGGGGATAGCGGCCTTTCTCTCCGGACACCATGACTGCCTGAAGAAAAATGCCAACCGTAGCCGGGATCAAACTTTTGCCGGTGCGCGTTGCAATCGACACCTTAGTCTGCAGGGCCACTCCGTCCCCCAATAATAAAATTAAAATATACAAAAATGTATTTTAAAATTAATATTATAAATTATGCACATAATTCAATAATTGTGCATCAGTTCTATTCACTATGGTATATTGGTTACAGTACTATAGTACTTCAAATACTTAATGTAACATATGTTTGGTAGTTAATACTCAATCGATCATATCAGTGGCGTCAATTAGGTGTAGCGACTGCGATTATGTGATTTAACTGCTTTAAGACAGTCTTTTATTTAGACTGTTTAGAGGACTAAGCATATGTTGTTCCGCTCATACTAATGCATAATATACCAAAATATACGTCCAGCCGTTTCAACTTTGTATTGTTGGCTTTAGAGGACGCTACACAGACATTTGATTAGCAAATTTTACGCTCTGCAGATCACGTTTAGCTCTATTAGTTTAAAAATTAGAGTTAATTATAAAATGTAAAGGTAAGATATATAGGGAGAATCTCATGGGCTTTTTATTATATTTTAATTTTAAAGAGAGTTATGTGTTAAGAGGTGTACAGACAATTAACAATTATAAAATACTCATAACTCGCTTTAAATTTAAATATAAGAAGAAACCTATGAAATGCTCTATATCTATAATCTTTCTTTTAATTAAGAGGTAAATTCACTCTAATTATTAAATAGGTGGAGCTAAATATGATGTGCTGAGCTTAACATTTGGTATGCTACGTACTTGTAAGATGATGGAGACAACAAATGTATGTGAAGCGTACTCTTAAGTATACAACTTAGAGTATGTACAAGTACAATGCTCATAATTCACTTAAAAATTAAAATATTGTAAACAACCAACGGGAGAACACTGATAATATTCTTACATTTGAGTTTGATAATAAGCAATCCACTCTAATATTTAAGCTAGCAACACAAAATTAGAATTGCAGGATGTACATATTGATAATTATTAAGAGAGAGATAACACAACGTACTCTTAAATAATATTAATATAATAATTACTACAAATTTTAAGAATTTTTTTATATAATACAATTAATTAATAAACTCTAACAATCAATTATTTCCCTATGACCTTAGGATATTGAGGTCAAATTTGTTTGTCCCTATATAAAAGTAACAAAAGTAGTCATAGATAATGACCCAAAAACAAAAGACAAAAAAATTAAATTGACATATTATACATACCATATAAGTAGCAAGTTTTGATTCTTCCGGAGGACCGTTTTGCAATAAATTATATTGCGTCACTAGTGCCATTGGATCCATTTTTGATCTTTGGTCTTCTTACTTTACAAAACAAAATAAAAACAATTAATGAAACTCAACTGCTAGTCAGTATCAAAAATTGCAAATTAAAACATATTTCCAACAAAATGGAAAATATTTCAAAACTCTTTGAACAGGAAATGACAATAGCTGATGCTAACTTTTAAGTGTAGGCTAGGTATTCTGAGTGATCGTATTTCAATGATGTATGTACAATACTGTCAATTAAATTTTTTTTAACTAAGCTCGAGGAATATGTCAATACACACCAAAGTATTGACAAATCTGATCATCTGCCAGTATTTTAAGGAATGGGCACATTAAGAAAACCTTGAACGAACACAAATCACTCACTTGAGACGACGTTAAACGCCTGAAGTCCAAAAAGCGTCGTTTGATCAAGTACTGTAGTTGGTTACCGAATTACAACTCTCGTTCCGAGTGCAAACGCAAATGTACCTGTGCGAAGAGACTAAAAACCTAGCCGTGAAATGTTGAGTAATAGAAATGACGGTTGCCAGAGACGATGTTACCGCAGTTGATCATATTTACTATTTAGACGACGACCGAGTTATTTGTTTTGTATTATTTTTTATTTTTATTTTACGCTGTGGAAATCGTTAATATTATTACTACTGTCAGTCACTAGTTTGTAAAGCAAACGTACAAAACTGTCGAAATAACTAATGAACGCGCGTAAACTCTGCTACTGAGTACTGACCGATGAGTGTCGCAGATCGCGTCTCCCAAACCGTGTCGCCGCGGTCACTGAGTGGTTTGTTATTATTTTATCGTTCGTTCTTTCCTTCCTCCGAACACACACTTTGAACACATATAAATTATAAGTAATAGAACTAAGAAGTAAGAACTATAGAAGTAAAACGGGAAATTGATTTCTTTATCTATGTAAATGTAAAATGTAAATACTAAATAATAATTAATATTATTCTATTCTATAATATTCTCCTCCGTGGCCGTGCCATCAGCTGCACATCAACATTGTGATTATGATTTGTGATTTATGTTGTAGTTTTGAGAATTACATTGTTATTGTTTTCTTTGCGTTTGGACATTATTTCATGGAAGATAAACTTTGATAATTATCATAGAATAAAAACGCAATAATTTAAATTTAAAATAGTTTATATTATCGAAATTTGACATTAAAATATCAAAATATATTACTACATTGTCTACAATACTCTACATTGGTAAAAATTAAACAACAAAAAAGTGGATGTCGCTCTGCTGTGCAGTAGGTTTCAAGTGGGTCACTGCATAATGGATGGTATTAAATTTGAATTCAATAATATAATGATATATGAAAAACGATTCTGAGCGGTGACTGTTTGTCAGTGTTGATATTTTATATTATTTATATTATTGTTATTGCTAATTATAAATACAGTATCCGGTATAAGTTGAATTAATGTTATAAAACTAAAATCATTAATCTTGGTTATTTAATATGTAATTTCCTCCAAATTAAAAAAAAAAAATAACTAAAAAATTGTTTTATATTTTTGAGATTTTTTGGTTACAGAATAAAATACTTACGTGGAACCTTGTTGTAAGTTTTCAATCCTTAGCTATAAACGTTGAATATCTTATATATTTTTAACTATAAAATCATTTTAGATTCTGAGTGGAACGATGAATGTATTGATTTTACAATGATGTGTGTTTTTATATATATTTTTTTAAATTTTTAAATTTTTGTGTCTGTGTACATAATAAGTAGTCGAAATAATGCTTCGATTAACAACTTCAGTATCTTGTTCGATTCGAAAGTGAATATCGTTTTTTGTATTGGGGAGGTCAAAATTTAAAATTCCCAGACATTTTCAAAAGCGCCAAGAAAAACAAAAGAAAAATTAAGGAAAAACGGGAATTTTTACGCAAAATCGATTTTTCAGAAAATTGAATTTGGTTTTTGGTGTAACTTTAAAACAAATGACCGTAGGTACATGCAATTTTCACTGGTTGTTTATATTTGCATCTTCTATACACGATAACATTTTCAAAATATTTTGATTTATTTTGAACAGTTTAGGGACATTTTCATTTTTCATTTTTTTTTAGTTTTTTTTCTAGAAATATCAATAAAATTTTATTTGTTGGTTGCGAAAGCTTGAAAATTTAATAGAAGGCTCCTAATATGTTGTTTCAAAGGCAGATGAAAAATATTAAAAATCCTTAGTCACAATTTTTTTTTATAAGCATTTAAAGTTCAAAAATTGACAAAATATGGAAAAATCACGAAAATTAGCAAATTATTTTGAGTTAAGAATTCGTAAAAATTTTTCCTTTTAAATCTAAGATTTGAAAATGTAATATAAGATTACTCATAAGTTTGTCTACCTGTATCAATAAAAAAATCTCTACTGGACAGTTAAATTAAATTTTTATGAGCGTTTGAAATTCAAATTTTTACAACATTGGTTATTCACTCGATTTCTCATGTAGCGATTTCCTTATTTTGTTGTAATTCAAAAACGAATAACTGTAGATACATGAAAATTTCACTGAATGTTTATATTAGCATTTCCTACACACCATACGATTTTGAAAATATTTTGACTCTTTTTGAGCTGTTTACGGACATTTTCATTTTTCAATTTTTTTAGTTTTTTTTTCTATGAATTTCAATAAAGTTTTATCTGTTGGGCCAAAAAGTGTAAAAATTTAATACAAGGCTCCTGACATATTGTTACAATAGCAATTGAAAAATATTAAAAATACATAGGCACAATTTTTTTTTATATGCATTTAAAGATCGCATTTTGACAAAATTTATCAAAATCTCGAAAATTATCAATCATCGTAATTAATAAATTATAAAATGTTCAGTTTTTATAGCTAAGGATTGAAAATTTAAAAAAAAGATTCTCATAAATAGTTCATACTGTAGCCAAAAAATCTAAAAAATATATTAGCACAGTTATTTTTTACAGACATTTTAAGTTCAAATTTGGGAAGAAATTACATATTAAAAAACCTAGCATACCTATTTTAGTTATTTTGTTGTGAGTGTATAATACTATTCGTGGGTACTTGAAACTTCTAAAGTACACTATATTATATATCTATGATAGTATCAGGGTTTTTTATTGAGGTATAACGTGTTATAAGTACCTAATGTGTATTGTGATATGATTAACTTGGAATTTATTATAGGTCAATTTTTTTTTAATACCATAGATATGTATATAATATGTCTTAAACCTAGACTGACATACCGTCTTCGCTCAGAATCGTATTTCTTATACAATGATATTGTATCATTGGATTCAAATTTAATACTATCCATTATACAGTGACCCACTTGTAACCTAATGTACAGCAGAGTGACATCCACTTACCCACCTTTTTAAATTTAAATTTGATAATTGGTGACAAAAATCTAACTTTAATAATACTTATAAAAAAAAAATAATAATTCTAATAATATTAGAAATTGTATTTAAAATGTTTGTCGACTGTAATAAAAAAGCCCCTCCAAGCTCTTCATATGGCCCTTACAACTTTACAAGTCCGTTTTAGACAATTTTTTTTTTTGTTACAGATAAAGTTGTGTTCCAATTGTTGACACAACTTATGAAGAATAGGATATCGACTAAAGTATAGGAAGATACTTATAATTATAATACAGTGGAACCTCGATAAGTCGAAATTCAAGGGAAATGCAATTTTTTCGACTTACTAAGGTTTTCGAGTTATCAAGGTTTTAGAAAAAAAATTCGACTTAAAGAGTTTTAAAAATGTATGTATGTATTAAAGTTTTTAATTATTATGTACTTAGTATATATGTATATACAATGTAAAAAAATGTGATTATACAGATTATTTAAATAAAAAAATTATTACAAAAAAATATAATAAAACATATTGTGTTGCAACTTTATAAAAGATAATTTATTATTTTACTTTGACTTAAAATTTGAGATTTACTATTATCAATTGTATTTTCTATTACATTTAAAACAGAGTACACTTTATCGTCCACATTACTCAATTGTTCGGTGAATGTCCTTGGCAATATGAGGGCTGCTGTTGCTTGCTTCATTGAAACAATGAAGATAAGATAAAATTATCGGAACGGACAAGCCGATTAGATAAATGTTTATAAAATTATCTGTCGTTATCCGTCATATTCGGAGCACAGAATGTTCGAGTTATCTATAGTTTTTTTTTCGAGTAATCGAGGTTTTTGCAAGGGGATGGAATTTTTTTCGACTTATCAAGGTTTTCGACTTATCGAGGTTCGACTGTATTAACATATAGGTACCTATATGATATTTACATAGAAAATTTAATAACACAGTTTCAAGAGTATTATTTTTATGTAGTCATGCAGGCCATTTATTTTAGTATACTTGATCTTTGAAAATGGTTTAATGAAAATTAGTTGATTGATGTCTTCCCAAATTATATATTGCACTTAAAGTTTATTTAACTATACTAAGTTCAAACAGTTCAACCAAAAGAGTTTTTTCAAAACTCAATAGTCAAGAACTAAATTAATATTACATATCAACCTTAAACCTAGACAATTTGACTGTGCTTATGATACAGGCATCTGAAAACTACATGCTTTAAACAATAATTAATAGAAACTATTTAGTTTGGTTAAGTTCTCTAACGATTGTGTGCTTAATATAAGTTAACAAGTTTTTCAAAATTACGAGTCGTTGAGCTGGAGTGGCCAAGTCTGAGGTATTATTTGTAACTTCCTGCAGGACTGGTAAAATTGAACTTTTGAATCCTACAGATATATATATTATCAGATATTTGATATATTACTATAGTAGTTATTCATTATTATAGAAGATAAATTAAGATTTATTGCCTCAAAATATTAACCATGAGTAAGAGAAACGACACATTTATAAGATAGTGAATACTTTAAACTATTTACTATAATATACTATATAGTATACTCAATGCAATCATATGAGCACAAATAAATACCAATGAAGAATGAAAAAAACAAAAAATTAATGCTAATATATTACAAACAATACAAAAATTATCAATATTTTAGTAATACTATTCAGTGTTTTTATTTTTCTTATACATAGAAAATATTTTTGAAAATCTTGATCTTTGGTTAATAATATATATAATTATATTAAATTAAAATGTATCATCATAAATAAGATATAAATTTATTCAAATGGATTCATGAAACTGCCCATTCTTTTATCCGATCACCTATTGCTTTCATAGACTGCAGGGTTTTTGATTTACGTTTAATTTTACTGAGCTCGTTAGAAAATTCATCACATCGACATTCAAACACGTCCTTTTTGTCAATATTGCTATGCATTTTATTATTTAGAAAAGTTGTAAACATAGCTGTTTCTGTAAACCATTCCAAAAAATTTCTATGTGCAGTATTAATACCGGCATCAATGAAAAATTGTTTCTGAAACATAATAAGAAATAGATTACACTCTAAACAGAAAACAACTAATTTTTTTCCATAAAATATACCTTGAATGATTCAAAATAAAACAGAGATAGTGATTTAAGTTTGTTGAAAATGGAAAATTAACAAATACAATTTTTTTGAGGAAATTGTAATAAAAGTTAATCAATTTATATTTAATAGTTTTTATAAATATTTTAATTTTAATTTTTTTTTTTTTTGATTAAAAAATATGTCTTATGAGAATATAAATTAAAAAAATAATTTACATACAAACTACTTACTGTAGATAATATGATTTTTATTTTAAGAAACAATTAAATTGACCATGAATTATCATTTATTACCATAAATATTTATCTACTATCAACATTCAACAATAATTGTTAATATTTTAAGATTTGTTCAACAACTAAAACACAACTCTTCTCAAAATTACTTTTTCTAATGAAAAATAATTATTTTTAAAATTTGTATTATAGCACATGAAATATTTAAATAGTAGCTTACCAAATAATTAATAAAAAAATGCATTCTATCTATAAAGAAAAAAAGTAAAATAATTTATTAACAATACCTGAAAATGTTGTTTATTTTCTGAATTAGATAGAATAAAGGATTTATAATGTCCAACTAATTCCACAAACAATCGTATAAGAGACTCTGATGCTAGAACTGCCTTAGTTGATTGATCTAACTCCACCTTTAACCCAATAACATTTTTCAAACCTTTTGCAATTCTTGATGGTAGGACACTATATTCATCTTTTACTTTACGCAATGTTTTGTTAGCATCCAAATCAAAAATGAAAACCTGGTAAAATAACATAATTATTTGAAAAAACAACAAACAAAGTTCAAGTATAAATATAGTATTTACTTGATCAGTTTCACTCAATTGAGAAAATATATCTGATTGATTCTCAGTTTTTAACAAACCAATGATATATGGTGTTGGAGCTTGAACAAAATCAGCAACAGATACCATTTGAGAAGGAAGAACTGACACAAGAGTATGTTGCCAAGAAAATGGATATAAGGAGGATATAAGCGCTTCAATGCTACTTGATAACAAACTATAAAAAAAATAATTAAAAATGAAATGTTACAAAAAATGTATTACACATTAAATAATATTTAATTAATCTTTAACCAATAATCAAATAAAGTTAAACAAATTTATTTAATAAATACTGATTTGAATCATTTATAAGTAATATGACCTTTATAAAACACTAAAAATTCTCAAATTAAATGTTCATAATTAACAAATACATACTCTTATAATTATAAAAGGTGTTCAAAAAGTTTGTAAAAATACATCAATATTCAAATACATTAAATACCCAGTATATAATTTTCCATTAGGTAATTATATAAATATGCAATTTCAAAATAATAGCTATCTAATACTTAAAAATTCTTCTAAAAAGTAATTAAATTACTTAATATATTTTATTGAAAATTAATTACCTTATTGATTTGCTGAGAAGTATTAATTTTCTTTCTAACAACATTGTAGCTAACATTTGTATAAACGTATTTGGTTTAATAATGTGTAAAAGTTTTAGTAGATCATCTTGATCATTTAGAATATCAAATGGTATATGAAGTTCTCCTCCATTAGTAGAACTAGAAAATAAAGTTTCAATATTAAAAGAAAAAAAAACATGGGTTAATTTATTATGATAATTGACGTGACACCTATGTATTTTCTTCGTCTTACAAGTACATAACATACCAAATTGTACGCTAAGCATATCACCTTTAGCTCCATTAGTTTAAAAATTAAAGTGAATTGGCCACGGATAAAGTTTAAAGGTAAGATTATTATCTATGCTATGTCATAGATTTTTATTGAATTTGAGTATTTATAATACTTACAATATTTACATTTTAAAATACTCATAACTCGCTTTAAAATTAAATAACAATATTAACAAGTTTGAACCAAAACTATAATCAAAATAATTTAAATTTAAATTTAAACCAATTTCATTTTTAGCGCTGTACAATTATCCAGCACAAGTAGTTTTAGTTATGGAGAATAACTATAAATGTTTAAATTTCAGATAAATTAAGCAAAGTTTAATAATTTAATATCATTTTAGATACTTTATCTTCACATCTACACAAAAAACTACTATTCTTAAATGATAGATTTTGTATTCTTCTTAGATGTCTCCCAACCACTAACCACATAAAAATTACCAATTAAACTACTAATATATTATATAACTCTTTCTTAAACCAATGTAGACAGAATCCAATTACAGGACTCTGAAAAATTTCAAACATCAACCATACACAGATCTTCCAATCCAAAACCCTCAGAGCTATAACTAAAGCATCCTTCTATGTTTCCAACTAGTCCTTATAAATTGATCTTACCAGCTTTTTTATCCACATTGTTACTAAAAAATTTTAAGGACAATTTAACTTAAATATTCAAAACTATACAAATCCAACAATCAAAGGACTTGTGTTAATAAATATACCTAGTAATCCCAGAAAAATATTGAAAAGGGGATGGTGTTGGAACCTACTAAACTAGTACCTAAAATATTACTAATAATATTGTAAATGTATAAGTGTTAAAGTACCTTCACTTCTTATATCCATCATTCCAGCCATATAATAGATCATCACTTTCACTTATTGTTTTACATGTAATAGATTGTGTATTAATTATAAAAAAAAAAAAAAAGAGATCCTGTATAATATTATATAGCAGGGATAGCAAATCCATGGCATTCATGGTTTTTATTTTTAATAATAAATAACATCATAATATATATATATTAATATCTAAAGATAAAATTTAATAATCGTTATTGACCAAGAAATAGCCGAATTCACATAATATGTACCCATTCTCATAATTTATTGGCATGCTCAAAAAAAAAGTAAAAAAGGTAATTTTTGGCAAGGAGTGTCAAAATAATTTGCCACCCCTGTAATACAGGTACATCTAACTAACTACTTAAAGAATTTTTCACAATTAACTTATAAGTATTTATCCAGTATTTTATATTAACACGTTCAATGCCTACCATATTTGAGTATATTTGTCATGACCCTGAAAATATTAAATTTGTAATAAAGAATTCTTAAAGATTGCAAAATAAATATATCAATGTATGACTTGTACGTACTTCTACAATAATACTGACAGGTGACACTAACAAAACACGAATAGTTTAATCGTAAAGGTGAAGATATTTTAGTGCATTTAATAACAAGGTACATCACTATATGACACATATTTTGTCCCATTCAGCATATGCAAATAATGCCTTTAGGTGTCATTTTCAGTGATCATGTTAACACATTAATAACCTAACTTATTTTAAGTTATCTATTATCTATCTAAATTAGAAACAAAAAATAGAGATAATAATTTATAATTTAAAAATGTAAAATTATAAAATATGAAAATACAGTTTGTACTTTGTACCTAGAAGCTAGATTCTATTACTCTATTCCAAATAAGTTAATCCACTCCGATAAAACTGATAAAAATGTATTGACATAATAGTGCATAATAGGGATGAACCCTCCCCCTTAATACCTACACCCTTTAATATTAAATGTTTTAAAACATGAAGTTGTCAAGTACATCTAAAAATAAAGTTGCGTTTTGCCTGCCAAACGAACAACACGTACGTTCCCCTCGCGTGTGTCGAATTGTGCGAAGTGTTTATTTAATTAAATTAAATATATCATTACGATGTTTTTGCTTACAACGCAAAAGTGTCAAGTGTTCTAACACAAATTATTTAAGTCATCGCGCGTGGCGGCTTAGACCGCCGCCCAGCAAAAGGGAAATGCTCACACGGCGCCAGCTCAAATTTTAGTTGACCAAGCAATTCTGGTTCGCATACAAACTGAAAATGAAACATTACATAAACTTGTAATCGAATTACAAGCGAGTAATGCACAATTGCAGAGTCAATTACTGGACCTTCAAGTGAGTAATATTAATTTTAATAATACTTCCATAAATGAAAACTTAATCAATACAAATGTACATGAAAAAACGGGTCACAGCTCAGAAGCTAATTCAAACCTACCTAATAAACGCATCAATGAAATAGATAATAATATCATCAAAACAGTGCCTAAAACATATAAACCACCACCAATACCAGCATGTGGTGTAAATGATATACAAAACTTAGTTACCAATTTAACTCGTGAAGAAGCCCCAGGGCATGAACAGCAACTGAAAACTTTCGCTAACGGTGACATAAAAATCCTGACAGAGGATGAACAAAAGTTTAGACGACCATTAAAAGTTCTTGAAAATAACAACATTGAATTTCAGAGATATCAATTAAAAGCTGAAAAAATTCCATGTTGTAATACGTGGATTGCACCCGGAAACTGAAATATGTGAAATTAAAAGAGAACTAGCTGACAAAGGTTTTTCTGCATGTGATGTTTCAAACATTCAAATCATAAAAAAGCTAAACCCAAATAACAAAAACAGCGAAAAAAAACGAATAAGATTACCTCTATTTTTTGTGGACTTGGTTCCACAAGAAATTAACAAAGATATTTACAAGTTAGATAGTCTATGTTATCATAAAATTAAAATTGAACCACCAAGAAAGAAAAAAGATGTACCACAGTGTAAAAACTGTCAGTCTTTTGGACATACTCAAAATTACTGCCACAAAAAATCCGTGTGTGTAAAATGCGGCGAAGAGCATAAAACAGAAGACTGCAATAAACCGAAAAAATCAAAAGCTAAGTGTGCCAACTGCGGTGAAGCACATACCGCAAACTGGAATGGTTGTTCTGCCTACAAACAAGCAGAAGAAAAAGCACACTCAAGAAAGGTTTCTGCAGTACAGCGTATTCAACGAAAACCAGCGAAAACTCTCACAACGGCTATATCTTATGCACAGATGACTAGCTCTCCCAGCATTAATTTAACGCCCCAAACGTCTAAACAACAACAACAGACTAATGAAAACGATCCAACGTTAATAGATGTATTATCTGCTTTAAATAATATAACAAAATCATTAGAAAGTGTCACATCTAGACTAGATAGATTAGAAAGTAATCAATCTAAGTCTAACAACAAAAAGAAAAAGAAAAAGAAATGAATCGCACACTGCGAATCATAGCATGGAACGCCAACGGGCTAGTACAACGCAAACAAGAACTTGATGATTTCTTGCACAATGAAAACATTGATATTGCTCTCATATCAGAAATACATTTTACAGCCTGGACTGTCTTAAAAATTAGAAATTATAGTATCTATACCACTCTCCATCCTAGCGGTAAAGTTCAAGGAGGTACGGCGATAATCATAAAAGAATCTATTAAACATTTTGAGCTTGAGAAACACTCAGAACTATACTTACAAGCCACTACCGTAAGTATCAATGATGGCAACAATGACCTAACAGTCACGGCTATTTATTGCCCACCACAGGGAGGCGCAGACAAAATTAAGTTAATTGATTTTTTTCAAAAGCTAGGACACAGATTCATTGTCGGCGGAGACTACAACGCAAAACATACCTACTGGGGATCAAGACTTATTACTCAGAAAGGACGTGCTCTATTTAAAGCAGTCAATACTATCAACGCTGAAGTAATTTCTACGAGTAAACCAACTTACTGGCCAACTGATCTGAATAAAATCCCTGATTTATTGGACTTTTTTTGTAGTTAAAAATATTTCCTCAAACTATGTTGAAGCTGAAGGACTAATAGAACTATCTTCTGATCATATTCCCGTGTTACTTTCACTAAGCTCAAATGTCATAATGAAAGAAAGAAAAATCTTTCTTACAAACAAAAGAACTGATTGGGATCTCTTTAGGAGTGCTCTTGAAGAAACCATCACTCTTTCAGTTAAGCTAAAAACATCATCAGACATTGATACGGTAGTGCAAAAATTAACTAATAGCGTTGCTGAGGCAGCAAGAGTGGCCACACCCATAATTCATGAAGGGATTAATCGGGAGACCACTTATCCAATTGAAATAAGAGAACTAGTTCAACAAAAGCGTAAGGCGAGAAGAACCTGGCATAGAACGCGACATCTAGCGGATAAAGCCAAATGGAATCGTATTAGTAAAATTTTACGTGAGAAAATCAACGAAATGAAAAACAAAACATTCAAATCTTATCTGAGTGGCTTATCTGCAACAGACGATACAGATTACTCTCTGTGGAAAGCTACAAGACGCATTAAAAGACCTCGTGAACATGTTCCACCTATCCGTAAAGTAGACGGTACTTGGGCACGAAGTGAGAAAGATAAAGCCGAAGTATACGCTCAACATCTTGAAAGTGTATTTCAACCAAATAATATCGCTTCCGAACTTGATATGATACAATGTCAACCACTCAATGAAACAAGAGAAAAAATACGGTTTTTTACTCCTCTAGAAGTTGCCTATGAAATTGATAACAACATCAACCCAAAAAAGGCACCTGATTTTTACGAGATCAGCCCGCGAATACTTAAAGAGCTACCGAAGAAAGCGATAATCCTTTTAACACATATATACAATGCAATCCTACGACTGGAATATTTTCCTAAGCAATGGAAAAAGGCACAAGTGATTATGCTACTGAAACCCGGTAAGCCACCAGAACGAGCTACCTCATACAGACCAATATCACTTCTCCCAAGTATGTCGAAACTCTTTGAAAAGCTTCTTCTTAAACGTTTAAAACCACTTATAGAAGAAAGGCACCTCATACCAGATCATCAGTATGGGTTTCGGAACAAACATTCTACTTTCTACTATTGATCAAGTTCATCGTGTCACAAACATAATTAGCAAGGCGTTGGAAGAGAAAAAATATTGCTGCGGAGTATTTCTAGACGTACCCCAAGCCTTTGATAAGGTTTGGTATAAAGGACTACTAATAAAACTACGAGAACAACTACCACATACCTGGTGCGCACTTTTAGAATCTTATCTGACTGAAAGACAGTTTCGAGTTATGCATGAAGAAGCAATAACAAACTGGAAAAACATATCTGCCGGAGTACCTCAAGGTAGTGTACTAGGACCTACTCTTTATCTGCTATATACAGCTGACGTCCCAACCAATAATGACTCGATGACCGCTATGTTTGCTGACGATACAGCAATTTTAGCAACAAGTATTGATCAAGAGACTGCTACTGAAAACGTACAAACCTCAATCGATCGTATATCTAACAGGACAAAGCGATGGAAAATCAAGATCAATAGTGATAAGTCAGTACATGTGAATTATACTCTACGTAAAACCGAAAATCTCCAAGTGTCGCTGGATCACATGACAATCCCACAAAAAGATTCAGCCAAAAACTTGGGTATGCACCTTGATTCTTGCCTTAATTGGAAACATCATGTCCGCCAGAAGAAATTGCAAATAAAAGAAAAAATGTGCAAGCTGTACTTGCTAGTTGGTAGACATTCCACACTAGACCTGGCAAACAAACGGCTTCTATATGTAGCTATTATCAAACCGATCTGGACTTATAGCAAATCCAACATCAAAGTCATTCAACGCTGTCAGAATATTTCCCTTCGTACCATTGTCGCAGCATACCGGTTCGACAGGAATGAAATCATCCATCGAGACTTGAATATACCATCCATCGAGGACGAAATTAAAAAGTTTGCCAATAAACATGCGAAAAAACTTGAGTTGCACCCAAATGCAACTGCTAAACAACTTCTTCACAATTCGCAAGACATTAGGCCCCTCAAACGTCTGAAGCCATATGACTTAGTTTAATTAACTTAGGCTGAGAAAAGGGGCTATCTCAGTGGAAGTAAAACCCCAAACATGTTCTTGTATAATATATATATATATATGTATATATAAGTAATTATTATTGTATAATACTACTTATGTATTACTGTTATTATACTGTATTCACCCACAATGTATTATATTTATAAAGACTTATGGTCGTTTAAATAAAGATGCCTTAGGCAGTTAAAAAAAAAAAAATCTAAAAATAATAAAATAAAATATTGTTTATTTACTTACGGCTCAGTACTGTAACTTGAAGGTTCAAGAGGTATATAAATTGTAGAACCAAGTTCTGGAAATGGCTGGTCATATAATAATTTTATAAACATTTTCATATTGAATTCAGATAAACCATGTCTTGATTCAATTTCTCGTAATATCTGTAGATAAATTATTTAATTATTTAATACTTGTCTCCAGGGCTCGGAAGTTGTAGCACTAAAAATGTTACTTTTTAGCTCTTAAATATGCAATAAAAACTCCAAAATACGTGTTATAAATAGCACAAAAAATCGAAAAATATGCATTCAACTTGAAAATATTAATATTTATTAGAAAAAACTTAATGTAATTTTACAATTTTATAAAACTGTTGAGCTCATAGACGTCAGGGCCTGTCAAGACTCAAGACTAGTTGAATTATAAACTGTTAACAAATATATCAAATTACTTAAGAGGATGCTACCCATGCATTGGTTGTCTCCGTCTTACACACTACGACATAGCAAATTTTTGTTCACTAGTTTCAATAGTGTGCTGTTAGTCTTGATATTATAATTTGCTATGTCGTGCATCTGTAAGACGGAGACAACAAATGTATGAGTAGCGTCCTCTTAAATATGTTTGTAAAAGTGTATGACATCAGAGAAGTGTGATATATATTTGTATCTTACTTTGGATGTTCTAGGACGAAGCAAGAAAAATATGCATTTGCTATAACTTCCGAGCCCTGCTTAATCTCATATAAATAAGAACTTAAATAGATTTAGAATGTTGAATAATCTAATTAAAAATGAATAATAAATACTTGCCTTAAAGTAAAAACTGTTTGCTTTAATTGAAGAATATATACAATACACCAATGGTAAACAATAGGCAGCACCTTCAGGCTGAACTCTATAACAGTAACCATAGTTACGTCGACCATTTTCATCAGTAACAGTTAATGAATATGTTCTACAATCATCTGCCGTAAATGGCCAAACATGCGCATCAGGAAAACATAAATTTTCAAATTGTTTTGGTATATCAGCCTGAGGTTTGAAAATGATGATTAATCTTATGTTTGTTAAAAAAAACTTAAAAAATTATGGTTTACATAACCACAATAATTACTTGTACGGGATATTTATGTTTTATATAAGGTAATTTTTCTTTGGTTGAACTTAAATCCAGTCCAATTAATAGAAGTGCCTGAAATAGATGATTTTTATCATGAACAATAGTTGAACATGTTGATGTTGTAATTTTTTTAGCCACTCTACGTAAATACCCTTTACGCTCCAAAGTTTGTTCACTGATATTTTTATCTAAAAAATAAAAATTTCATAAATTATGTAGATAAATAGGAGTAAATCCGAGTCATATAATATTTTTAAATTACTGCAAATTAGTCAATAAAAAAACTTAAACCAGGAACTGGACCTTTTAGTTTTTACGGTTCCGGTACTTAATTATTTTATTAAGAGCTACCGGTTTATGAAAATTTTTGTTTAAGGGTTCTGGTTTTGAAAAATGAATTTAATAGTTTAAGTTAGGGTTCTAGTTAAAACAAGTATTAAACAATTACAAAAATGTATATATTTCAATTATTCTTTAATATTTTCAAATTAAATGTTTTATATACCTACATATATTAAAATATTTTAATTTAAAAATATGGGTTCCGGTTATTTGAAAATATTTAAATTCGGTTGCGGTTCTCAATATTTTAAGGGTTTTTGGGTTCCAGAACCGGTTCTTTTCGGTTACTTACTCTTTTCCCCGACTTAAACAATGAACATTAAAAATTGATTGAGTAACAAAATGAGTTTTAATTTCATTGACATACCCACTTCTTTTAATAAAATATTATAGAATTTAAGAACCAAGGATATTCTCAATAACTTATAAAAAAAAATGTTTATTTGTTTATATTATATATATGTTTATGTAAATTAGTAAATAATTCAAAAGAAACCATAGTGGTAAAAATCATAAATCTATACAGTTTTGAATTAGAATACTTGATTTTGGTGTTAAAATGTATTCTTAATGGTAATATAATAAATAGATGTTTTATTATATACCAACAAATTGTTTTACAATTAATACATTGTTTAATTGTTAACATGTGTTGTCAAAGCATCTCTCATTCTAAGGTGATCTAATAATTATTAACAACAGATGAATAGTTCATTTTTGGCTAAAAAAAAAACAGAGTATCTATATTAGAATATACAATAACACTGTTAAATATTAAAAACAATTTTTTCAGACAATCTAAAATTCAAATAAAATAATTTAATTTAACCACAGAGCAATATGTATTGACAATTTTAATAAATATAACATGCTCCAATTCCATTTAGAAAAGACATAAAAAAACAATTTTTTTAAACAATATTAATTACAATATGCAGTTTTAAATGTAATTTCAATGTATGATTGTTAAAAATCTTTCTGTAGAATCTGTATTATAAGTACAAATTTAAGAAAATAAATTATGGGTGATATTGGGCTTCTTCATATAGAAATGATACATTATTATGTTAAGTTATATAAGCGGAATAATTAAATAAATTATAATTGCATTAATAATACTAAGTTAAGTACAGTTTTGATGGACATTAATGGATATAAAAATACAACATTCCTTCCGTTGGTTTATTATGTGACCTACAATAGGTGTTCTATAAAAATAAAATTTAGTAGATAGCTATATTAAATAATAAATATCATTATAATCACACATTTTGTATAGATATTAAGTGTACTCATCATTGTTAACTTATATAATTATAAAGGACTCATAACAAATTAATTCTATAGATAAACAATGTACCACATGATTTATTTAACGTAGGACACTCATTATCCAAAAAGTATTAATGTTTTTTGAAAATATTTTTGTACATGGTTCAAGTTGTTACAGAATATTGTTTTTATTAAAAATTTATATTTTTTATACTTATAATTTTTGAAGTTTTTACTTTGGACCAAAATATTGAGGGTAACCGTGTCTCATCTAAATTTTTAAATACTTATAACTCATAAAATACTTGTCCTAAATTTAATTTGTATGTATTGAAATACTTAGAAAAATATTCTGCTTTGGAATATGATATTAAAATTGTATGTTAAAAAAAGTAAAAACCTTAAAAAATATATTTTAAAAACCATGTAGTTTTTTTTTTCAAAAACATTTACTTTTTTTAAAATAATGAGTGTTCAATGATAAAAGAATCACTTGGTATAGACCTAAAGGATATAGGCTATAAAGCAAGAAAAATAATTATTAACGTACCCGTTAGATTATTTATTGATCCGCTAGAACTGTCTTCACAGTTAGAAATTGATTCAGAATCACTTTCCTCTTGAGTTTTAACAAATGTACCATAAGCTTCATTCATTAACATTTGAATCTTAGAAAATTACACAGTATTGACAGTTAATTTAACAAGGTAAAAATTATATACAAATTAAAATAAAATAATACTTTTCTCTTATGACTCATTGTCACATTTTTGTTTGTTTTTGAATCCAATTCATCTGTAGTATCAATTTGAAAATATGATTCTGATTCTTTCAAATTAATTTCAGAATTATAATCTTTAATTGGTGTGGACTACAGATTAACATAAAAAGATAGATTTAATATTATTTAAAGGTATGATAAATGTTTTAGTAATAGATAAATAAAAAAATCAAATAGACAATCATTATTTTAATTATTAATAGAACTTACCATATAATGTAGATTAGATTTATTGGAATCACAATCCCGATCATTACCAATTAAAAGCGTATGACAATTATTAGGACTATCGATATTTAGCCTTGAGTTAGGTTTTAGGAATATTGGTTCGTCATATATATGCTCTGTATCATTTGCATTATACAATTTTCTAGTTAAATAATTCTGTTCATCTGTATGATGTATTTTTAATGAGTTACCATACGCTTTATCACTTTCCGAACACTTTAATGACTTTGCCAAATTGAATAAGTTAGATTTCTTGGAACTGATATTTGAATTATAATCTTGTACAGTAGTCTTTTCTTCTTTTGGTCCATATGTATGAGAATTTTTAGTTATAAACTTTTCTAGCTTTTCCAACATAGCTTTTGGATCAGACTTGGGATTTTTATGAGATTCCATGGTACAGTTATCAGGAAGATCTAAATCTATTAGTTTATCATGAGCAAATGTTCTTGGTGGCTTTTTAGGAGGCGGACCGGTTGGTAAACGTGCTTTTAGTGGAAGGTCGATATTTTTTTTTGGTACTTTCGGTTTACAACCAGCTGTAGTGCTGTTATTTTCTAGTTTCTTTTTCAAACAGTTTATGAGAGATTTTTGGCCAGTTACAATTTTATTTTTATCATCTTTTGCAAACGTATCTAGGTATAATTTTTGATTTAAACTGTCAGTCTTATTATAATTATGATAATCAGTTGCTGTGGTTTTATTACATTCGCTAGTGTTTGAAATAATAATGTTACTAAACTGTTTTTTATTGTTAGTTACCACTACGGCATGTGAATGATCCACAACTAGCTTTCTCGAAATGTTTACATCCCGTCTGAAGGCGGGAGTTCGTTTAATATTTCTTTTGTTCGCATTATTCTCGTGTCGTTTTTTGTCGTCCAATCCTGGTTTCTTAGAGCTTTGAAAAGATTCGAATCGTTTCGTCAATACGTCTACATTAATTACGTTCGTTTCATTCATAGTTTTGATGATATCATTGGTGAAAATGTCACATTTTATAACAAACAACAAAGTTACTGAAAAAAAAAAAATGTAAAATACTTCGCAGAAAGAATTATTTTCACTGATAATTATTATGAATAGCAATCATCGACCACGTACTCCGAACAGTGTTCCGAACTAAGTTACTGAACTCTGTCAACTCTCATAAGTCTTAATGCTCAATGCTGAATGCAACGCCTAATCTATGTCAATAATAACGAATTATGAAACTTGCAACTAAATTATAAAACACTACATGATAATAATTAATAACAATTAACAATTATCATTTATTAACGTAACATCATAGCACAAAAAAAAAAATTAAAAAATTAAATGCATGTTTATTTATACACTATCAAACATCGGTATAATATATTTATTATATTATATTCATGAAGACGATATTATTATAATATTATATTTTCAGGTTGTCAACCGCGATCGGATGTTCGCATTGTTGTTACCATTATTCTATATGGTTTTTACCATTATATCCGAGTATATTGGTATAATCACAGAACAATGGTACAATCGGTTTATCAAAAGAGATGACTGCCACGGCTATAGATAATAGCCAATATCTATAGCCATGATGACTGCATCAGCTGCAGGCTGCAGCCCATAGAGTAATAATGTTGGTGTTTGAATTCTGTGTTTTACAAATCGTTAAGATATTTTACTCCCATTTAATTGGATAGACAAGAAACAAAATATATTATGTAAAATCATAAAAATCAAACTTCTAATAATAAAAAATACGTATTGTAGTATCATTTTATCGTTATTGAACTATGCGATCTAGCGGACAATGAGAGCCCAGTTGGACTCTCGATAAGGGTCAACGACCGAAAATTTGGCTTCACTACTAGAACACGGAGGATATATTATGTAACGGCCTCTCAATATATTTACTCTATGCTGCAGGCTGCAGCCACGGACTAAGATTGATATAATCATTGAACAATAAATGATAAAATAAATAAATAAATAAATAATAAATGATATAATGGACTGGAAACGAGTCGTTTCAAACGACTAACGAGTGGCTTATCACGGCCACTAATGTACATACAAGAAGCAAAGTGCGGGGGGTCGCTATGTGTTCTTGGAGTTCACAGCGCCCTCTATATTTAACACATAGAGTATTACTCAATACTCTATGTCGTCTATGATTTAACACGGACTAATAAACAAATTGTGTAGCCAACTATTGTAGCCAAGTAAAACCAGTGGTAGCGCTGAAAACTTCAACAACAGAATTCTCATCAGCTAATTGACATATTTTCATGGCCGTCCCCCGATCCCCGCCGACCTTTTCGTTTCCAGTCCATTATAATGTGGTTGCAGCCATAGATAATGATCTATAGCTCATAATTCTATAGTTAGAATCAATCTATGGCTGCAGTAGGCAGCCTGATGTTGGCCGTATGTCACTGACATATAGTAGACTAGACTGGAATTTCTGTATAGAAGTCCGTGATTGGATTTGAAACGAGCACCTTATCAAAGGCCTCGAAAGTATGTACAAGAGGCAAATGTGGGGGCACGGACTAAGATAATAACTAATAAGATATACAGGGCTGGACACGAGATGAATACACAGGGTGGGTTGCATAAACGTTCATTAGCGATTTACAGAGCCGTTAACGCACTAACGATCCGTTAAAAAAAATTGGGTGTTGCTTGAACGACTGTTAACGTTAACGGGTCTGTAAATTATCGGCTATTGGACCTGTAAACTACAGGTCCGATTTTGGTTCGTTAACTTTTAACGATCCGTTAAATATGGTGAACTAAATCTAGTTCCATAAGTATCCACTAAGACAGCGCTAGTAATGCTAAAAGGAAAATATCCCCGAACTCAAAATAATTATTTTTCTGTTACCCTGTGATTTTTCTACCCGGAATACCCGATATATTTTGATTATCGATCAATCGTACGAATAGCCAGTAGCCGTCTTTATACCACAGAACAATATTATACTACAGTTGTGACTTGTGACCAATGTTGAAACCGGCCCAGTATAAAGCAGTATTCTTGTCCATGAATCGGCCGCCATTTATAAAGCAGGCAATGTTTACATTTATTTATATACATATATATTTATATTATTTATCCATACATATATACTATGATAATATTATTTCGTAAACATTGCCCGTTTTGTAAATGGCGGCCGACTTCGTTGACAAGGAGACGACTATCTAGTTGTCGTATATATTTAGGTCCACACCTAAATTTCTGAAAAAAAGTTAGTGATATCGAATCGAAATATCGATATCGTTGAAGAAGCTTATGATTACTGATTTCTATTCTGTCATCATATTACGTTTAAAACGATTTACGATGTTATGTTATACATATTATTTTATTTTTACAGATAATAGATTTTTATCATACAGATTACAGAACGACGTTATGAATGATGATTGATGGCTATTCTGTAGATTGACCACCTCGGCTGTCTATTCATAAAACACAGTAAGTGTATTTTACAAAATTGTTCAGGAGAAGCAAATTAGTGAAGGCGCTGTCCATGCAACTAGATGGAGAACTAGTGTATATAATTGACCATATCTCATAGTACAGTAGGACCAGAGTAACAATTTTGATACCATTACAACCGGAATACTATGTGGAACAAGATAAACCAATAAAACGTAAATTGATAAGAATGTCACTTACTGTGTTTTAGGAATAGACAGCCGACCTGTTCTTAGTTCTTTTTCATAATTTATCATTTACCTATATATTATGATTTTCCAAACCATTACCTTTATTCCTTATGTCAACTATTTACTATTGATGTCATTATTTTTTTTTTTATAGTTAGTAGTTCACAATTGATTATTATTCCGAAATTATTACAGTTTTACAATTCACTTGTATACCTACTTCACATATTAAACTAATTAATAGTTCCGTATTAATTTTGTTGAAAATTTAAATTAGAAAGTATTCCAATATCAAAAGAAAATATGATGCCTAGAGGAAAAAATGGTTATTCCTGGGAATTAAACTCAGGAACTCAAGACAGCGAGGTAAGATTAAATTCATAAAAACATAACATGTTCTAAAGATGATTTTCTGCACAGTAAAGGTTGATAAATACATATAGAATAAAAACAACTCATTCAAATTCTCATCACTAAATGAAATAATGGAGTTAAAATTAAATAAATGTATATATTTAGATAAATAGAAAAATTTATTTGTTTAAATTGATTACTTTGATTATATCGAATTTGCTCAGCCACATTATTACCTCCGTAGCTTACTTCTACTATTCAAGATTGTAATTGATTTCTCTAGAAATTTTCAACTAATACAATCACCTTACAAGTATAAGTAGTCGTATGGCATATAAGTAATAGTTCATTAAATTATTTTTGAAAATTTAAATGATTTTCTTATATCATACAAGTAAAATAGGTATATATTATGTATCAAAGTTAAAATCAGCCATTATATTTTATATTTTTTTTGTAAGTATGTGAATTGAGTATTTAGTGTTTAATATATATTATTTGTAACTAATTTTTTATAACATTAGCCTTTACTAGAAAGGGATACTGAAGATCCAGATGATGTGTTATTTACATCCCGCCCTGGCACATCAACATTTGTAGCTGATATGCTTAGTTCACATTCTCATAAGATGAATAATCAACACAATCAACTTGACCTTATATCTAATTCAGTCAAAACATTGAAAAATGTTTCAGAAGATATAAGTGTTGAATTAGATCACCAAAATGTGTAAGTAGATTTTAAATGATAAATGTCAATTAAACAGATCAACCTTTCATTTTTTACCATAATTATAAACTATTGTTTAAATAATTTAATATTGAATTACATATTCATAATGTATTGTTGTATTGACAGAAAAAAAAAACCTATATTATTTATTACATTATAAATGTATATTTATCTTTTTTTTAGAATGCTTGAAAATTTAAGCTCTGAATTAGACAAAACAGAATCAAGATTAGACATGGTATCAAAAAAGGTGGCACAAGTTCTACAATTGTCTGATGGTAATTTTAGTGACTTCATATTATATTATTTAACAAAATTTTCTTTGGTATTTGGTATTTACATTTAAAACTGAAATGCATAATAAACATTTAAAATATGGAGTGGGGCTTATGACTCAATATCAGTGTATCACACTCGCTGTGAGAATGTCACATTCTGAAATTTATTTTTAAGTTAATTATTGTTACTTTAAATATATAAAAAAAAAAACCAATATAATGAAATCACACAAAATTTAAACCAAGTCAAAAGTGTCATCAGTCTTTCCCCAAATTATTTAAATCATGTTTTATTTGTTTTCGTCTTATTGCACATATACTCATTATGTCATAGGTATAGATAGTATATTTTCTTCTAAAAATTTAAAAATTATTATTTTCCAATTTATTGAATAGGAAAACTATTAAGATAAAGAAATATGAACACGTATAAAAGATATATTATAGTATTTTTATTACTTAAATAATTATGATATTAGTACCTATATATATTTTATATAAATTATAATTTTGGTATCGGTTTTAAGTGCCCATGTTCACTATTTAGAGGTTACAACCACTATTGTATACATGCATTATTGCCAACGTTCATTTTTAAGAGATTTAATATATGATATTGAGATTAATATTTATTAATATTTTATTTCATTGTTATTTATAATAATAAGTTATTCCATCAAATAGACATTACAACGTAATAATATTAGCATAAGCTTAAGTATGGATCACCTCAACAGCCAATGTCTATGCTAGAGATGAGAGTTCCATAGACAATAATAAGTTAGATACAACATTTAACTATAGTAGAATTAGATAACTTAATTAAAACAACTTAGGGTAAACTAAAATTGTTGAAATTACTTAATCATGATCACAACAAAATTGTATAAACTTATATTTAGGACATTGCTGTCCAAAAACTGTTCTCATTTTGGGAACAATGATAATATTAGCCTTAGATTTAAATCGGGTAGAATAATTATCATTTAGAACAGCAATGTCATCCTTAATATTATAATTTATGAAATAGTTTCTATAAAACTATAAAATTATTCACTATTCTGTGTTTTTATAATATGCATAAATAAAAATACATAATATTCACTTTGGATACTTTGACCGATTACTGTTATACTAAACTTCTGTGCAAAATAAACATGCAGGTCAATTAATATACGTTGTAATGAAAATAACTGACCAATTGAATTAACAATCTCATATTATTTATTTTTTTAATTAACCTTCATAATAGCTAAATATAAAAAATATATTAGAATAAATGTTATTTTATTGTTAGACAATTACATTCTTCAGTTCTCTCTGTTATTCTCATTATAAATAATATTAACAATGTAATTTATATTTCAGATAGAAGACAATGGATGGCCATTGGGATTTTAGTTGGTATTATTTTAATAACCATCATTCTTTTAATAATTTTGTAAATTATGAGTTATGTTCAAACATTATATTTGGTAAAAAAGACTGATTTTATTTATTTTATATTCACTTATTTCATAAAATATATTGACATATTATTATGATGAATGTGGCATATGTGCCACTAAATTTTATTATTAAGAAATCTAGTCTAAATAGTAAATTCTATTATCACTTAATTTATTGTTATTCTGAATATAATATTTTATTTTATAATTTTTTATCTTTAAAAAGGTTAAATGTTATCAGTGATAATTGATAAATTGTTCAGCAATTTGTATAATTTTTCTCTGAAATTTGTTTTTCATTATATCTAAATAAAATATTTTGATTTACTTTAGTTCTTAAATTTACCTTTGTAGTTATTTGATTATGTTCTTCTTAGTGCCTATTTTACAGTTTAAAAATCGGTTAAGCCTAACCCACTGATTTTACCGGCCGAATTCGGTGGTTTAACCTTAGCTTAACTTTTGTAATACTATAACAAAACTATTTATTCCTTTCCATCTTTCACCTTCCCTATGTCCTTCCATTGTACTCAATTCACACTGGATTAATTGTAAAATGTATTCTTGATACATATTTAATATCGGAGAACCATTTGACTCATCGTCTTAACTCATCACTCATTCACAAAAAACAATCTCTTTATTTTAGATTCTGAGTGGAACGATGAATGTATTGATTTTACAATGTGTGTTTTTTTATTTTTTTGTGTCTGTGTACACGATAAGTAGTCGAAATAATGCTTCGATTTTCAACTTCAGTATCTTGTTCGATTGGAAAGTGAATATCGTTGGTGCATTGGGGAGGTCAAAATTTAAATTTCACAGTAGTTTTCAAAAGCGCCAGAAAAAACAAATGACCATAGATGAACTGTTTAGGGACATTTTCAGTTTCCAATTTTATTAGTTTTTTTTTTTTATGAATATCAATAAAAATTTATTTTTTGAGTAAAAATACTTGAAAATTTAATACAAGGCTCCTACTATATTGTTTCAAAGACAGATGAAAAATATTAAAAATCGTTAGTTACAGTTTTTTTTTTAAGTATTTAAAGTTCAAAAAATGACAAAATATGGAAAAATCAAAAAAATTTGCAAATTATTTCGAGTTAGAAATTCATAAAAGTTTTTCTTTTTAAATCTAAGATATGAAAATGTAATACAAGATTCCTTGGCACACGTGTCGTATGCTATCTACCAAGAAAATTATATCTACAAAAATCTACGTATACGTGTCGTATGCTATCTACCTAATCAATCATATATAAAAATCTACAAATATTTCGCATAAACTTAATCCACTATTATTTTTTCCATTGTTATTTGTTGTCGATGTAAGGTAAAAAATGGATTTTCTTTACGAATGGATTGCCATGTTTGACAACCCTTTTTTTTTACATCGTAAATATTTTGTTATAATAATATCTCCGTTTATATCACGTTTCCTGCTTTTTTTTAAAGTTTCTTTCATTTCACCATTACATTGTTCTCCAACAGAATTTAATTTTGTATAAAGTTTCGTCATTAAAAATAATTTTTCTATATAATTCACCCAAAGTACTCATTTTATAAAACCATAAATTTACAATTAATAAAAAACACACAACTACAACGTTTGATCTCGGCGATCAACGAACATACATACTAAATTCTAAAATACAAAATAACTCTGAAATTCCTAAAGGAATTATAAATATATATAATATATAGAAATATACGTCAATACGAATTACGGTAGATAACGTAGATATGGTAGATAGCATACGACACCATCAATTTGTTGGTAGATAGCATACGACACATGTGCCGATTCCTTATAAGATTTCCTACATTTATCAAAAAAAAAATTCTATAAGAAAGTCAAATTAAATTTTTATGAGCGTTTGAAATTCAAATTTTTACAACATTGGATATTCACTCGATTTCTCAAGTGGCGATTTCCTTATTTTGTTGTAATTCAAAAACGAATTACTAGATACATGAAAATTTCACTGAATGTTTTTATTAGCATTTCCTATACACCATACAATTTTGAAAATATTTTGACTCTTTTTGAGCCGTTTACGGACATTTTCAGTTTTCAATTTTTTTAGTTTTTTTTTTTCTATAAATATTAATAAAGTTTTATCTGTTGGGCCAAAAAGTGTAAAAATGTACATAATAAAAATACATAGGCACAATTTTTTTTTATAAGCATTTAAAGATCGCATTTTGACAAAATTTATCAAAATCTCGAAAATTATCAATCATCGAAATTAATAAATTATAAAATGTTCAGTTTTTATAGCTAAGGATTGAAAATTTAAAAAAAAGATTCTCATAAATAGTTCATACTGTAGCCAAAAATCTAAAAAATATATGAGCAGTTATTTTTTACAGACATTTTAAATTCAAATTTGGACGAAATTACATATTAAAAAACCTAGAATAACTATTTTAGTTATTTTGTTGTGATTTAATAATATTATTCGTGGGTACTTGAAACTTCTAAAGTGTACTATTATATATCTATGATAGTATCACGGTTTTTGTTGATGTATAATGCGTTATAAGTACCTAATGGATATTTTGATATGATTAATTTGGAATTTATTATAGGTCAAATTTTGGTTTAGTACCATAGATATGTATATAATATGTCTTATACCTAGACTGACATACCGTCTCCGCTCAGAATCGTTTTTCTTATACAATGATATTATGTCGTTGAATTCAAATTTAATATCATCCATTATCCAGTGACCTACTTGTACCCTACTGTACAACAGAGCGACACCCACTTGCCCACCTTTTTACATTTTCTACTAATAAAACTAGAAACTTAAATTATTTAAAATATTCTTTTATTTTGTTATTATTTAATTCAAATCATACATTCGCTTAATAACTAACATTGTGTTCAGTATAAAATATTAATTAATAAATATACCATTATACTAAAAATACTTGATATATGAGTTATATAATGTTTGATCGATTAATCTGTTATAATAATGTTGCTGCTATTAATATGCATAAGTCAAAATATAGTTAACATGTAATATAATTAGCCAATTTATAGAATACTATTATCATTGATCAGCACAATAGTTATAATTGAAATTGCATGAATATGGATCAGCATATTTAGTTAAATTATGTTCGGTTGTATGTTCTCTGTAATACACAATGTACTGTGGATAAAATTCGTAATCATTGAATTTTACATAAACCATACCATTTAATGATTTAGCAGTATCAAAAACATTAGGTATAACATTCAAATTATAATTGACGTTAACATCTTTGGTTCTTTGAACTAAGACTCGGCAAATTATAAATGCTCGCTCAATTGAAATTTCTAAAAAACATTATTTTAAATTAGCATGAAAACAAGAATGATTGAAACAATTAAATAATAGATTAATAAACAAAATAATATCAACATTTTAAATCACTTAAGAAAAATAGCATAAAAAGTAGTTTACTCACCACTATTGAAGTCATGTCTGGATGGAACAAAAAGTTCAGCAAAATTATTATCTGTAATATGGTCCATAAGCCATTTAGTCGCACTTTCTAGTCCTTGGTTATACGTATAAAATAATGCTCGTTTGATTGCTTCTCTTGGAAAACCCATATTAATAAGTATATGCATAAGATTTTCATCGTAATCTACTGCAGAAGTTGATCCTGATTTAATATTATTAAATATTTTTTAATGAAAGTACAAAATTTAATTCGACTATATTAAATAAAAGTGTCAATAATCTACCCTGAGCACATGATGCATATCGGTTGGCATACAAAGGGCAATATGAAAAACATACACCTTTTCCATATCGACAACGATTTGTGAAACGCCAGTCTAAATTATTCTCCGCAATTGATTGAACATTTTTAGTGGCAGTAACGTGATATAAAAGCCATTCATTTACCTTTATATTTTTTGTATTTATTTCCATTTCATTTTTTCTTAATGTGTATAAGCCCCAAAGCAGTGGATTTTGTACTTTATGAACACTTATAACCTAAAATTATTTTAAATTTCAAATCATAAAAATATATCATTAATAATTAATATACAATAAATTGTCATTAAAACTTACATCAAAAAGGTCATACAAATGTCTAATTTCTTCAACTTCGTACAATTCTGAATCAACTACTGGTTCAATAGAATAATCATTCATAGTTCAGCTATAATTAATTAATATTGCAGATATAAAAACCAAATATTATGGTAACAAATAACAATATTAATTTAAGAAATATATGCGTAAAATAACCAAAATATATTAAATCAATGTTTATTGTTCTAAAACAGTTTAAACAGAGCAAGATTAGGTGCCATGAAAATAATTAATGTCTGATACTCTAATATCAAAATATAATATACTTTATGAAAGTTTATGACATTTATTTAGTCATGCCGTCATGGTTAGAATGTTAGATACATATAAACTGTCCCCGTGGTAGTTACAGACAAGTATATTGTTGTTTGTTATTCCCATAGATATATATTATTCATAATCGTAATAAATATAGTGATAACGATGGGGAATCCTGAAATAAAAGTTTATTTTTATTCAAGATTTTTTTTAAAATTATTATTGAACTTCCATTTAAAATAACTGAAGAATTGTTCGAGCAATCATGTATTTCATATACTTTATTATTTAATGCGTTACATAACAACAGTCAACAGGTAATATTATTTAATTGACATGAAACTTTTTTAGTTTCTAAAAATACCAGTAGTTTTCAAAGGTTCAGTGAAAAACAAAAAAAAAAAAACGGTAATTTTTACCCCATTTTTGGCATATCTATAAGACTAATGATCGTATACATAAAATGTACCAAAAAATATTCAGTTATTTTGATTTCTTCTAAGCTGTTTACGAACATTATCAGTTTCCAATTTTTTTAGGTTTTTTTTCTATAGGTAGGTAGATGTCAATAAAATTGTATTCGTTGGGTCATAAAGCTTGTAACTTTCATAAAATACTTATAAGTTATAAATTATAATATATTGTTACTACAACAGATGAAAAATACATGGTTACAATTTTTTTTATAAGCATTTAAAGTTCCAATTTTGACAAAATACGTAAAAATCACGAAAATGTGCAAATTTTTTTGAGTTAGAAATTCATAAAAATGTTTCTTTTTAAATCTAAGATTTTAAAATTGAACACAAAATTCCTCATGAGTTTGTCTATCTTGAACTAAAAAAAAAATTAGTCAATTTCAATTTTTACAGCGTTAGATATTCAATTGATTTCTCATGTAGCGATTTTCTTATTCTGTTGTAATTCAAAAACGAAAACCGTAAACACTAGAAATTTATGTACTTAATAATACTAAATGTTGAAAGAAGACTCCACCCAAATGTACCTATCTCAATCAAAAAAAAGTTTACCGAAAAGCAACATTAATTTTTATGAGCTTTTGAACTTATAATTTTTACTACATTTAATTCAGCGGTAAATTATTGATCGATTTTTTATATTTTTAAAACGAATAACCGTAGACTCATTAAATGTTTATCATAATATATTTATATTTTATATCAGAATTTTCCATACACGTTGAAATATTCACAAAACTACTTCGACACATTTTGAGCCATTTAAAGCCATGATAATTTTTTCAAATTTTGTAAACTATTTTCCAGTTAGAAATTTATAAAAGTTTTTCTTTTCATACCTAGCTAATAAGAAATTTTAGTCAAAGATTCCCAACAAAATGTTCTACTTATAACAAAACCAATAAGTTTAGCGCTAAGTAACAATTTTTCTTTATGAGCGTTTGAATATATAATTGTTACGATATAGTATATTTAGTAGTAAATTTATTGAAATCAACAGGACCTAAAGCACTAACTACTAAGCCGTCACCCACCCACCATCAACAAAAGTTATGGAGTAAATAACCCCAGTAGCCATACGTGTTCGGCGCCACTGAATTGCTAGGCCTAGGGCCTAGGCTAACGCACCGTCTCCGCTCAGAATCGTTTTTCGTATCCAATCACTGAATAATGAATTCAAATATAACACATCCATTACAATGACATACTCGACAACTACTGTACAGCAGAGCGGTACCCACTTTTCTATCATTTTTTTGTTCTTTCCGGTGCTTTTGAAAACTACTGCGGATTTCATATTTTAACCTCCTCATGCACCAATTAGATTCACTTTCCAAGTTTCCCATCGGACATGATACTGAAGTTGAAAATGGAAGCATTATTTCGATTACTTAGTGTAAACACAAAAAAAAAAATATATGGCTCCGCTCTGAATTTAAAATACGAATCTTGGAGCGGGACAGTTAGTACACATAGTTCAAGAATTTAAAATATTATAACTCTAAAAATTCTGTTACTTGATTTCATTTGTTTTTATGTCATTGTATGACTCATTTTGTTTTTAAGTATAAATATGTACGTTTTAGTTTGACATTGGCCAAGAACTAAAATTTAAAATAAAAAAATTTTAATAATTAAAGAACTTGACTTTTTTTAGGAAAACCTAAGCATAATATTCAATTAAGCATAATGTTAGTAACTTGTCAGTTGTTGACATAAGCCCATAATAAATCGATTTTTGTCAAAAAGGCCAATGTCAAATCTAATTTGGTCATACAGCATAAGAGACATTGGCCCTTTTAACACAAGTAACATAAATCATAAGCACACTTTAATAATATTAGTCAAATAATCTCAATTTTGTCAAAATGTGACATTGGCCTTTCTTAGACCAAGCCACAGATAAATTTTATGACTGTATGTTTGTATAAAATTGTATACATTTATACAATAATTCAATAAATAAATGTAGGTACATTTATTTATACAATAATTCAATAAATAAATGTAGGTACATTTAATTTGTGATAGGTACCTAGTTATGATTAATGTATCATGGATAAAATTGTGTATAATATGTATAGTGGATGGAAGACAAGCCTTTTACTCTTTTTATCATTGAAACCTTTTAGGCTCAAGCTCTATGTATTTGAGGAACCTATTTAAGTCCATGATAATTGTAGATCGTACACTAGTACTAGGTGCAATAGGTATAATATGTTAATATTATGAACTATAATTAATAAGTCTATACGATCAAAGATTATATAAATAGGTACCTACTTAGATAAAATACTAGTTTAATACTTAATAGGCCCATGCAAGTCGCATATTCACACGAATGAGTTGGGGCATCATTGTCGATATGGCCATATGGGGTTCAATACCTAATTAATTCATTAAAAAATGTATTTATTTTGGGTACATGATTTAGGCATTTTGTTTGTACCTTCCCTTAATTTTAGACCTCACATTGATTATATGACCACCAAAGCTTTCCTTGTTTTGGGATTTATAAGACGTCACTCATCCAATTTCAGTTCATCCAATTGCCTTCTGGCTCTCTATTATGTATTAGTCCGTTTGGTCATTGAATATGGGTCTGTTGTTTGGTCACCATATACACCGCCATTGATATTTGTCGGATTGACTATGTTCAAAATAGTTTTATGCGTTTCGCCGGTCATTGCCTCAACATCCCCCATCCACCACACGATTATGGGCCAGTACATCAAGCTCTGAGACTTTATTCCCTTTCAGTTAGGCGTGATAACTTTGGTATCACTTTTATTCAGGGTCTGATCGGAGGTCGAGTTGATGCCCCAAGGCTTCTTGGAGAACTTCTTGGAGTTTTCGTATTCCTAGTAATACTAGGCTTCAGTCTAATTGTTATATACCCACCAATAAATCTAACTTCTCCACGAATGCCCTACTTTTAAGAATGATGCATAATGCAAATAATAATATGGATTATTAAACCGTATTTAGTGTTTAGTACGGAGGCTCACATATAGAAAAAAGAAAAAAAAGAATGGCTATCTTTTGTTTTAATATCACGTTTGTTTTGTTTTTTTTGTTTTTTTTATTTTTATTGTAAGTATATGTAAAGCATCTTATAGGTTGCTATAATAATATTATGTCTTTATCTGTTATCTACGTTTTTCTTGCTTGTATAATTTTGTAAAAGCCATCTGACGTTGATTATAATAAAATAAAAATAAAAAAAAATGGTTTATAGTTGAGGGAAACGGATAAAATAACCCCATTCATTATCCTGGGTACCCCTTAATCTAACCTATTAATGATTAAACATATATTTTCATAGGTATAGGGTGGTATAGGTATTAACTTCTTTTTTTTAACAGATGTTGTGATGTTGCCTTTATACGGTATTACATCTTAATCATAGGTGTTTCTACGGTGGCAGCCTGGGGTGCCTGGGCTTCCCCTGACATTTTTGAAAGGTGCTGGTCAACCAAGTTTTAAATCAGAAGGGTCACAACATTCATTTTTTTTTGTGTGTTACGTTATAATTACCATTTACTTACAAAGATATTTTCAACAAAATTAGGTAGATAATATCTTTATTTAACATGTATTATCAAATTGATTTCCTCACTTCGGAAATCGGAAAAACCTACTATAAAGAATTGAGACAGACGATGATGGTACGGTACGCATCTAAGTATTGTTGATATTATTGTTGTATTGTGTTTAATTTGTTAGGTGGTGTAATCCAAGGCTGTAGATGAATAATACTTCTGAAGTTTCTGTAGATCATTATTGTAAATAAATAATTTAGACTTTTTTAAATTATATAAATATTTCATTGTGGAGGGGGGGGGGCTTAAAAAAATTTGGCTTTGGGTGTATAGGGATTTTTTTGGTTCACTAATAAGGTAGCGACGATCATTAGCTAGGCTGTCCCTACCAATAAAGTCTAGTCACGCCTATCCTTAATGTTTTTTGTTTCACGTACACAAGCATATCGGCATATTGTGAAAGTATCACCTGAAATTAAGATTTTTTGTAGTGTATTAAAAATATATCCTCTGAATAGAAGTTTTAATTTACCTTTAAATTTTAATTGATTATTTTATTGAATAAATTTCATAAAAATTAATAAATTAATAATTAGTATACAAGTTTCATACTACTTAGATGTGGATAAGGTATTGTGGAAACCTTAGTCCGCATGTTTGAATTGGCATTAGGAAATTCCAATTTAAATTTGTAATGGAATATGTATTGAAACACAACATAATATAATATTTGTAGTTAGTAAATAAATAGGTAGCCAGTTAGATAGCAATTGAAATGAAGTACAAATTAATTAAGATACAAGTGGGTCACTGTAATTCTGTTGTAATTAGTTAGTATATTGATAATTGATAATTTAAAAAAATTGCATATTTATTAACAATTGATTAACTGTAAAATTAATTTAATTTACAAAATAATACAACTAAGAGAAATCTTTTAAAAATATGTCATAAATTCTAACCATCATGTCCGCACCACAAGATGCCATTTGCAGAACACCTTTTCTGTATCTTGAGTCAGTTTTACACAGTAATGGTTGAAACTTAATTTTCTTTACTGTTAAATGATGTCCAAATCTAAAATAGTAGGTTATTTAAGGAAACAATATACATTTAAAGCAAAAAATTTAATGATAAAGTAATATACAAAACGTGTATTATTAGTTATTGGTATTCAGCTTAGGTAAAAGGATACTCATTGGTTAAATCAGCAATTTTAAACCAAGGTGTAACAGATTTATCTTCATAACTCCATTTATATAAACTAATATTTCCACAATCAGCACCAACAGCCAATAAGTAGGTTTTATTACATTCACTAATTAGTGTTGGAGCAAACGCTACAGCTGTAAAACTCTTATCTGATACTATTAAAGGATTGGTTTTGGCACAGTAAGTAATTTTGGTATCAACACTTTGATCATTTCGACCCCAAATTACTAATTTCCCATCTCTAGATCCGGTAGCAAAGTATACAGAATCATGAGTCCAGGCACAACACCATATTATTCGCGTATGAATACCAGTGTGTTTATCTGATTTACTTATGATAATAAAAGAGTTTGTTTTTATATCATATTCAAATAATGACCAAGTGCGGTCACGTGAAACAGAGAGAAGATTTTTACTATCAGGTGAAAAAGCCAATTGAGTTACAGTTAAATTATGCGATATTAACTTTTGTATCTGTTGGAAATTTTCTGTATTCCTAAAAATCAAAAATTAGAATTTGTCTGAATTTTTAGAGAATTCTTGGTTTTTAAACTAATTCAATTTTACATATAAATATATTATTACATAGTTTATGTTATTTCAATTACCATATTATTATAGAAGCCAGCTCTAAGGATGTAGCTTTTGCTGCTGAGGCTAACCATTTATGGTTAAATGAAGATGCTAAACAGTAAACTTCATAAACGTGACCATAAAGTTTTTGAATTTCTGGCCATAATGTATTTTGAATTAAATCTTCTTCAGTTGGAGGTTCTAGTAAAAAATAATATTATATAAAATTAGGTAAATTTGTATAAAACGTTTTTCTGGTAACGTAAAGAATGGGACATACAATAAAATTATTGTAATTATTCAAAATACATATAAAAATTTGAAGAATATCAAAAGCAAATCCCCTTCAAACATTATTATAACATTTATGTTTTTTGTTTATTATAAATGTTCATTGTTTAATAATTTAAATTATATTCAATGTCTTTGTATTTTAAGCTACCAAGAATATTATCAATTATACTCCAGTCCACGAGAGAACAATACCCATACCCCGACCAAAACGCTTCAGATCTCCCACATCCCCACTCAACGACAAAGGTTTGTTAATGTTTGGTACATTTGGAAACACTGGACTGAATAATGTGTATATATATATACAACCTATACCATCGAGGCACAAATAAATAGGGGAAATTGTGCCTCGGATCGGTCACCATCATCAGTCAACATGTGCGAAACGATAATGCCAGAGTATAAAATCTACATTAAATTATGTACATAATTATATAGTAAATCGTAGGAAGTAGAAAAAAAAAAATATTTATATTTTTAAAAAAAACTTACGATTTAAAGACAAAGGAACAAAATAATGTTCTGGATAATCTTTCTTTTTTGGTTGACTAGTATTATTTTTAAAGTCATCTTCAGACACTGCTTTATTTGATAACCCAAGTGATGGAACAGAAGCACCAAGTGGACATTTTGTGATATCTTAACAAAAATTAATTAAACAATATTATTTTACTTAAAAAAATAAATTAAATCTCAGAAATAACTGAATATTAATAATATTAAGAGGATGTCAGCGCACTATTTGTTTTCTCTCTCTGACCCACGCGCAACATAGACAAAACACATTTACGCAGAAACATTTTTTCTATGTTTTTAAGTAATCTTAGAGTAAAATCACCCATTACAAAAAAGATAGAGAATAATATTTTTGAGGGAATGTCATATCGATTTGTTTAAATATTGTCTCAAAACAATTTAAACATCATTTTAATGTACAACTTTTTTTGTTTATTTTTAAAGTCGAATACAAAGTCAAATAACAATAAAATATAAAATCGATATGACATTCCCTCAAAAATATTATTCTCTATCTTTTTTGTAATAGGTAATTTTACTCTAAGATTACTTAAAACATAGAAAAATGATTCTGCGTTCATACGTTTTGTTTATGCTGCGCGTGGGCCAGAGAGAGAAAACAAATAGTGCGCTGACATCCTCTTAATATTAAATAAAAATGTATGTATTTAATAAAATTAATAATTTTAAGAATAAAAATATATTTACCAACAGAGTCAAAACTAATTTTAGCTAGTTGACTCATATTTTCTAAAAAATTGTAGGGTACTTGAAATGCTCTAATAACTTTTTCCTCAGCTGAAGATACAAAACTTAAACTAGACAACATAGCAACACTAGACATATTATATCCATGAACTTGAGGTCGGGCCATTTCATGCCAATTCTAAAACAAATAGTAAATTGTTGGGAATTAATTTTTTTGAAGACTTAGGCCTCCATTTTTATTTGATGCAAAAATCAGCAGGCGCGTATCAGGGGGGGTTTGGGGGGTTCAACCCCCCCTAAAAATTAATAGTTGTGTACTTTATTTGTATATATAGATTTAGATATTTTTTAAGATTCCCAATATGTTAGTTATATACTAATTAAAAAAAAAATATTAAATAAATATTGAGATTTATTTATTTGAGCCACTAGTCTGATTCTTCATCTGATTTCTGCACTTGTCATACAATTAATAAACATACATCATATGATTATATTAGCTTTACTTGTAAATTTAAAATAAATAAATAATTGGATAATAAGAAAAAACTTACATAAGAATGTAAATTGTTAACTGGTTTGTTTGATTTCAACCATTGAGCATGAATTCTTGAAGTCTGGTCCGAACTTACAGAAACAATATATTTGCCTTCTGGATCCCAAGCAATGTCCTCAACAGATCCAAAATGACCACCGATTGTAACTCCAGGAGTCCAACTACCATTTTTATTCTGGAGAATAGATGTATGTAAATAGATGATTTCCAATTAGTTTTAAATATTTGTTTTCATTGCATACTTTTGTCCATAGATGAAATGATCCATTGTGACCTTGAGCTAATATACTATCACCATCAGGAGAAAATTTCCCACCATAAAACCCTAATGTATTACCACCAACTTCACCCAACCTTATTATATCGACCCAAAGACCACTGTCTTCATCATATGCCCAAACCGCTAATGTTTTATCCATAGAAACTGAAAGTAACTCCATTTTTTTCTCTGAAATATAGTCTAGAATATAATAGGTATAACGTGATATAGGTATTCAGTGTTTGACTGGTTTCACACAAAAAAACTTTATAAACTAAATTGAAATGTAGCACGGGCCAATGACAAATGGTAAGCGGGCCAGATGCGGGAGGATTGAACATTTAATTTTTTTTAGTTATGGGCAATTCAACTCTTTTCCAAACCAAACCAAACCAAACCTACCTTACATTTACTATTGTCAATTGACAATAATTACTGGACAACGAGCTTAAATAAAGTATGTACTCCCAAAGAGGTAAGATTGACAGACAAGGTATTCTAGGTATTATTCTGTAGAATAATAAAATAAAAATTGTAGATAATGCATGTTGTAAACAGTTGTAAATAACGCGTTATTTGGAGTTATACATGATTTCCTTTTAAAAATGCTAATTTTTAACTGGCCCGTGCTACGTTTCAATTTAGCTTAGAAAAATATAAAATGTTAATATTTTTCTAAGCTTATGTATATTATTATTATTCATATGAAGCCGGCTGGTCACTTCTTCACAGGACACATTGTACATTATTTTAGGTTTGAGTTAAATGTTTTGTAATTTGATTGATTTTTGTTATATATTTATATTAGTGTCATCATCTTTAATTTTATAACATGGATTTCCAAACACTTAATATACTATAAATCAATGTTTCTAAACTTTTTTGATAATGCCACCATAAGACCCTTCTCTGCCAGATGACCCATTTTAATTATTCTGTCACATTATAGTAGGCATAACTGTATAGTTTAATCTTTTTATCTTAAAACAATAAAACATAAATATTTAACATATTTGGCTCATAAAAAACATATTGCGTTCCATAGGTTGGGGAACACTGCTAAAGGCAACTACAATTAATTTTCTTTGAATAATTTACCTGTGAAATAATTAGGTTTCCAATGCACTCCATATATCCAACCATCATGTCCTGATATAACAGTTTCTAATTGAATCTTATAAATACAGTCAGAACCATCTTGTTTAGTCACATTAAATGTTTTACTCTCTAATTTTAATGTATCATCAAATTCTTTATTTGATATGCAATTGTTATAACTTTTTTCAATTGTAAATTTCCACAATCTTATTACAGAATCTTGAGATCCGCTAGCAAGATATAAATTCCCTAAATTATCTAAAAAAAATATATTATGTAAATAGTTTAGTGGGTACATTTTTTTATTAAGTAAAATATGTAATATTATGAGAATGTTAATTCTCTGGTTATACGTTCAAAATTGTTTTAACTAAGTTTATAAATTAATAATCATACACCGTAGTCACCTTCAGATATAAAATCTAATGAACGAACCCAATCTTCATGACCTATTAAAGAATGGCTAGGAAGAAATACTGAATCGCCATTGCTAAAATCATTTAAATACAACTGTATCTTGCTATTTGATAAACCACATGCCAATAGAAGACAATTTGTATTGGATAACAATGTAATTTTTAGAGACAAACATAATACACTGTCGAAATCAATAGTTTGAACACATTGGGATGTATCTGAAAATAAATAATTAATCATTACAGATATAAAAGTTAACAATCAAATTCTAAAATTAAAATAGCTAAGTTAAGAATTGTTAAATAAACATATTTATAATAAAATCTGTTTTGTATGCCAATATTATAAAAAAATGTTGTAAATATTAATGTTTTATTTATATTTCAAACAATGGTTTTAATTTTGTTTTATTAATGAATATGATGGTTCATAATTCATAAAAGCTATCATTGTAGGTTTTCATTAAAATTTGGTGGACATCCATTGAAGTTTATCCAAAATAGGCTAAATAACTAAAAGCGAGATAAAAATAGTCTAAAATGTCAAATTAATTTAGGTATTATTGTCTATTATCTTTAATATTTAGATTATTTTGGAGGATATATTATAACTTGTTTGCCTATTATAGTCTACATTTTTAGTGCATATTTTTTTAAATGCTCTGGGGCTTTATCATTTAAAAGACCCAAAGATCTTTATAAATATGTTTGACAATTATATATATTTTACATACTAGACATAAATTATATATATTTTACACGTTGATAGAGTCACTTCCAATGAATGGGCTCCTGCCTTAATCTAAAATCTTAAATTAAGTTGTATGGTTTCAGAGGCTTAAGACGTCAGATGTCCTTGGAATTATCTAATAATTGGATGACCAATGGATTAACATGGTGATCTAGCCTCGTCTCGTGTTTGCAAGCAAACCTTTGGATTTTGTCTGCTATTATAGATAGCATCATATGGTAAATTGTGTTGTTTCTTTCGAACTGGTAGGCTGCAGTGATGCTCCAAAAGGCGATATTTTGACAGCGTTGTATTACATTGATGTTAGACTTATTGGCACAACCCCACAGTCGAATGCCATAAATCCAGATAAGTTTTATAGGCTATTTTCAAGCCTGTTCAATCTCTTATTTAATTTTGTTAATGCTGTTATAACTTCAGGTTTAGTCCATATAGCCGTAAAAAAGATAAATCCACCTCTGGGCATATTCTTAAGGGGCCTAGCTACGGTCATTATTTAAGCAATTTCTAATCTTGTCATAGCCACCCGGGATCTATGCATTGGTTGTAAATGATTATTAGTGTAAGTGAAATTAAATGTGGGTATCCTCTCTCATACACGCATGAACATGTCAATAACTCGATGACCATATAAATTTCACTACAAAAATTTTTACAAAAACATACATTTGTTTTGACGAAATTAAAGTTGGTAAATGTTGTCTGATTTTATTCTGAAAAAATATTTGAATTCATCAGAAAAATGTCTGTAGATCGTACGAAACATTTTCCGTTTTTAATATTAATTTTAATTTTAATTATGATTCTAAAAAGTTCACATTTTTAAGTTTTCAATTACAGTTCACAATAATATAAATTAACTTTTACAAAGTACTTCATAGGATCTATGGACAATTTTCTGGTGAGTTCAAATTTTTTTCAGAATAAAAATCGGACAATGTTAACTAACTTTAATTTTGTCAATACTTTAGGTCTTTTCAGCAAAAATTGACAGCAGTACCGAGACACTTTAAGTTTTTCACAAAATAATTATTTTTGAAGGTAAACACTAATTTTTTTTTCAAAAGTATTCACTTTTTTGGAAATATTTTATTACAAATCACAAGAAAAAAACTTATATTTTTTAAAATTATTTTGATAGTAATTTTTTTTTTTAGTTTCTTACTGTTTTGATCAGAGGCGCATCAAGGGGGGGGCAAAAGGAGCAGTTGCTCCAGGCGGCAGGGGCGGCCAAATATTTAAGGGCGGCAAAAAAAAGTCATAATATAGTGCCGTTTGTATTATAATAAAAATAAAATATTTAGGTAGTAGAATAAATATTAATTATTTTAGTTTAGATACGAATTTACGACGTCACTTGTCGGAATATCTAAAATCATAATGGAATCTAATATTAGAACTATTGGGTACTTATTGGGAGAGAACGCTGTTTATGGACTTTGTTTGGGTAATATCCAGAACGTACGTATAGTACGTATATTTTTAATATTATCAGTTATCACCATTCACTACATTTATTATATTGACATGTTATAGCCGCCGCGTTGCCCGCATATAATGATGCCAAGTACTGAGACTGTAGTTGTTCGATTATAATATTTAATATCGTTAAAACTTTTATCGTTATAAATTAAAATTTAAGAAAAGACATTTTGATGATTCAAATTCTGTAGATACTGTACGTCTGTACATCATGGAGAGGATAAAATGATGAATGATACTTTTTATGTTATAATTGACACTTTATCTTCGAATTTATGTGAAAGAAAAAAAGCATACATAAATGTCCATTCAAATTTTGGATTCTTAAGTAATTTAACTAATTTAGATTCTTTGACACTGCGAAGGAAGGCATTGCATATTGTAAATATATACAACCAAGATATAAAGATATAGACACATCATTTATTGAAGAAATAGTCCAATTTAAAAAAATTGCTATTTCATTTTCAAAAGAAGATTTAACAATAAATGGTTTATTCACAAAATTATCTAATTCCCCTTTGGCATTGACTTTTCCTAATGTTTAATTGTCTTAAGGATATATGCATGTATGCCATGTTCCAACGCAAGTGGTGAGCGATCATTCTCTGTTCTCAGAAGAATTAAAAATTACCTACGATCATCACTTTCACAAGAAAAAACATCTTCCTTGACACTATTATGCATTGAAAATGATATTCTCAGAAATATAGACTGGTCTGATACAATTCAAAAATTTTTATCAGTAAAAATACGCAAGAAAAACTTTAAATAAAGCTAAATAATAATAATAATAATTAAAAGACATAAATTATTTATTTTTGTTTTTTCATTTCCTATCTATATTATTTATTTATACGAGAAATAACAAAAGTTTTGAATTTGGTTATTTATTTGGATAATGTTATTGTTATATAATATTTAAACATAGTATACCTAATTTTTTAGTTGTTTATCATGTAAATTTATAGCTAGGTACAGAAATAGAATATTCCATGAGACATGAGTTTGATATGTACTATGTAGACATGTAGTGTATGTAATAATTTATTAATTTGTATAAATTGTATTTGTGTAAAAGACAATGTATACCTATGTGTAGCAAGAGTATATGACCAAGAGTTCAAGAGTAAGGATATAGTTTTTTTGTAAGTCAATTGTTTGTGTAAAATTGTTTGAGCGTAGCGAGAAAAATTTTTTTGCTTATTTATTTGTAAAAAAAAGGCTTATTTTGAATTAGGGGCGTCATATTTATGTTTGCTCCCCCATGCAGTGTCCCTTAATACGGCCCTGGTTTTGATTGACTACATTTTTAATTTCATATTGTGAAGCAGAACATTTATCTGAGAAGTTCAATAAATAATAATTAAATTTATAATGAGTAGTTAATTTGTTATACATTTTTAAGATTTAGATGAGCAGAGTGTAGTGATACAGGAGTACCAGCAAAATAACAGATTACTACACAGCTCAAATTAACTTTCAATATTTACAACCGTACTTCTGTGTTATCTCGACTAACCAAATTTTTCCAAGTCTACGTATTATGATCATCTATTATGTGCGCCCAAGGAAGTCGAGATAACAGGGAAGTTCCTTTACGGCTAACAACTAATTAACTAGTGGTGCAAAATTCAATTCTTATAAAATTATTCTTCTATTAACTTTTCCCTACTTCAAATGAAAGTACAATAATGATATAATCAACTGAACAACTATTTATTTGGTTCAACTCACAAAACAACACATACAACTACAATTTTAGAAACAATAACTATTGCACAATGGATAGCGTTTGACGCACCTTCATCCCACAGTGCAGGTCATCTGAGTAACACCGGCATCAATGTATCATACATATTATACTCACACTGGATCAGCAGGGAGCCATCATCGTCTATCAGAGCTTACACTACTTTTTAATATGAAATTAAAGATCAGTCAAAAAAGTAAACATTCTGAGAATCAGATAAAAACTATAAAAATATAAATTTTACAAAATGAATTAATGTATTTTATTTAAAATAACTTAAAATTAGCTAAAAGGATATTTTAAGAGTAATACTTTTTGAAAAAATAAGTGTTTTTCTTTTAAAAAAAATTCATCTTGTAGAGTGAAATTTGGAATTGTTGACATACTTAACAGTATCTACTAGTTCATATTCAAAATTCTTATATTAATTATACATTATTTACAATATTACATCAAAATAAATTTTAATTAGTACTTATATAAATAAAATACTTACTTTCATTTTTGTGTTTAATCCAAACTTTAACTGTACAATCACCAGCAGCAGTAACAATAATAAGTGTCTGATTTGCAAGTCTTATGGCATCATTTATTGTAACAACGTCAGTATGTCCTAAATACAAATAATTTATATTTTAAAAATTACATTACTAACCCAATTATTTTTGTGTCTATCTTTTACAGGAAAAAATGATGAAGTAGAATATTCAATAATTTGTAGAATAGTTAGATTTTGTTAGTTTTTTTTTTCATTTAAAAGAAGAGCACATTTTAGAGGTTGGCTCAAACTCCGATTTTCAAAATTATAATTGTAGAAGCTAAAATATGCATTTGAATAATAAATAATAATAAATATTTGTTATTTTTCAAATGTATTTTACTTTACTAGTAGTATGTAAGATGAAATGTGAAAGTAAAATTAAAATTTGAGCTTTGATCCAGCCTGGAAAAATTTCTCATTTTTCAGATAAAAAAACAAATTACTTAAAACCTGATATTTCATTGAGGCGTGAGAGTTTTCCAATGTGATTTGCCTATACCCCTTTAAATAGGTATTACTGTATCGGGCAGTAGATGAGTGGAAAAGTATTATAATTAAAGTAGCAACTAAAAAAACTATAATTTTCAAATTTACTTATTTGCAGAATTTTTAAAAACCGGCTCTGAGAGTTGAGACCATCAAGTTATAAATTATATTGGACAATCTAATTATTTTATAGCAATGAGTAACATATTAATTCTTATCTGTACAAGTGTTTATTCCAAACTTTTTAAACTAATGTTCTACAACTACAATACCTACTAATGACATCTAGAATGATTCGACCCCATAATTTCAAAAAAATTAGTTTACAAGAATTATAAGTTTTTTAAATCAATTTATGACTATTTATGTAATAACATTTAATTATTAATAAAGTAATATAAAATTTGGAAAATTAAATCAAAATTAGTTCATTATGTATGATTCAAGTTAGGTAAACAAGAAATAATTAACTAATATTAAACTAATTTATAATACCAGAGGATCAAAGTCCTATTATTAATATCGAGATTAATATACTCCGAGGGCCGAGGACCAAATGGTCTATGGATAATATAAGGCTCCCAGCAACCTAATGCTTTATATCAATATTTTCTAAACACAGAACACCTTTCGATGGTGATAAATTGTCTGTTTAGCATACTTATCATATTATGAAAATTAACTGTAAGAGAAATTACCAATTAGTTTTTCATAGGCTTTATAGGATCCTGTAGGTAGAATATCTTCCCATAATATAGCTGTATTATCAGTTGAACAAGAAACAATATCTTGTTGGCAATAGCTGCTATCTACATTTTGTACCCACTTAACACTATTTACACGCATTGTATGGGCAACAAATGAAGAAACAACTCGTCCATCGCTTTCATTCTGAAATCATATTACTTTAAAATAAAAAACTACTTTTATCTACTTATTTATTTTATCTACCTATAATTCAACTTATGAAATTGGTTATCTATTGCCATAGACTTATAAAGTAATTGACAGCGCATAGAGAGAAATCCCCAGACGAGATTGTAGAGAGAAAAGAGAGGTTTTGGGTCGTTATAGTGTGCTAAAACATGTTTTTTCTCTCTCATATGCCCATGTTATGTTTTCAGGTTTTCTCTCCCAGTTATGTGGTCTGGATTAACTAAGGACAGGACGGTGTCAGATGTGCTGTCCGTTAGTTAACCCTATGTCCTAGCTAGTGCGGTCGAGTGTGTGCGTTTTATATTATACTGACCATGCTGTTTTACACGCAATGCTTTGCAAGCATGCGGCAAAATACAAGCTATTTTGTTTTTCCCCGCATGTGTGCAAACCAGCTAGGACATAGTGTTATAGGTCTAAGCCTATTATGCTTTTACAATCAACAATTAATAAATAATGAAATTAAAGTGAACTAAAATATGTAAATAATATGTACTTACAAAATTAGAATATAAGCTACTTTTATTCAAACAACATTAATATTGATGCCCACTTGCATAAAATTAAAAGCTTAATTGTTATGTAGGTTGTAGCCTGTAGGTAACTTGGTCATGAAACTTTTTATACAAAAGGTGATACTATGATACCGAAGAAACAAAAGTTATGATTATTGTTAACTTACCATTATTTGAGGATCATACAAATGAATAGCGTTACAAGAACCATAAATAACTAATCCATTTACACCCCAATCTAAACAATTTGGTGAGCTGTTTACAGCTGAAGACACGTACACTGTCTTAATTTGTTCAAATTTACTCATTTTCTTAAATCAAAAAATAATACCTAAATATAAATAAATGTAAACAAATATGACATTAACTACTGTCATTTATTAATTACTATAAACTATAAAGTATATATTATATTATAATGTTCTGTGATATTAGGTATATAAAGTATAAATATGTATACATTTAATTTACTTTATTTGCCACCATTTAACGTTTATACTTTTTACTTTTTAGGAGTATAATATCTACACGTGTAGATAACCGTGATATGGATCACTACCTTTTGTTCCACAATTTTTTGTTCCAAGTCAACTTATTCCAATGATATTAACTTCCAAATTTTACTTTTGTTCCTATATACATTTGTTCCAATACCTATTTGTCGAAAGACATTTGTTCCAATGAACATTTTTTCCATATAAATTTCATCCAATTATATCTTTTCACATTTACATTAATTGTTCCGATGAATAGGATGCTGGATGAATAGGACATAAAAACAAGGTAGCCATAGATAATACATGACGTATTATCTATTAATGGAGCACATGTTCAATGTTATCATCAGCACGCACCACGGACCAAGATATTAACGATTGGATCTTCGCAGGAAAAAATTTTTTGTGATCCATGGTGTCTAAAATGTCCACCAGGGTGAATCACGTCTAGTCTAATCCCTATCATCTTATCAGTTATCGTTGATAAAAAACGATGATTATGTGATTTGAATTTTTGATTATTTATTATATTTTGTATTATTTTATTTTATTCATCAATCATTATTAAATATAATTACACATAATTAAAACCAAAAAATAAAAAATAAAAGGAAAAAAAGGACCAAGGGAAAAAAAACCATGAAAGTAAAAACCAAATTTTTATATTTTGCTTTATAATAATAATAATAATTTATATTCATATTATAAATTCGTTTTACAATAACTATAATTTCTTCCAAATTTGAACTTAAATTTAAAATCGTTGTTTTAAATTTTCAATCCTTAGCTATAAAAATTGAACAATTTATAATTTTTAACTACGTTTTAAAAATTTGTCACAATACAATAATAAGAATAATAATTTCAAATAAGTTTCAAGTTTTAAAAAATTGTCAATACAAACATGCAGTCTACAGTTATAATAATAATAATTTCAAATAAGTTTCAAGTTTTAAAAAATTGTCAATACAAACATACAATAATAAGAATAATAATTTCAAATAAGTTTCAAGTTTTAAAAAAATGTTAATACAAACATACAGTCTACAGTAATAATAATAATAATTTCAAATAAGTTTCAAGTTTTAAAAAATTGTCAATACAAACATGCAGTCTACAGTTATAATAATAATAATTTCAAATAAGTTTCAAGTTTTAAAAAATTGTCAATACAAATATACAATAATAAGAATAATAATTTCAAATAAGTTTCAAGTTTTAAAAAAATGTTAATACAAACATACAGTCTACAGTAATAATAATAATAATTTCAAATAAGTTTCAAGTTTTAAAAAATTGTCAATACAAACATGCAGTCTACAGTTATAATAATAATAATTTCAAATAAGTTTCAAGTTTTAAAAAATTGTCAATACAAATATACAATAATAAGAATAATAATTTCAAATAAGTTTCAAGTTTTAAAAAAATGTTAATACAAACATACAGTCTACAGTAATAATAATAATAATTTCAAATAAGTTTCAAGTTTTAAAAAATTGTCAATACAAACATGCAGTCTACAGTTATAATAATAATAATTTCAAATAAGTTTCAAGTTTTAAAAAATTGTCAATACAAATATACAATAATAAGAATAATAATTTCAAATAAGTTTCAAGTTTTAAAAAAATGTTAATACAAACATACAGTCTACAGTAATAATAATAATAATTTCAAATAAGTTTCAAGTTTTAAAAAAATGTTAATACAAACATACAGTCTACAGTAATAATAATAATAATTTCAAATAAGTTTCAAGTTTTAAAAAATTGTCAATACAAACATGCAGTCTACAGTTACAGTCTACAGTCATCTGTTAATTTGATATTTAATTAAGCTATACTCTTTTAGTTATTAACTTACATTTACATAACTGAAAAATTCAGTTCCTTTATGAAATATTATTATAAAAATACATACATGTCCACAATAACATCAAAAGTAAAAGCCAATATTTTCAGCCAAATCACAAGAAATGTTAATATTTGACCTATAACATTTAAACGATATTAATACTGAACAAACATTTTATAAGGAACGATACTTACCAATAGTGGCTGTAATTCACACATTACTTTTGAACTTGAGTAACTAACAAGTGATCTAGTTACCTATTTTATTTTGTAACTTGTAACGTAACTTAGTTACTTTTAAAAAGTAACTTATTCAACACTGATAATAATACATGTTCACAGTAACAGTATGATTGCCATTTTGCCATCAATAAATGTAAATACTTAAATATGCTTCAAATGTTTTAACAAATGAATGTTGCATCCTTCACTCATCTTCAATTTTATCAGAAAACAATTAAATTAGAGTTTTTAAGAGTATAAATAATAACTGAGTCATAACTCATAATATGGATGAAAAACCAATCACACAGCCAAATCACAGGAAATATAAACCAAACATAAATCACCTATAACATTTAAAAAGTATTAATACTGAACAAACATTTTATGAGGAACGATATTTCGCAATAGTGACTGAAAAATTTTGTAATAATAATACATACATGTCCATCAAAAGTAAAAACAAATACTTTAAGCTAAATCACTGAGTACATAGAAAACAATAAGTTAGCAATAATAATTGTTAACAGATATATAATGTAATTATAAATTAATATACCTTCTATAGAATTAAAATTTAACATTGTGGGCTCGATATTAATGTTATGAGATTTTAAATGCACAATTAATCCTTTCATGGATGGAAATGATTTTGTGCAATTTGTATACGAACATAATATATTCCTATTCTGACTAAATAAATGAGTCTTAGTGTGTTTTATAATATTCAATTTTAAATCAAATGATGCATCGCAGTCATTACAATAATAAAGATTTTTAATTTTCGGAGTATCTTTATGTTTTATTCTTAAATGTTTATTTAAACCAGACACTGATATGTATTTAGCATCGCAAACTTGGCAATTAAACATGGTTATATATTTTTTGGTTTTAATTATGTGTAATTATATTTAATAATAAAATAAAGTAAAATAATACAAAAATATAATAAATAATCAAAAATTCAAATCACATAATCACAATACTATATTATCATGAATCGTTTTTTTATCAACGATAACTGATAAGATGATAGGGATTAGACTAGACGTGATTCACCCTGGTGGACATTTTTGACACCATGGATCACAAAAAATTTTTTCCTGCGAAGATCCAATCGTAGATATTATGACAAAAACAATCCTCTATGGTATGATCACAGAATCTGGTATGATCTGTGGTACGGTCCTAACCATGAAGATTAGATAATATCTCTAATCTTCAGGAACGTAACTTTTTGAAATCCTTTGGGCTTCGGTAAGCACGTGACGTGGCGTAGTGTAATAATACTGTATGGTAGACAGTACTACAGTAGTAGTAACAAAATACTATAGAATCTATAGTATTTGGTAGTACAAAAAAATTTACAAATTTGACCATTTTTATAATACGGGTAAGCAAGTGACGTACTGCTTGAACTTGGACCAAATCTGGACTTTTCCCATAGATAATACCATAGTCCATAGAACTGAATATTATTACTACTTAGAATTGAATATTTTTAAATCTTTTTTTTTCAGAATATGTGTTTTAGAATGCTTTGTAAGAATGTCAAAAAAAAATCCCTGACAATCCTCGTTTCGAAGTTATTAAAACTTTAAAAAATTAATTATTTTCGTAAAACACACATTTTAGATTCTGAGTGGAACGATGAATGTATTGATTTTACAATGATGTGTGTTTTTTTTATTTTTTTTTTGTGTCTGTCATCACGGTTTAGGACAGTAAAACTGCTTCAATTTTCTTCAACAGTATCTTGTTCGATACTGTTGTAACTCTAAAACAAATGATCGTAAATATATGAAATTTTCACTTAATGTTTATATTAGCCTTTTCTATAAATGAAAATATTTTGACTTGTTTTGAGCTGTTTACGGATATACTCAGTTTCGAACTTTTTTAGGTTTTATTTCCATGAATGTCAATAAAACTTTCTTTGTTAGGTATAAAAGCTTGAAAATTTAATAAAAAGCTCCTATTATGTTGTTACAATGACGTTTGAAAATATTAAAAATCCTTAGTCACAGTTTTTTTTATAAGCATTTAAAGTTCAAATATTGAGACAAAATACGGAAAAAAAACACTAAATCTTACAAATTATTTTTAGTTAGAAATCCATAAAAATTTTTTTTTTAAATCTAAGATTTGAAAATGCAATACAAGATTTTTCATAAGTTTGTCTGCCTTTATCAAAAAAAAAATACCTACCGGAAAGTGAAATTAAATTTTTATGAGCAAAATTTGTTATTCACTCGATTTCTCATGTAACGATTTTCTTATTTTGATATAATTCAAAAATTAATAACTAGATACATGCAAATTTCCTAAATGTTTATTTTATCAATTCTTATACCTGATAAAATGTTCAAAATATTTTGAAGCTTTTTGAGCTGTTTACGGGCACTGTCAGTTTTTAAGTTTTTTATTTTTTTAGATTCTGAGTGAAACAATGAATGTATTGATTTTACAATGATGTGTGTTTTTTTATTTTTTTTTGTGTCTGTCATCACCTTTTAGGACAGTAAAAGTGCTTGGATTTTCTTCAACAGTAGCTTTTCTGATAGGAAAGTGAATCTAGTTGATACTTTAGCGCAAAATCGGTTTTCCAAAAAATCGATTTTGGTTTTTGGTGTAACTCTAAAACAAATGAACGTATATACATGACATTTTCACTGGTTGTTTATATTTGCATTTTATATACACGATAACGTTTTCAAAATATTTTGATTTATTTTGAACTGTTTAGGGACATTTTCATTTTCCATCTTTTTTTAGTTTTTTTTCTAAAAATATCAATACAATTTTATTTGTTGGTTGCGAAAGCTTGAAAATTTAATAGAAGGCTCCTAGATATTGTTTCAAAGGCAGATGAAAAATATTAAAAATCCTTAGTCACAGTTTTTTTTTTATAAGCATTTAAAGTTCAAAAATTGACAAAATATGGAAAAATCACGAAAATTAGCATATTATTTTGAGTTAAGAATTCGTAAAAATTTTTCTTTTTAAATCTAAGATTTGAAAATGTAATACAAGATTCCTTATAAGATTATCTAACCTAACCTTTATCAAAAAAAAAATGTCTATAAGAAAGTCAAATTAAATTTTTATGAGCGTTTGAAATTCAAATTTTTACAACATTGGATATTCACTCGATTTCTCATGTAGCGATTTCCTTATTTTGTTGTAATTCAAAAACGAATAACTGTAGATACATGAAAATTTCACTGAATGTTTAAATTAGCATTTCCTATACACCATACAATTTTGAATATATTTTGACTCTTTTTGAGCTATTTACGGACATTTACCGCTTTCAATTTTTTTTAGTTTTTTTTCTATAAATATCAATAGTTTTATCTGTTGGGCCAAAAAGTGTAAAAAATTAATACAAGGCTCCTGATATATTGTTACAATAGCAATTGAAAAATATTAAAAATACATAGGCACAGTTTTTTTTATAAGCATTTAAAGATCGAATTTTGACAAAATTTATCAAAATTTCGAAAATTATCAATCATTGTAAATTATAAAATGTTCAGTTTTTATAGCTAAGGATTGCAAATTTAAAACAAAGGTTCTCATAAATAGTTCATACTGTAACCAAAAAATCTAAAAAATATATCAACACAGTTATTTTTTACAGACATTTTAAATTCAAATTTGGACGAAATTACATATTAAAAACCTAGAATAACTATTTTAGTTATTTTGTTGTGATTGTATAATATTATTCGTGGGTTCTTGAAACTTCTAAAGTACACTATTATATCTATGATAGTATGACGGTTTTTTGTTGATGTATAACGCGTTATAAGTACCTAATGGATATTGTGATATGATTAATTTGGAATTTTTATCGGTACCTACCTATTATAGGTCAATATTTTTTAAAATACCATAAATATATGTATATAATATGTCTTAAATCTCGACTGACATACCGTCTCCGCTCAGAATCGTTTTTCTTATACAATGATATTATATCATTGAATTCAAATTTAATACCATCATTACCATCCATTATACAGTGACCAGTGACCCACTTGTAACCTACTATACAGCAAAGCAACTTTTTTCTTTGGAAGGTTCAAGGCTATAACATCCAACATAATGCCATAATGGTTTCCACAAAAAAATTTAAATTGTTTCGAAATCAGAGTTGAAAAAAGTCTTTAAAAAAAAAAAAAATAAAAAATAATACTTCTAAGTATTTTTTTTTAAATGTGCGTTACGTAAAAAATGTAGTTTTTGAAGTTTTTTTATCAATAACTTCAAAACGAAGTTTGTTTGGCCTTTTTTTTTTTACATTTTTACAAAGCACCATAAAATACGGAATTTGGGAAAAAAGTTTTTGAAAAATCGATAGGTTGCTAAACCAGAATTATGCCTCCATTTTTTCTGAGTATTTAAACTAAACATGGGTTCCTATATGAACTAATAGTTATTTGATAACAAAAAAGGTACAAAACATGAATGGCGTGAGGAGGGAGGACCACCAGCTGCATGGATACCCAGGGCCGTCCCGAAAGACAAATCATGGGGGGGGGGGGGGGTGGTTTGATTCATAATTTGCCAACTCCAAAAAAAAATTTTCTCGCTTCGCTCGACAATTACCTCCTACCTGCAACCTGCGACTACATGCATAGTAGTCAGTAGACAAATGTTATACAATATTAAATATTTTATTATGTTCTTACTATGTTCTTTTATTATATCAACAAAAAAATATTATAATAAACTTAACAGTTAACACTACATTTATATACGTCGGTTTTTAAAATTGACCATTGATGTGCTATTTTATTTATATCCAATAGGTCAACACAATATCTTTTTCTACTCCCAATACAATTAAAGAGTTTAATCTCTCATCAGAAATTGTTGACCTAAGATGTGTTTTAATCAATTTTAGTTTACTAAAAGATCTTTCGTTTGATGCGACTGTTACAAGAGAAGTCAATGCTAAACGACAAATTTGATTAGCACATGGTAAAATATGTTTTACTTCTTCTGTTTTTTCCATTAAAGAATTAAATGGTAATGTTCTATCTTCTTGTAACATACTAAATAATATTTCTAATTCTTTTTGAACTAAATCATAATCTAGAAGGTAAGCACCTACACTGCTTGGTGGGAACAAAGAAATGAAATATTGCTTTTATTAAATGGTTGAGTAAATAATGGTTGAATAGAAGCAATACATGATTTTAAATTATCATTTGTTAGTTTTAATAGGGTATCTAGAACCATTTTAAATTCTTTTCTATAAAATAGATGCATTGTGAATTCAGCTTGGGTTGTGGCATTACAATCATATCGTTTAGGAGCTAATCTTTTACGATGATGGTTTTTAAAATCAGCGCACAATTCCTTATCAGTTATCATTACAGCTTTATTAAAAATAATTCAATGATTATATGACAGAATATAATATATTATGAAATTTCATATATTATTCTGTGATTATTCGAATATGTATAGGCAATTTTGTATACTACTATACTGTTATAATATTATATATGCGATACATTGATAGGTAAAGTCTAAAATATTATAATAGTAGGTATTAACTGTGTTGGACAGTTGGCAATCAGAAAATTAACTTATAATACCTTCATATTATTATAAATTACAATATATTATTATGATATATTTGGACTTAGTAGTATATACAAAATTATTAAAAAACTGTAAAAAAAAATTATAATTTGCCGAGTGCCAACTGCCCAACTCAAATACTTAATGTAGGTATCAATGTGCCAACTGACATATACATATTATACGCTCAGGGGGGTGGGACACCCCCTAAAACCCCCCTTCGGGACGGCCCTGTGGATACCCAGCTCTAACTTGGGGTAGGGAGTTTTATTTTTTTTTAAATTAGTGCAGCTCTGGATTCAGAAGATATCGACACCAGTGTCTTCTTAATTGACGTGGGGTGTTATTTGGCATGAATTTACTGGCTAAGTTAGAAATCAATGGATTTGTGTGGTAAACTTTTTTAGTCTGGACATTTTTATAGTAGGTAATTTTTGGCTGTTTATGCTATTTCAATTTTAAGATCTTTATGTGGTGAGAGGTTCAGAGGTTTGAGACGTACCATGACGCAGATATTATTTGGTGAAGGGAAATAGATTGGAAGGCTTGTGTAGTCTGTAATTAGGAAGGCTTGGCACATTCCCATATTTGGATGCCGGGCCAAAACTTAAAAATAAAGAGGAAAGAAAATGTTTGTGTTTTATTTTAGATATTAATTTTTCTTTTATAAACCACCTATCAAATTGTATGTTATAATATACTATTTAATATTAAATGATGTAAATAATGTGTTACATGCCTATAGTCAGGCGCGGACTGGTAAAAAAGGGCAAGGGATGCTACACAATTTAAAGGGCAAATAACGAAAATTGTTAGGGCAAATTTAAAAACATGTACCAAACTAGGTAATTTATAAAATATTAATATATTTTATATTGTTTTGAAAAAATATTAAATATTGAATATACATTACGAACATAAATGAGTACCAAGTTACAACAAACTTTCAATAAAAATTTTACATTATAGATCACTAATAATCCCAGCCAGTCCGCGCCTGCCTATAGTCATGTATAAATAACAATATTACCAAAGGGATAAAGATTATTCAAAATGTGATTTTGAATGCTTATAATTTGATGGGAAAAAATTGCTTAAACTAAATTTGTAAAGTTATATTCAAAAAGGTGGGCAAGTGGGTGTCGCTCTGCTGTACAGTAGGTTACAAGTGGGTCACTGTATAATGGATGGTATTAAATTTGAATTCAATGATATAATATCATTGTATAAGAAAAACGATTCTGAGTGGTGACGGTATGTCAGTCTATGTATAAGACATATTATATACATATCTATGGTATTAAACAAAAAATTGACCTATAATAGGTACCTATAATAAATTCCAAATTAATCATATCACAATATCCATTAGATACTTATAACGCGTTATACATCAACAAAAACCGTGATACTATCATAGATATATAATAGTACACTTTAGAAGTTTCAAGTACCCACGAATAATATTATTCAATCACAACAAAATAACTAAAATAGTTATTCTAGGTTTTTTAATATGTAATTTCGTCCAAATTTGAATTTAAAATGTCTGTAAAAAATAAGTGTGTTACAGAGTTACACCAATAACCAAAATCGATTTTTTGGAAAACCAATTTTGCGTAAAAATTCCCGTTTTTCCTTAATTTTTATGTTGTTTTTCCCGGCGCTTGTGAAAACTACTGGGAAATTTACACTTTTGACCCCCCAAAGTACCAACTAGATTCACTTTCCTATCAGAAAAGCCACTGATGAAGAAAATCCAAGCACTTTTACTGTCCTAAAACGTGATGACAGACACAAAAAAAATAATAATATAAAAATATAAAAACATACATCATTGTAAAACCAATACATTCATCGCTCCGCTCAGAATCTAAAACTGTCAAATACTCGATATTTGGAATTTTTATGCTCAACGTGTTGGTAAAATCGGAATTAACCTATCTCATTACTTACTTTTTTTGTAATTCACGGTTATGTACTACGATTAAGAAAGTAAGTAAGATAGGTAAGGTTTATTCTGATTTCACCTACCCCTTGAGACAAAAGATCAACATTACGGTTGTATATCTACAACTGTGAATTCAACCATGCTTACCGCGGTCTCCCATTACATTGTATTAATAATTATTATTATTGAATATAGACAAAATGACAACAATCTTCTAAAGTCAGGCACTCAAATGTGTATCTAGAAAATTGAGCAGCCTTACAACAATACAACTGTCAGCTATGTACCATCCTCTAAAAAGTATAGATTTAAAAAACATATTTATGAGCCAGTTATTAAAAATTATATTGTTTTAACTTTCCCAGTATAGTACAATAAGTGAAAAAAAATTTAACAACTTTTAAGTATAATATGAATTATAATTATTAAATAATAAAACTTCTTAGGAAATTAATTGAAATTTTAACAAAAATTATAATAGTTGATCTTATGTAGCGGTTGACTTTAAATAATTTTTGGCTTTTTCATAATTGTTATCAAATCTTTTCAATACTATAATATTCTGTATAGTGTTAGTATATCCATCTGCTACTAACATCTCTAATAAAACATCAATATCTTTGGATATGAGACCTGAAGCTGTTGGTTGTGCATCCAATTTCAAATTCATCAAGTTTTCAGAAATGGTTGATAAGTTCTGTAATATTTAATAAAATGTTTCTTTTTATTTTAAATTATCAGTTATTGTGTCAATTATATTTAAACTTTACATCATTAGTTCCAGCAGTCGAGGACAACTTTTCCTTGTCCTTCTTGATTTTTTTCTGGCGCAGACCAAGGTTGGGCTTTATGTCTAGGTCTTCTTCGCCTAAATCAATACATATATTTTAAAAACTATTGTTTATTTGAAATTTACATCTCATTATATTTTTCAAACTTAAATTCACCTAAGGTATTATTCTTGGATTTGTTTCCAGAAACTATGTCTAAGTGTTCAGCCATAATCGACCTATATAATATATATATTTTAATAAGTAAGTAATTAAAAAAATTATGATATATATTTAATAATACCTAATACTTGAAAAAGTACTGGTTTTATTTTCATACATTTTTTTGGTAAAGTCATCTGATAGTCCATCAATTTTAGATGCTAATTTGTCAATTTTATTTGATAACATCTGAAATTCAAACTATAATTAATGTTTTCATAAAAACATACAATAAATGTTTTTACTACCACAAATTGAGCTTTTGTGTCATCTGGCAGTTCATGAATTACGGTTACCACAAGTTCTACATTGCAATAAATTTCTTTGGTTACAGCATTATAGGCAAGTTTTGTTTTCTATAATTAATAAATACTGTAAATAAGTAAAAAATTAAGTCTATAACCCCCTATAAACATTAAACATTGTTATCAGAACTGATAAAAAATATATTAACAAATTAATTGATTTATTTGGTAAAACTATGGTAAATTTATATTGTTCTAAGCAGTTTATAAACAAAAAAAAGTTGTCTTGCATACCTATTTGAGAGTATTTAGATTATTTAGCATATTTTACAAACATTTTAAAATTTTCTCACTAGATAGAAAAATTACTATTTACTTTTAATTTTAAAATTATTATTGTACCTAAAAAGTATTTTCCAACCATAATTTTTGTATTATTTTCATAAAATAAAACAAGGAGGGATGGTACTATTAAGTCACCGTGCTGTTACATATTACTTTACCTAACCTATACTCATAAGGACATAAACATTATCAAAACTATAAATATTAGGTTTGTCAAATTACTGTTTTTGTAAAAAAAATCCAACTGTTCAATTCCAAAGACACAATTTTAATTTTTAACTGTTAATATAGTGTAATTATTCCAATATATAAGTTTATGTCTCAATAATATAATTATTTAAGGAATATTGTAAAAAATAAATACAAATGTTGTGTATCTAAGGATTCACCAAGCATGACCAACCCCCATTTTTTCTTTAATAATGAATTAATTTGAATTCTTGAATGTTTTTCTATTACTAGAATATCCTGTAACGATACAAATTTATATTTTTCAAATGAGCACCCCCTCTTTTTACTACAAATTATTAAGCTGGTGATTTTCTTGAAAATGTTGATGTATCTGAATCAAAATTCTAATAAGTAGTTTCCAAGGTTATTAAAAAGTTTGTACTAAGGATAATTAAATTCTTTTAATACGAAACTAGCAGTTTTTTTTATCACAATTCAATTCATGTAGCTCACATATTTAATAGGGTTGCAAAAAGGGTTTTAGAAATGTATCCAGACATAAATTAATTAATAACATACAAAAAGTATTTCTAAAATCTGTATACCATGTACAAGTGTATAAAAAAATATTACCAGATATCCGTTACCCCACTGAACCAGTACTAACCAGATGGGAATCTGGTTGGAATCTGCTATTTTTAATTGTAATAATTTCCAGGTTTAAAAAAACTTATTGAAGAATTAAGAGGTCAAAAATCTCCCAGTCAGTATGTACTTATGTTAAATAGTTTTTGACTTAAAACCGTAGAAAACGATCTAATATTCATTATGGAAAATTTTCTTGTGCTCGTAACTAGGGATCAAAATGTCGGAAAAGAACCGTTTTTTTCATAGAGCATAGGAAAACCTGGAAAAATTGGAGAATATTAAAATAATAATTTCCGAAAAAACAGGTTCGGAAAATTAAAAAAAAACCAAATTTTTGGAAAATTAAAAAAATATATTAAAACTTAAAAATTAAAATTATCTAAGTAAAAAAAAAAAAAAACCATTTTAAAAAATAGATAAGGAAGCCTGTCAGTCATTTCACATTTGCCAATACGGTTATATCAATGTATTATTGTATTAAAATTTAAAATTAAACTATTAAAAATATTAATACAGATATTTGAATATTTGTTCCAAAAATAACATATATCAAGTTACATATCAAATTGGTATTTATATGGGAGAGTGTATTTCCCTGAAAATAAATCACATTATTTTTAAATGTTTATGATTAATATTACTTGTAAGTCGTAGATAAAATATATAGACAGCGCACGATTGACAAATTACTAATGGAAATATTAATTAATAATTATTAGGAAAATAAATAACAACAATTGGCAAACATCATTGGCGGAAATACGGGATACGATAATATATTTTTATATTATTGTAAATTATTTATTATTATTTTTCAATTTTAAAAAAAAACCAGTTTTTTCCGGAAATTTTAAATCAAACCAAATTTTCCTAATTTTCCCGAAAAAAACCTGGATTTATTTCGGAAATTTTGATCAATACTCGTAACATCCATCAAAAGTTTAGAAAAGTCTAATGTGTCTCTTGTTGATTCTATAAATCTAATTGAAAATATAATTTGTAGACTTCAAAAAATACCTGGAGAAAATGAAAAAAAATAAAATAAAAATTTATCAACTTCAACAAAAAAATCAAGGGCTCAATAGCCAGTCATGTAAAGAATACTTTTGAAAAGTACTTGAGTAAGTACTCAAATACATTTTTTTTTAAGTATTTAAGATACTACTCAAATACTTTAATTGTATAGTATTTCAAATACTACTCAAATACTTTGAAAAAGTATTTGGAATACTTTTCAAATACTTTTGGTTTTTAAAGTGGGTTTCTAATTATTGTAATATAGACACATAGGTAGTAAATTTATAATCATTTTTATTTTTTATTTATTTAATAAATGTTTATTACATTTTTTTTTTTTATTTTTACATGAAATTTACAATCTGTTCTTAACTAGAACAATAAGCAAATGTGCATAGGGTATTTGCGTATGATTTGTTTTTTTTTTGGGAAGAAACCACTCATTGGTGATACTACCTATTTTGTGTTCTTAATTCATTCTAAAATTTCTAAAATTATTTCGAATAAAATTAAAATGTTCGAAATAAAAAACCAAAGTATTCAATACCAAAAAGTATTTAATACAAAAAAAAGTATTTAAAATACCATTCAAAATACTTCATGCTGAAAGTATTTAAAAAGTTATTCAATACTTAAAAAAGTATTTGAATACTTTTACTCAAATACTTTACAGGACTGTCAATGGCTCATCATTTTGAAAAACGTATCTAAAGTTTTGAATTTAAATATTTAAGTACAATCTATAGATAATTTTTCACTGGCTATGATAACTGATTTGCAATATGCTCCTGTGACATCACTGGATACCAAACATTCTTTTAGCGCATATAAAAAAATTTTAACCGACCGTCGTACAAATATGACAACAGAGCACGAGGAACAAAATATAGTTGTCAACTGTTTTCAAAAATGTTCTTAGTTAAAAATTTAAAATAATTGATTATTAAATATTATTATTAATAATTTAATCAAACTTTTTTAACATGTAGTATTTTTATTATGTTTCATTCATATCAGGTTTTGTATTATTTGCTTAATTATTTTGCATATTATGTATCTATATATATATATCAGTTTTTTGTATTATGTGTTTATTATTTTTGCATATAAATGCAATTTTTAGCTCAAGAGAATGTTTTAGTAAAAAAGCATATTTTCAATTTTTTAAAAGAATATTAGCATCTTATTTTGGCTATTTTAAAAGAATATAATTCCGACCCCTACTTATAACCTATAGTCCAGATTTATATTCTCTTAAAGCACCTAAAGGCTAAAATGTTATGCAAATTGAATATTTTCTACAAATCTACTTATAGTCATTTAAAAATTAGAAAAATATGTTCTAATAATCAATGAATCATTATGAGCTTGAATATGCAATTTTTTTAATATTCTTTTTACAATAATATGCTACACACTTACATACTTGAATAATTTCACTGTAACAGTTAAAATACTGTCTTTGGTGTTGAAAGGTTATATCTATTGTTTTAAAAGGGTTTTTTATTTTAAAGACTTAAAAACACATGTCACAAAACCAAATATTTGTACTTTTGATAAATAAATACCTAAGTTATTGTTATTAGTACCTATAGATAAAGTAATCCCACCAAAAACATATATGTAAAATGAGAGCCAAGTTCAATACTATAATATATGCCTTGGTTGTTGACTTCAGCGACAAAAGAAGTGAGATCTAAATGGGTGCCAAGTTAGGATAATATATTGAAGCCTAAGGTGTGACTTGGCTACTTTTCATATACGAATTAGTATTATAAGTACCTACTAAAACAGACAAAACAGTAATGGAAGAGTGAAGATGATTTTCCGAAGAATAAAATAAGAACTCAAAGCTTTAGAACTTGCAAATGCTATAATATATAATTCGTAGCCAAGTCAGACCTTAGGCTTCAATATATTATCCTAACTTGGCACCCATTTAGATCTCACTTCTTTTGTCGCTGAAGTCAACAACCAAGGCATATATTATAGTATTGAACTTGGCTCTCATTTTACATATATGTTTTTGGTGGGATATCATTACTTTTTGTATGTAAATTATTGTAACCTAACCTAACCTAGCCATGACGTATTCTATAAATAAAGTTTATTACTATATAATATAATTCAGTTACTAATATTAATAATAATATTTATTATAAAATATTTTCCGTTGTATATACAGAGTATAAAATATATGTAAAATTAATATACAATTATTTTAACTCTTTTTGAGTATATTTTTAATTATCATAATTTTATTGACTGTAGTTTCTACTGTTGGGTGGATAATTCATAATTTGTAAGAATAATTATTTAATTATTTTAATTGTAATATTTAAAAAAAATAATATTAATTACATACATAGATAGAAAAAAAAGTATGTTGCTGCGCGCGGATCGACAATATCGACACATATTCGGCTAGTCGTATTTTTGGAGCGGCGATACGGGAAAGGTTATTTAAGTCAACATTACATTAAATTACATTAAATTAGAGGCAATTCATTAATAAATTGAAAAATTAAACATAATAGATAAAATAATTGCAAAATTATAATAAAATCAATTGATTAAAAAATTACAAATTACAAATTAAAAAATTTTAAATTAAAAATGTTCAAGTTTCTGATTTTTTCCTTTGTATTTACCTAACTACCTATCTGTATGCCAAATTTGAACTTTCTAGGTCATCTGGAACTGGGTTAGAATTTTGATCTATAGGTAAGTCAGTGATAAAAATGACGATTTTCGGACGTTAATATCTAAATAACGGTTTGAAGTGTGTTTATGAAATTTAGAGCACATATGTATCTCGTTAGTCTCAATATATGAGAAAAATTTGACATGTTTATGTGGAATAGTTTTTGAGTTATGAGGGGGTCAAAAGTGGCTCCAAATGGTTCGTGTAATATTACACACGGTGCTGCTCGCCAGTTCTGTGAGCTAGAACTTGGCTTGACACGCTACCGCGTGTCTAGATACATAATATAGATAACGGTGTAGCAACAATTGCTGCTATCACTGAGTGTTTTTTTTCCAAAACTATATACAAGTTGATTCTTTTATCATGAAACACTCCTTGTTTTAAAAAGTATTAAATGTTTTTGAAATTTTTTTTACATAGTTTCAAGGTGTTTAAACAATGTTTTTAAATATTTTTTATCCTTATAATTTTTTAAGTTTTACTTTTTTGAATGACAACAGAGTTAGTTTCATATTTCAAAGCAGAATATTTTTCTAAGTATTATGATACATAAAAATCAAATTTAGGACGAATATGAATTTATAAGTTATAACCAGGGCTCGGGACTTAAAGCATTTGCTTATTTTTTTAGATTGACTTAAAATGTAGCAGAGTACTATAGAAGTGTATGTCATGTTACAACACATTCAATTATGAAATTTGAGAGTGCTTTTTTTTGCTTTTTTCAGTGATTTTTCAAAAAATGCTTATTTCAAGTTTTTATGATAATTATTGCTTTTTTGACCAGTTTTCATACTTTTTTATGGTTTTCTACTGCAAAGTTGTTTTTGATAGAATTAAAATTAAAAAAAATTTAAATAAAAAAATTTATTAAAATTTATTAAAAAATTTTTTTTTTTCAACTATTTGTAAATATTGTTTACATTTTATTTTTCAGAAAATCCCTTGGAAAATCCATAAAATCCTCAGTCCTGAAAATGAAGTTTAATTTTTTTTATAATATAAAGATAAATTTTTATTTTATTGTTTTTGTTTTTAATAAATATTTTTGCTTAAATTTAAGTTTTTTAAATGTTTATTTGAGTGCTTATAATGATGTTTTTAAGTGCTTATTTTAATGATTTTAAGTGCTTTAAGTCCCGAGCCCTGGTTATAACTTACTAAGTATTTATTGAAGCGGAGTAGTGGACGAACATTTGGCAGGCTAATCCTGTACCACTCTACTCCATCAATCTAAAATTTAAATACTTATAATGTTAAACTACTCAAATTAATTTCAATTTACATGAATCAAAATGCTTATAAAAATATTAGGCTTTAGAATATGAAATTCAAACTCTGTTGTCATTCAAAAAAGTAAAAAACTTAAAAAATTATGAGGATAAAAAATATTTAAAAATATAATTTATTAATAAAAACAATGTTTAAACAACTTGAAACTGTCTAAAAAAAAATGAATGTTCAAAAACATTAATACTTTTTGAAATAATGAGTGTTTCATGATAAAAGAATCACCCTGTATAAAAAAAAGTTATTGTTGATAAAATCATTTTTCAGGTACCGTAACATTAAAATGAATAACAATTATTATAAAATAAAATAAGTTGGTATTTTTTTCACAATCTACAAAACATACTAAATAATCTAAATATTTCGTAACCCATGAAATATTTTCAAATATTAAAAAAAAGGTTTTCCTGTGAACTTTGACAAATTAACCGACCACATATTTCACTGAAGATTGCATTAACTCAATAACAAAATGTAAAAACGTATAAATCCAGACTATAGTTATCACATTAATACTTAGCACCAGTAAATGTCTGTTAGTCAGATAATTTTTATTAACTGTTACAAAACTTTAAAAAAATAAAATAAATCATAATAATAATATATTGTTTAAATTAATCGTAACATATTTTAGAGGATGTCAGCACAATATTTGTTATCTATCTCAGATTCACTTGCAACATTTATAAAACACATAAATGTAAAACAGTTTATTATGATTTTGAGTAATTTAGTATTAGAAATTATTGTTATTTGATTTTATATTTGATACAAAAAAATAAAAAATATTGTTAATTTAAATGGATATTCAATTATTTTCAGTTACTAATATGACAAACCACATGTCATACCCTAAAAATATTATTCTCTATAATTTTTATTTTACGTTAAGATTATTAAAAAACACATAATAAGATTTGTCAACTTTTATATTGAAGCGAATTTATCTATTATTAAACACTATTACTGTTACTTAATAACTGAACATACTGATACAATATTTTTTGAAATTTCAAAAAATTTTTTAATATAATGCATAATTATGAACTTTACCTTTAAAAATTCAATGTCATCATCTGAATGGATTTCCATCTATAAAAAATTATTTTTAATTCATAAGTTTGAATATAATACTAGATGCAGGTACATAATATAGGTATATTTTATAAAATGAAATAAATTATTATACAGGATGGATTTTTAGACATGCTTACCCTTTTTTGGTATGTTAAAAATTTTAATTATAGATATTTCACATTTTGATATTTAGAATTTTTTGCTTGAGAATTTCAATGAATCTAAATCAAAATTTGAACTAGTAGTTTTTGAGTTACCTATTTAACTTAAAAGACTTTATGTCTATGGTGTTGGGGTAAATATTTGTTCACTAATCGCCTTGATCTATCAATATAAATCATTTGTAAAAATGATCAAAGTATTATGAAAACTATATTTAATATTACATATTGTTTATATTTTTGTAAAACCATATTTAAGGATTAATATCCTTCGTAAAAACATTTTAATAAACTTGGAAACTACTAATTAGAATTTAGATTTAGATACATCAACATTTGAAAAATAAAAGTTTGTATCGCCACAAGACACTCATTAGTACCATCCTCTGGGACCCGTCCACCGCTTCTGCACGGATGCAAAACATGGATACTCTACAAGGCACAACAAAATAACCTACTAATATTTGAAAAAAAAAATTCTTAGATCCATCTTTGGACCATGGATATATGCAAATACAAGAGAATGAAGTATCAGAAATAATGAGTAGATTAAAGAGATGAACCAAAAAAAAAGTAGATGAAGAAGCGGCTCTTATGAGCTGGCCACGCATGGCAAAAAGTTGGATAACTTATAAACTTGGTACAATGTGGCACTCCAGTAAGAAAAAGACCAATAGGATGATCAAGATTAAGATAGGAGGACCAGGTGATGAAAGATGTGAAACAAATTGTACCGGACGCAAAGTGGAGTCTTAGAGTTGAACAGAGAGAGATGGCATAGCATATGTTCGTCAGTATGGTCTTGAACTCTGAAGGCCATTAACTACCAAACGTATTATGTAAGTACTTAAAAATGATAAAATTCAGAATTTGAACAAATGTATTATAAAAGAAAAAATGGGGGAAGCATGTTTAAAAAAGTCACCATGTATTAAATATTATTTTGATCTTTGACTACTGCTGTTATGTACATGTTTTCTCTATTTGAAACATATAGAAGGGAAATTTCCAATTAAAAAAGTATTTCCAATAAAGCGATTTTCATACAGAACGGCAAGGTATTTATATATCTAAGGTATAATCATATTTGAATGAAGTAGTCAAAGAGTTAGTTAACAATAATGGATTATAATATGTATTATGTATTAAAATTATCTTACCATCTTTCCGTCAGGTGTTGGACATAATATCACTAATTCGTCTGTTTCCTCTAATTTTAATTCATTTTTCTATAAAATAATTAATATTATAAATTTAATATAATTTATACCTAAAGATAAGAGTAAAATCAATTCTTGTGATATAACTAATAGTATATACTAAAAGCTAATAAAAAACAATGAAATTAATTGGTAAAATTAATCGTCAGTTAATAATAATTGTTAATGCTAGTTAATCTATTTACCAGTTTTTCAATAAATCCAGATACGTCTCCAGGAGTTTTTATTTTAAGTTCAAATAATGCTTTTTTATAGCGAATGTTAAATGTAACAAAATCGTTAGACATGTTTTGGTATGTATTTTTGTTTTAATCAAAAATTATTAATATGCACTAATATACTCTAGGGTATAAGATGTATTGAACGTGTAGACAATAAAAATATAGAATTTAATAGATTATCTCGGGTCCATGTTCAACACTCAACACTCAACAATGCCACTGGTCTGGTCACTACTCACTACTCAGTACTCACTATACAGTAAAGTATAAACTATAAGTATTCTATTACTACTGTGCCACTGTGGTGTGAGTGTCACTGTACGAACTACGAGTACGACAGAAATAAACCAGCAGTTGATACGAAGAGTAGAAAAGTTAGAATTTACAATAGGCCTATAAGAACAGGATAACTGGAGAAGTAAAGAATAAAAACGGAAAAACCTATAGATGCTTACATGACAAAAATACAAATCAAAAACAAATCGACGTATTTACTATTTACTGTATTCACATTTTACAGTATAACATAGCATAATCATAATATTATCACAAATGTGATATTATTAAGATAAAAATATAAAACCACGGTTGTATTGGTTGTATACAATGCTTAAGATAGATCTATAAACAAACAACGGTACTATTATTGTTCTATGGTACTCGTGTCCGTGGTAGCATTGGTTATTTTTTTTCATTAGTTATTTCCCACAGATATATAAAAATACTACATTTTTAAGTATCTGAGTTATTTCCATAACATATACAATTAAAGGTACATCTTAAATCGTGGTTATTTCCCACAGACTTCTATAAAACCACAGAACAATAACAACAACACAGATAAGGAACCCTTATACAATTTACATTTACAAGTGAAGCTCAGCTGTGAACGGCCGCCATTTTGTCGGTTGGCAAAACATTTCATTTTATAAATGTAACCACACGGTTGTCAAAAGTTGAATATATTCAACTATGCGGTATCGTTTGGTAACTGTGGTAACCGTGATTATTTTACACGACACGGTATAGTATACTGCAAGGTTTATAGATTATACAGGTTGCCTCATAGTCATGTAAACAAAACGTTTCCCCCCGTACCGTTCCTCGTCTACTGACGTCATTGCCGGAACAATCGACTGCCGTAGTGCGGTACAATGTATCATTTACTTATTTTCAACAGTATAATAATTAATAAAATCATTTTTTACATACTTTCTTTTGATTTTGATAACTTAATTATTAAGGAATTATTCATTTGATTTACCAGCTGTTTAATTATATAATAAATAATAATTATCGAATATAATATATTTATTTTTAATACAGTGTAAAATCAGTAACTCGAAGCTCACGGCCCACTGGGGGAAAAAAGTCCGAATTATTAAAAATTTCGAGTTATCAAAACCTTAATGTGTTATTATGTTACTTGAAGGGGAATTTTATTTGTTTGAGATGTCGAGAATTTCTAGTTATTAAGGTTCAAGTTACCTATTGAGAGTACACTGTATATCACAAATAGCTCCTACTATTTAACTAACAGCTATGTTCAGCATGCAATAGGTATATCATTTGGTAGTAAAATAATATGGTAAAAATACTTACAGAAGTTAGTAAAACTACAAAAAGTTCAAACATAATATGTCGTAGGTACCTATTTTGTATTTTTACATGATAAATAAAATTTAACAAAACTAAAATTTGATAAAAACGATTGATCTATTTTTTCTTTCAACAAATATTAATTTGAAGATAGAAAAATCAACTTTCTAAAAAATATTTTACACTTATCTTGCATAATACCAATTGTAATTGACCAATAAATAAAATGTTGTGCAGGTACAATTAGAAAACTATCAATAAATAAATAAAGACGACAACCAAGAAACCAATCTGCAAGTTGTGTACATACATTTTTAATATTCTTTCATATAAATACAAATATTACAATATAATATAATTCATAATATAATAATATTATATAATAAAATAATAATAATATAATTATTAGTGAATCACTCTGTATAAATTTTCAAGTCATAAGTTTTCTCAATTTTTGTAGTTCTTGTAACTGTAACTTTGCTTTTCTTTTTGAAGCTAAAATTTGATGATTTTTATTTGCATATTTCATACGAATAGAGATCCTTTGCCTTACAAATGTATGTATAACTGGTCTATACTTTTCTTCAATATCCATTCTATTCATTATTTTATGTAAAAGTTGTTTTACTACACCTGGTCCTTTAGGGATTTTCTGCTTGGTAATTTTTTTTAAAACTCTTTCAGCTCTAAAAATGTGTTTTTTAAAGTTATTACTAGGGACTATTAGGCCACCATATGATAAATAATCAATCCACGAAGGAAGTAGATAGTCATGTTCATGGAACTCATGATTATTGTATATTATACTACTCTAAATTATAAAATTAATATAATTAATCAGCAATTACGTCTAAATTATAGAAATTAAGCATAACGTTTACGCATAAAACATGTTTTTTGCGGTGTGTGCCGGTGTTCGTGTTCAGTGTTGCCAGAAGTTATAACTCTGAAATAGCTGTAGGTTAACTTCAAAATAGCTAGAAATAGCTAGATATAAAATATATTGTATTTATGTATAATAACCACATTTTCATGATTACTGCTCAACTTCCTGGTTATAAATTATCAGTTATCACTTAATACTTATCAGTTCCAATGCCTACTAACTTGTTTAATGACAGCCCTTTATTGGTAAGTGTTTGTTTAATAGTATTTGTTATTGTTTGTGCATCACAAGCTTCTATTTCAACTAAACTTAAATATGTTGATACAACTTCACCAATTTCTCTGTGTAAAAACATAATAGTTATACCTAAAAATTTGTTTACACTTATGTCTGTTGATTCATCAATTAAAATGCTATAATAATTATCACCAATACTTTCCTTCAGATTTGACACAAAATGTGGAGCTAAAACCGAATTTATTATAGCAGTACATTTTGTTCTGTGCAATGACAAATTTAAGGCTGCTTCACTGGTTTTAAACTGTTTTGAACAAAGTACTCCTAAGTGATCTACAGATAATATAGAACAATGAGCAGCAATAAATAAACTTAAACCCCCTGCAGCTGCATTTGAGGATACTGAATCTTTAACGTATGTTGAAATTGACTTAGACGTTGATATCACTCCAACAGCATTTAAATGTTTTTTTGATTTAGCATGCGTCAACAAATCAAATCGCTTGGCATTAATTTCGGTTTTGCAATACTTACATCTGGCTTTAGAGGAATTCGTATCAATTTCAAGTAACCAATTTTTGAAGTCTCTGTCTTGAAGCCATTCTTTACGAAACTTTTGTAAGTATTGTGGCTTACCCATACTTTTACACTTAACACTTGAATATTATTGAATAATAATACACTTTACTTTTAATTTTAGGAATATGAGGAATCACTACGATTATATCCACTGTGAATAACACACTGTTATATCCACTGTGAATAACACACTGTTATATCCACTGTGAATAACACAGTGTTAATAAAAAGTACCTTCTACAGATTATCTCTGGCATTTCCAATATTAATAATATATATTGGTACTATATTATTATATGTAATATATATAATATATAATACCATTACAAATAATTTTATATTGATCTGCAATTCAACTAATAAAAAAACAAAGTATAACATTTGGGACCTATGATTATTTACAATAAATAACAATTATAATATTATTTAAATTTATGCGGGAAATGTTGGTATATTATCATATTATGCATAGAACCTTTTATTTTAAACCGCGATTTATCAATTATCAGCGAGATATTCAGGGTAAAAACCAAGGTTTATAGATAATATTAGATAATAATATAATATTATCTATAGCCGTGGTAAAAACCACAGAGTAATAACTTAGATAGTATGTTATTATCTAAGACATGCCCATTATGGCCCATGGATCTACGTAATTCATGGTACATAATAATAATTTTATTTTATAACAATTATTTATAAGTTTAGCTATGTTTTAGCAAAGCTTCCTTAAAGAATTGCTAGTTTTCTAGCCAACTGCTAGGTACTGAATTTAATAGCTAAGTGCCCACTGAAAATAGCTAGTTTTAGCTATAAAATAGCTAAATTGGCAACACTGTTCGTGTTCCGGCAGTGACGTCAGGAGCGTTATTCCCCCCACTCTCATTTTTTCGTAAATTCAGAAGTGAGGCAACCTGTATAATCTATAAACCTTGAGTATACTGAACCCCCCTTTAGGAATAATATTTTTTTTAACGGTCAAATAAAATAGTAAATGTAAAATGACTATATAAAATTTTTTTTTTTTTGTGACCTAAATGTTTAGAAATAATAAAATACGATATAAAATAAATCATAATATCATCTTATTTGTCATATGAAACACCATACAATTGCCAACCGACCTTGAGGCTTGAATCTTCAATTCATGACCGGAGTTCGCTATCTAGTATTCTAGTAATATATAGAAATCTGTGTTATTTCGTCGTGCGTGGTAGCATTGGTGGTAGACACTGAGTGACACTGGTCACTGGTGCCACAAGCACAACACGATCATAAAACAAGATATCTTTAATCGTGGTGGTCACAGCTGATATATAAAACTACTACGTATTATATATGTGTGGTGGTGGTAGACAGGATCCTGTGGTTGTTATCAAGATTAAAATTTTTCAATTGACTCAGTTGTACCAACAGATATTGTATTCGACATCTTCTACACAAACGATTTTGTTTTATGTCTGTGAGGGAATTGGGTACATTGCTTGATCAGGATTGTTTTGAGGTTACTTTTGAGTGGGATTGACATTTGTCAAAATTTTATTTTATGTTAATAAAAAGTTTCACACTTTTTCATTTTGAATCGTTTGTAATTATCTTCAAATTTGGACGATATGTAAGTAAATTGATTTTTCATTGAAGTATAAATATAGGACTATTGTTAGTCCACGTATATTTCTGTTTAAAAATGTATTCTTCTGGTCTAATTGTTTTAATGTGATATTTTGGACCGCGTTTTCTATTGAACCATGTGACGAGTTGTTTACCTATTTAGATAGTAAAAAAAATATGTTTAAATTATTTTATGTTCATATTAGATTCGATCACCATGTCGGCCGATCTAAGCTGGATGATAATCAGGAACAGCAATGCGTTTTTGTCAAAGAAAACTAACATTAAGAAACCATTCAGTAAAGTATGTTAAATTGTAGTTGCCAATATAAATAATATAATATGTTTTATCTTCATAATACACGGCTTAACTTGAAATATTTTTTTTTAGGAACCAATGAACTTGACAAACTTGGCATCAAAACGCTACAATGGTCTTGTACACGATAACAGTATTGGTGTGGAATCGGCTCCTAATAACAAGGGATTCACTGTCATTACTAAAAAGCGCAAGTTGGCAGTGAGTATAAATTATGAGTATTAATTTCAATGATTATTGATTGTTATTTTTATGACGTTAATGATATTATTATTATTCTGATCATTATTTTTGATTAGGTTTGAAAAAAATTTTATTTCTCATAGACTTATTGATTTACATGTTAGCATCAAATATGCCTTCTGATAAGTGCAACTTTATTATATTTTAAAATTTGGTACTTATTGTGATAAATTGTCTATTTATCAGTTCCATAGTTGTTTGTACTTTCTGAATCAGTAGTATGATGTTAGAATTATAATACTAATATTAGATTTTAATACATATGTTAAACACAATTTCTGATTTTTCATCCATTGCCATGCATCTCCCACCGCTTTTGCTGGCTCGGTTACAATCATTAAATGTTAGGTCATCAATTAATGGCTGCCACTGGGTGGTAAGGACTGGGAGAAATTAGGTCCCCGTGCTTATGCCAGCGGCAGTCGAATGAGCGGAGCGTGTACCTTCTCTCATGAAACTAAGTATAGATTAAGATTTTTAACTAATTAATTAAAAACTTTATAATACCAATAATTTAAGTGATGAATAATGCTTCACCAACTCTGAAATAATTTGAAGTTAACATGATATTTTGAACCTGATAAATTGTTGGTATAATTGAGTACATTGAACTACAATATTAATCAATTAAAGAATAGTATCTAATATTCATTCTATAATTTTCACAATAGTATACATATTTCTTAATTTTATGTTAAAAACTGAATGTTTATCAAAAGTAAAAGTAGAGAAACTTTTAAGTCTTCTACTATTTTTTTCAAATCTTAAATTTAAAAAGATAAAACTCAAAACAAATTGCAAGCTTTTTGTGATCATTCAAAATCCAAACTTAAAATGCTTATAAAAAAAAATTGTGACTGGTTTTTAATTTTTTTGAACAGGCATTGTAACAATATATTCAAAGTATTGTATTCAATTTTCAAGCTTCATCATATAAAACTAAAATTTATTAACATATAAAAAAAATTGGAAACTGAAAATGTCCGTTAACAGCTCAAAAGAAGTCTAAATATTTTTAATTCTCTATAGTGTACAGCAAATGATAATATAAACATTCAGTGATTATTTCATGTATTTTCAGTCATCTGTTTCAAAGATTCACCAAAAACCAAAATTGTCTTTGTGTATAAATACAAGATCTTGAAGTTGAAAATCCCAACATTATTTTGACTACTTATCGTGTACAGGCATTCAAAAAAAAAAAAAAAACATGATTGTAATATCATCGCTCTTCTCAGAATTTAAAAAAACATTTCTGATGGTTGTTATATTATAAGTATACTAAATATTTAATTTTAATCTAAATATCATTTTTAAATAAAGGTTTTTAATAGTTTGGTTGTTGCTGTTGATCTGAAATTAATTTGTCAAGTATAGATTCTTTAATAAACCTCAAACAATTATATTGCTAATAGCGTGTTTTTTATTATGAATTATATTTAAACTTATTCATGATAATATTATCGCAAGAAAAACACCCCTAAAATATGTGGAAAAAATGAGACCTAAAAGTTGTGATATAATTTTATAGCCAAGTCCTTTAAAGTATAGGGATTAATGTATCATTTATGTTAAGTTAGTCTGCTAAATAATTGAACTTAGCTTGGCAACTTTTGCTAATTTACATGAATAACACGTAGATAAATAATATGAAAATCTCAATTAATGGCATCCACTTATTAACTTGTTATGTGACTGATTAACTGTATGAATTATTAGCATAGCCCAACTGATGAATATAGCTTCACCAACTCTGATACTTTTTGAAGTGAATAACTGTATAACTGATGGGTATTTATTATTTTATGTTTAAATTTTATAAGTGGCTTTGATATTCCCACTAATTTTAAATTTCTTTGAATAGACCTCATTTAATTTGTTTGTATATGTTTGCATTAATATATTATGTTGCTGTGCGGTGGACAATCTTACCAATGCATTTTTATGTTTTAAATTTAAATTAAACTCTAAATTCCTTGTACTAATCCAGATGTCTAAAATCTGTTGTACGCCGTTACAATACCTATGTAACTAGTTCTTTTATTTTATTTTTTTAGAACAAACCAGGAAAATCCCTTGTAAAAGTAAACTTTACTAGTGGTCCAAGAAGATCATTGTTCAAGTTGCGTAAATATTTACTTGGAAACAGCTACAGAAAAGACCTTATCCAGGTACTATAATTTTAAAGAAAATAAATAATAAATAACAATTCAATTAATTTATATTTTAGGCTTCTTTAAGAAGGGCTAGTGCCATTTTGGAATCACAGAAACGAGCTACATTGACCCTTAAGAAGTTGGGTAAAAGCAAGAAACCAGATGCTTAATATTTTTTAAATATATTTTTTTTTTCTTAAAAAGTACAGTTTTTTTTTATCTTCATTTTATTACTATCCTGTCTTTGTTCTGCAAAATGGACAATAACCAAATCTTAAAACTTCTACTTCATATTCATCTGAATGGAACATCTGAAAAAAAATTAATATTTTCACAAAACAAATGTTATATTTAAAATACTAAACAATATACCTTAAAACAATTTTGACAGTTTGTCACTAAAAATCCAGGTAATACATTTCTGTAGTATTTAAATTTCAATGGTTTTGGCCATTTACAAACTATTATACTAGTAGTGCTCATTGATTGTAATATAGTTTTGTTAACTTTTATGGGTTGATAAGAATTTTCTTTGTTCTAAGTAAAGAAAAAAAAATGATTATGGTAAGAAGAAGGCGATACATTTTATGCCTGGAGCATAATTATAAATTGAATTGTTATCTTAGAATTCAAGTAATCCACTCCGTTCCAAAAATAACTAAATACATTTTTAATTATGAGTCAGTACTTTAAAATTTTACCTCAAAATTCATAAGTTTATACGTAAACGGGTCAACTGATTGATCTTGACTTTCTTCATCTAAAATGAATGTATTCATTTTCTGAGATTTATTTTCAGACTGTTTTGATTTACTTTCATCGTGAGAATTTTGTATTAATTTCAATGCTTCGGTGTCTGATATATTGTCTTCCAATTGGAATTCAATCAATGGCAAAATTTCTGATGGATATAAATAACATATTAAAACTCATTAAATTATTAGTTTTGGATTCATGATTACAATTGTGTGGACTAGTAATTAAAATTTGTACTAATAACTATTGTGGAGCTGATAAGTATATATAGGGTATATCAAATATATTCATACAACAATACAAACCAAATTTTATGTGGGAAAATATAAACTTATGATTGCATGTGATACATGTTTGAACCACTGGAGAATTATAAGTCAAACAACGATAACACATCGATAAAAGATCTTCATTGTCATGAAATGGCTTTGCACGAATACTCAATGAAGCAAGATCTACATAATCCTTGAGTTATATAATGATAATAAAAATTATATTTTATTGGTATTAAGAATGTAAGTAAAAAATACTACTTGATATTCAGAAGGAATTCTCAGCTGTTGTAATTTTGTTAATATTTGTCTTGCTAACTTAAATGCTCTCATGGTAAGTGCTTGTTTTGATAATGAATATAATATGGCACTATAACATGTAACAGTTGCATTAAAATATTTGCTTAGGTAATTATTTTGTAAATTCAAGTTAAATTTTCACTCTAGTCTTAAATCGAACTTACTAAACGATAGTCATCCATCAGAACACTGTCCCCCCTACAGCTCCTCCCATAACTCATGCTAAGGTAGCCTATAATCAATTCTCACACCCTAATTCCACTCCACCAACTGAGGATACCTCGCCATCTGCAGAAACAAATCTATCTCATCTAATGTCAAGTTTCTTTTCAAAACTAATGATTCCGTTAATTTCCCTACTCAGTAGTTTCCGGTCTACTAGACAAATTCAAATAAGTTCTTCAGCAACAAATAACTCACTCTTAATTTTAATTCAACGCAAATGGCCTCAAAAACCACACAAACTGTTATCCACAACAGGCAAATAGATATAGCAATTATAACTGAAACCCATTTTACTATATACTCGCATATTTTTATCCCTGGATATACACTTAAAATCAACCACCCCGACAAAACTGCACATGGTGGAGTTGCCATTTTAATCAAAACTTATATTATCAGCTTCCTACTTCAGTTATGATCATATCCAATCTTGCTCAATTTTAATTAAATTGTATAAAATCCCAATTACTATAGGACATAGGTTCATTCTACTCCACTCCTCGACGCAAAATATTAAATAACATGAGCAATACTTAACGATTATTTCAATACAATGAAAACAAATTTCATTATCGGTGGGGATTACAACGTCAAACATCAGAGTTTGGATTGCCGCATCAACAACCCTCGTGGTATTGTACTATACAACCTTGCAAATGAAAGGCATATCAATGTTCTTCCCCTCCCCCGGGTCCTACATAATGGCGAACAGCGCCAAATGAGAACCATGACATCCTGGACATTTTTGCTGCCAAAATTCCCAGCAACTTGCATTGTTTCACTGACAATATCCTCCATCTAAACTCAGAACACTCTTCAGTTCTACTCACTATCGTTGCCACTACATTAACATGTGTCGAACCCCCTAAACTATTTACCACCCAAACTGAACATAAAAAATTCCATGACATAATAAATGAAAAAATTTATCTAAAAATTAAAATAAAAACTACCTCAGATATTGACGAATCCGTTAACAATTTAACAACATACAGCAGGCCGTGTGGACTTCTACAAAATCTGATAAAACCTTTAGCTCAATCAAAAATAACACAAATTCTAATTACTTCCTACTTCCAGAAGAAATTCAAAGTTTAATTACTGAAAAACGTAGGGCAAGAGCAAGTTATCAATACTCCCACTTCCATCCCACAAATCCGCCTAGAACAAACTTGCAAATTCTTTGAAAAAAATCCTTGCTAAACATAAAGCTAATAACTTTGAAAAAAAACTACACCAACTGTCAGCTCCAACTGGTAGTCTCTGGAGAGAAACCAAACAACTACTAAAATTTAAATCCGTCTCAACACCATTAAAAAAAGTCAACAACACCCTAGGTATTACTGACTCAGAAAAAACAATCTTGTTTCAATTACACTTATCAAATATCTTCCAACCTGATGCTAATAGATTTGACCACAACATTTAGACAATGTTAAAATATACCTTGACTCTCCGTTACCTTATGGGCCTCCAATAAAATTTGTCACCCCCAAAGAAGTGAAAAACAGAATTCTGAAATATCCAAATAAAAAATCTCCCGATTTCAATCTAATAACAGCTGAAGTTACAAAATGCTTACCAACGAAAGCCATAGTCCTTTAACATATATAATAAACGCAATACTACGATTATCATATTTCCCTTCCTTATGGAAATTTTCTCAAATTGTAATGTTTGCTAAATCTAACAAACCTCAAGACTCACCTGACTCTTACAGATCTATAAGTCTCTTACCTTTTTTTTCAAAAATCTGTGAAAGACTAACTCTACAAAGAATGTCTTCCCACATCAACAATAATATCATCTCAATTCGGCTTTAGGGCCAAACACAGCACAATCCACCAAGTACATAGAGTAGTAGACACCATCTCAACTTCACTCGAACGAAAACAATATTGCTCCTGTGTCTTCCTTGATATCTCTTAGGCATTCAACCGTGTCTGGCATGACGGTCTCCTCTTCAAACTTTAAAATTGCCTCCTATCACCTCTATTTCTGTTAATTAAATCTTACCTAACAGAATAAACAGATAGATACTTTCAAACTCGCTTTGGCTTGTGCATCTCAGAAATGGCTCTAATCCAAGCAGGAGTACCTCAAGGTGGTATCCTACCTCCCCTTCTATTTAATATATATGCCTCAGACCAGCCCATAACACAAGACACCCTTGTAGCTGATTTCGCAGATGATAAAGCAATAATGGCAATACATGAAAATCATTTAATTGCCTCGGCCAATCTCCAAATACACTTAGACCTTATTTCGAAATGGTACTCCAGATGGAGAATAAAACTAAATCACAACCAGTCGGTGCACACGACCTTTATGCTAAAACACGGAATTTTTTCATATGTATCTGTGGACAACATACATATAAATAACCACCGTTAAATACTTAGGGTTGACCCTTGACAAAAGACTAACTTGGAAACAGCACATACGGTCCAAAAGACTAATTTTAAATTAGTCTTTAAATTAACTCGCACCCTCAAACACCTCTTATCAAAAAATAAATCCACTAAATTAGAAACTAAACTACTTATGTATAAGTCATTACTAAAACCCATTTGGACTTACGGATTACAATTGTGGGGGTCGGCCAAAAAAACCAATATTAATTAAAATCCAGGCTTCCAGAACATCACTATACGCAGAATAGCAAATGCATCACCGTATGTATCCAATCTAACCCTCCACAATGACATGCGCATGAAAACAATTGAAGAAGAATCGGTAATTTATTACAAGTGATTCTTTTCACACCTAGCCAACCAAAACTAAAAAAATCCAGTAATCAGGAATCTAAATACTGTAACTTTGCCCGAAGCTCCTCGAAGTTGTCTGAAAAAGAGATGGTGCAGTGATCTTCCAATCTTATAACTCCTAACAATCTTATACCTTGCTTACACACTTCACTCTTCCTCACCACTAAGTCATAGATTGACATAATCTGAGCTCATGCTAAGTGTTGCTAATGGTCGACTTTTTACCCCCGTATTATCCTGCTTGTTTACTCTCTTCAAATACGCTTATTGTGCTCTTATTGTATAATTCTTTTTTTCAAAAAAAAATGTTTGGCATAACTTTTGAATTATTAAATAGGTATTCAAAAGCTACTTGATGGATACATAATTTAATATTGTTTTCTTAAAATTAAATAACTTACAATTTTGAAACTCCTTTTAGATGTATATTTTTTGTTTCATTCATTAGAAATCGTGATATATTGAATAACGTTTCTGGTTGATATGACATAAAAGGATCCTCCTGCAAATAACAAGGTGCAGACAATTCAAAATATCACATTGAGTATATTAAAGGAAGTAAGAAGATGTGAGTTCATAATTGTACAAACCATGTAGCGGTGAATAGCATTGTACGCATAATATATTGAAGCATACTTGTCATACAAATTGTATTGGTTTATCATTTTATCATTTTGTGAATTTTCATTACTTAAATAAATAAATTTTTGTTAAACATATAGTCTTTGAATTTTATATCAAACAAAGGTTAGATAGTATTTACCTATTTGAAGCAATATTTAAATATTGTCTACTTAATAACCAATAATAATGACCAGCATCTTGAAAACGTTGTTCGTCAACAGCATTTTCAGTTAACATCTGTAATACCTGGAATGCACGTTCTGGTCGGCCACCTTTAAGAAAAGCTAAATAACAAAATAAAATGATTTACAATAGAAGTACAATATGATATAATAAGACTATAGACTGAATACCTTTTTGTGCTTCAACAAATTTATCATTTTCTGCCAGCCATTCAGCATAAGGTAAATATACTAGAGGAGCAAAAATTGGGTTTTTTTCAACTAGGGCAAAGGCTTGATCCCAATTATGTGCCTCTACATGTAAAGATACCATGTCAGGTCCCATATCCTTGCCCAATTTAGCATAAATTTCAACAGCACTTTCTGTATCACCTAGTTTACGAAGCTCATCACCAATTCTACTTAGAACTGTTTCTTCAGCTTTGTCAGTGTGACGTCCAAGTTCTAACAGCCTATAAAATGTAGAATATGGTTAGTTGTTATATGTAAAATTCAATAATATACAAAATTACATATGTGTCCAGCAATTATGAACCATAATATCAATAGAACGGTCAAATTCTTCAGCTGAAATGTATAGTTCTGCTGCTACTTTATGTTCATCAATACTCATAGCCCATTCAGCACGTTTTATAAGTAGTTCTTTATTTCACCGGCCGTATTTGATCCATAAATTCCTAAGACCCAGTCAGTTAATCAATTTTTTATTAGAAATCAATAATTTAACAATATAATGTATAATACTTGTGCCTTCAAATCAAACATTCTCAAATTCGGTATACATGGTAAAAAGCTTTATGTTCAAACCCCCATTTTGATAAATTCTAGCCGCTTCTTTGAACTTTCTTTCATAGGCAAGTATCAGCTAGCACGACAGTGTTTGTCTTTATCATTGTGTGCCCTTTTTCCTTTTAAATTTTTAAAAATTCTCATACAGCCGTTAAATTTATATTATATACTTAAGAGGTAATCTAGGGACAAATGGACATAGTCAGTTGGATGTAAAACAAATATAATAAACAATCAATAAAAATATAAGAAGTAAAAATTTAAAACACAATCTCTGAGATCTTGCTGAATGGAAAGGTTGGAGACATAAGGTGGAGCATTAAATAGTTTCCTTAGCGCTATGTTTTGGAAGGTTTGTTTTTGTTGAGTTTGATATTTTTGCATTACCCCAGAGTTGTACGCCATATTTCCAGATGGGCTTAATTAGAGATTTGTAAATTAGGAGTTTAGTTTTAACATGTGTGTATTTATTGTTATCGAAAAAAGTTTTTAACAGGTGCAGCCATAGGTTTAAATTTTGTCTTTTAGATCTAAGGTGGGGAGCCCAGGTAAGTGTGCGATCAAATGTAAGTCCTAGATATTTGACTGTAGAAGAAGTAGGAATTTGAGTGCCACAAATAGATACCTCAGGGCAAGGAGAGAGATGAAGTGTGAATGTTGTGTGGATAGACTTAGACTGGTTAATTTTGAACCGCCACTTGGTATACCAGTCTTCAATAAGGGTTAGGTGATTCTGAAGAAGGTGTGAGGCTATTTCCGGATTAGAATTTATAGATATTATTGCCGTATCGTCTGCATAATCAGCAACTAGAGTGTTTAGTGTAGTAAGCTGATCAGCAGCATAAATATTATAAAGTACAAGAGAGAGTATGCCCCCTTGTGGAACACCGGCTGAAATATAGTTGAGTGTGCATTACCGAATCTGATTTGAAAATGATGGTTGGATATAAAACACAACATGAAAAAAAAAAAATATTTATTATAAGATGATCAATAGAACACTAAAATATTAAAATTAATTACCTATTTAATATTAATTGAAATATTTTTGGTGTTTCTACATAAAATTATATTTTAGTTATAAATTATAGAACCATTGATAATGTTCATAGTATAACTTATGCTATTGTATTGTATCGTCCTACGTCCATTTGTCCCTATTTGTTTAAGAGGATATCAGAGAACCATTTGTTTCTTCTTTCTAAAACAACCACAACATGGACAATTTGTATTTAGCAAAACCAAACAGATCTTGTATGGTGAATTGAGCTATTATTAATTATTATGATTTTGAAAGTTGGCTTTATTTATTTCTTTTACAAAAACTTCAATTTTTCTTTTAGCGTTTTTAAATTATAATATTTTACATACTCATAATATGCATACAAATTGAAATAACTTAATAAAAAATGTATAATAAATAACCAATATAAAAACACAGATAATGTTCTTAAAGTTAAGTTTGATAAAAGGTCGATTTCCCTCAAATAGTAAAGCAATAACACATGGTTGGATATTTAGACCTGCTGAATGCACATTTTCCATGTTGCGCAAATTACAAAAAGAAAGCAAATACTTAGTGCATTATTGAAAAAAGGGGGATGAGCATGCTTGGTGAATCACCTTGTATGTAAAAAAAAATTGAGTTACAAATGTATTTACTTCGTATAGTGTAATTAGCTCCAAGTATTTTAATTCATTAATATTAGCAAAAGCTTTCTTGGCAATTAAGAAATCAAAATGATCTAAGGCTTCTCTAGCTAATATTTTCCAATCAGTATCAGTGACATTAAGACAGGCAATTTGATATGCTTTGCTAAAAAATAAGCAAATTATAAATTAATAACATTTTGATTATTTTTATTCACAAACAATTTTTACATACCTAAAATATTTTTTTTCTAAATATTGATATAATGGAACTGATAATGCAACTTCAATAACAGATACTATAGAATCATTTAGAGAAAATATTTTAGAACCCCACATGCCAATTAACATGTCCTATAATATTTATAGCATATTATTAGATTATATCAATTTGATTTAAATTTTTTACTAATTAAATTAAATTATTACTATGATACGTTGCTGATGAGCTGGAAATTCATCAACTTTGATATTAAATATATGTTTACCCGAAAAACATGCCATCTCTGAAAATTTTGAATTCCAAACCACACTTGTAATATCAGACTCCTAAAACACATAATATATTATTTTAAGTTTGAAAATTATACTTTAGTAGATTTACTTGAAAAAGAAGCTTTTTTGATTTCATATCAAAAAATGAACACACGTTTTCATCATCAACAATAGCTGCTTTGTCCATTGATATATTAACATCGAAACAACGGACACTTTTAGTCACATTAAATAATTGTTGCACAACTAAACTATTAACGCGTAACATTAAGACCTAGTATATAATAAATTTGTTAATACCTAAATTAAATAATAAAAACCCCAAAATTATAAAATACTTGTCCGTTATGTAATCCAACTAAAATTTGTTCTTTGCCAGGAGAACCTCCAATAACTTTTAAATATTTCACAACAGAATTCATTGTCCATTCACGTTCATATATACCAGCTAGTGATAAACATTGAAGTCTTGTTTCCTAAAAATTTAAATTAGTAACAATTTATATTTTATTTTTCTAAAAACGTGTTTAAATCTCCTTACTTGACACAAAACTAAATTATTTGAACAAACTACAAGTAGATTACAAACAGCATTTTCAGCTAATTTTTCTTTGATCCTATAGTGCATTTCAGATGTTTGAATTAAAGATGATTCATATACCACAATTTTTGATGGTAATTGAACCTGAATGAAGTTAATTGAGAATGATGAATGCATACACAAAATCAGGGGCGTCCCTGAGAGGACAACCACAGCCCTACCATAAGTCGTGGTATGTTCTGTTTTTGCTCATAGATAAATATATTTAAAAAATTTTGTTAATTGTTTCTATACTCATTATAGCGTACAAACCAATAAACATAGAGATTATATAAGAATATAGGTTTTAAGGTTCTTGGTTTAGCAAAGTGGTTTTCAAGAGTAAAATTGTTTTGCCCCTCTCCCGTGGAATCAACCTGAAGACGCCCCTGCACAAAATCTATTAAATATTTTTAAATACAATAAACTTCAACTTACAGCTAATCGATCTCTATAAATTGCAATTTTTTTAATCAAATCTCTGCATTTTATTCGCACTTTTTTGTTTGTAACTAAATCTTGAACAACAACATCTGTCATATTTTCCCTAATGAATAAAAATAAAAATTATTAATTAATATTAATAAAATGTTTACATTTAAACTAAGTAAAAGCATTGTTAGTCAGTGGAAATCAAGAAACAAACAAAATTATCAACAGTGCCATTTATTTCAACAATAATAGGTGACTTCAATCACATCAAGATATTATAGTAATGCATTTAAGACTTTGTGTACCATAACCTTATAAATGTATGTTGTACAACCGTGCAGTTACAAAAATCTGTAACTTTAGTACCTGTATGCATATTTTTCTTGATAAAGTCCATGAATTACACTGAACTCGATTTTGTAATACGCTAATGTTCCATCTTGACAACCTAACGCCTATTAATATAGATAGTTATAACTTGTATTTAAATGTCTATACTCTATATATATCAAACAACATAACTATTCAATTTTTGAAATATCACAAATTTAAATAGTTTGGAAATTGTATATATTTTTAAATTATGGCTGTAAATATTAATACTAAAACTTGAATATATTTTTTTTTAAATTAAACAAAAAAAAACATTTTCTATAATCATTAACTATTGAAATATTAAGTATAAACAAAACACATAACATAAATTGCTATAAGACACTAATATTGTGTCTAAGATATTAAACAAATTTTATATTTTTTTTTAAATTAAAATCATGTATTCAGTAAACAATTATAAATAATAACATTGAGGAATTTATGCAATACAAAATAGGGTTAAGAATATTTTAGTCACTTAATTACATCTTAAGGATGTCTTACAACTCCTTACTTACCACTAATTTTAAATAAAAATTATATATAACTAAATGAAATCAATTGTTTATTCAAAGAAACTTACTACATATTTTGAATGTGGGTGCACAGAAGAGGCCCAAATCCAACTGTGCTTGTCTTCAAATTCACTCAATCTTATTCCATCAATAGAAAATATGGAGCATTTTCCTTTACAACCACCAATTAATAAATAGGAATCATTACTTAGGGTTTTAATTGTTAAAGCTTCTATATGTATGTTTTTATTCTTTAAAGTCTACAAAAATATTTTGTATGTTTAAGGTATAGGTATCAAGTGTTAAGTGAAAATTGTGTAATTAATTACTTCAGAACCATTTTTATTATAATGATATTTTTGTCCCCAATCAGTAATGCATAATATTTCATCTTCATTATACCTAGAAGTTACAACGTGCATATAAATATAAAAAAAATATAATGTAAAATAATTGATTTCAATAAGTACCTAGATGATAACCACACAATTGCCCAAACCGATTGTCCATCAGATAGCTCAATATTTGCAACTTCTTCTCCGCTTCGATTACGTAAGGAAATACATCCATTATCACACCCAAGGGCTAATGATTGGCCATCTGTTGACCAGGCACATGTATTTATTTTAAACGAGATTTTATATTTTTGAACAGATTTTTGTTCTAAGGAGTATAATCCAAATTCCATAGAACTGCAACTTGCTAAGTGATGAGTAATTGAATTGAAATCCATGCACTGAACTGTGTCATTGTGGCTGGAAAAAAATTATAAAATGCAGTAAACAATTATAAAAACAAAACACAATGATTACTTGTATTTTCCAACTGGTTCAAATTTAGATGACCAAAGAATAACTGATTTATCTGCTGAGCCGGAAGCAAAATATTTGCCATTTTTAGCATTTGTCAAACAAATAACGTTTTCTTTGTGTCCTAAAAGTTTAAATCTATGTTTTATGGTAAATAATACATTATCATTTTATGGTATAAGTTTTTATTTTTTTTTTTATTTTAGTGGCCCTTAGGGCCAAACACAATCAAATGCTTGAAATACGTAAAAAAGCGTAAGTGCAGTATAATTTTTTTTCAAGAGTAGGAAATTGCATCTACTATTTGATGTACTTTGTGAGTGGTCGAATGCGAGGTACGAAACCCAAATTGAGAATCAGGGAGGATAATATGTTTTTCTGCGATGATTGGAATGATACATTTTAGCAGAAGTTTTTCTAGGACTTTTTCAAAGAAGGGTAGTAGACTTATTTGTCTGTAGGATAAGGTAGAATCAGGAGGTTTAATTGGCTTTTAGATCATGATTATATTTTCAAAGAAATGGAAAGTATGATAGTCTAAGTATGGAAGAGTTAGGTCTAAGTATTGAAGTACCTAACCCGGGTTCGATTCCCGGTCTGGAGGCTATAAAATAAATGTACATGGCTTATTATATAACATATTATATTATGGAACAAAATATATAATGTCAAAATTCAAGGTATTTAATTTTACCTTTTAAAGTATGTAAAAGATGTCCATCAATAGATCTATAGAGAAAGACATCATGACCTGCCGTTATAAGTAATTGGGAACCATCAATATTGAAGCAAATACTGTAAATACTATATGTATATAAAAAAAATTCATTAGCAATATTTTATTTGGAACCTATTCAATTTGAGACATTTTTTATTCTTTAGAACAAATAAAATGTTACCATTGTTGAATTTTATCTTTATCTTGTATTTTATGAAGCCAAATGGGAATACAATGCATCTTTGACTATCTAGAAATCGTAAATAATTAATCTAATTGTATAATAAGAAATTACACAAACTTATACTTGTAAAATATTATTTAAATAACTTATTGGAAAAAATGAATCCAAATATATTATACATCATAAACCATACATGAATGTTTAATAATTTAGACAAAATTTAAAAAAGTTATTGCCTGTTAGCCATACACTACTATATAATATTATGTTAGCTTTTAAGAATACCGAATTTTGAGATTGATTAGTTTAAAATTGTCAACAAATTCAACTATCCACAACCATACAAATTAAACCATATTGTTGGGTATCATAGATAAAGATAATAAAATATATCGTGATATGACCACAGAATCATGACGAAATAACATGTGATTACATATGTGTTAAACACATAGATGCGAAGTTTGTATTCATTATGCAGTCACAAAAAAAAATTGATGACTTTTTAACTTTGTTATTTCAAAGCATATGAAAATTCAGAAAAATCAATGTTTGGCAATTTAATGATGCCACAACATGAATTTTATGATTATATAGATGAGTTAGAAAACATTTTTATAAATAGGTTTCCACAATTATCTATTGAAAATGAAGTAGGTATTAAGTTAAAGTTAAGTATGACTAATGTTGTATTTCGACATCCGTGTCCACTATTTAATAAAGAGTATTTAATTAATTATTAGGAATTTAATATCAGAAAAACAAAAAAAATAGAAAATTGTGTATATTAAATCATTTATAAATAAATTAGTAAGAAAGACTTTTGTATTAAAATTTTGTTCTTAATTATGTTTATAATTTATAATATGTATTTATTTTTAATTGTTTATTGTAAAAATTGTAAGTTATTTGTAATTTACCTGCATTCTAACATTTTTAAATTGTTTAATTTTTATGTGTTTGTATTGTGATAAATTTAAATTGATACATTTTGAGACAACAATTTGCATATTTTACTTTTCTATTACTTTTACCAAAGTACAATATTATGAGTATTGAGACATTGAGTTGCAATTGAAAAGTTCACTGAGCTTTATTCAATAATTCAAATTTCAATATTATGGTATGTATATACAATAAATTAGCATTGATATTTGTGGTCACACTGATTTGGGAGCCAACCAATCAGAGCACCTTGTTCATTTTTTACGTTGCAGCATTGGAAGTGCACAATCTGTTTTCATATAATCTCTTTGTGGTTTAAACTTGAAAGGGTAATTGTGTAAACAAAACAACGTGGTTACAAAATATATTTGTTATTTTGTTATTATTGTCTATTTGTTTGATGTAAATGTAATTTAAACGTAGAATTGTTATATTAACAAATTAAAAATTTTAGTTCTGTATAGCATAGATGAATAGTAATTTTATTATAGTCACCAGTCAATAATTACATAAAAATAGTGAGTTATTGCTTATTTAAAGCTTATAATTTGGAATTTATACATGTTTTTACAATTTTACCTATATAGGTTTATATCTAATATTTTTAAGACTAAGATTTTAGGTGAATATAAATAAGTCATCATGGGCAAAAATAAAAAAAAAGGAGCATCCCGCATTGAAAGGGCAACTGCTAAAAAAGAAAAAAAGATAGCTCAAAGGATCAAAAAGGATATTGGAAAAATTGGAGAGGTAAGTATATTTGCTGAATAATATTTTATTAAAAATTAGGGGTAGGTCTAGTACAAAAAAAATCATTTTAGTGACTTATTTTAGTTTCTAAAACATGAAATAGTCAACTAGTTATTATGATCAACTCTTCCATTTTTAATCTACCATTGAGTTTTGGTTGATAAAATAATAAATATAAATTAACTTAATTCTTAGTAAAATAAGAATATGTTCATGGCCAGTCTGTCCCAGGGTACTATAACCAAGTAGCATCCCGGCCTTGATTACCACTGTCTGACCATTTCCTTAGTTGAACTTCTATTTTAATATAAATCTTTCCTAATTTTACTTCAGTTTAAAAAAAAATTGACAACTTATGTATTTCCACTAGTCTAAAACTATGGTGTAAAAATAAATTTGCTGAAAATATTACTGTGGAAGTTACAGCCTTCAAAAGTTTGCGATTTTACGTTTTTACGCATGAGCGCAACACTACTATAATGCCCCGCGGAGGACCTTAAGATTTTTATATTAAAAGTTACGAGTCCTTATGCATAGTCAAGTGGTCGCTAAACTAGAGTTATGCCAAAAAAATAGGGCCCCTAAATAATTTTGCACCCTGGACCAAAAATAACCAGTCCACCCATGGATATGTTTATACATGACAAAAAGAATTAATTATTTTTATTATTCTGTCATGGGTCTAACTTATGTTTAATTTTATACTAAATTTTTTTTGTTTAAATTGTTTTTTAGCCTGAGGTATCTACTATAGTGGCTCATATTGAGGCTCAGAACAAGGCAAAAATTAAAGTGACTGAAACAAAAATTGATAATCCTTCAAGGAGATCAAATTTTACATTTCTTACACATCCATATAAAGATGAAATTATTCTATTTGGCGGAGAATTCCATAATGGTAAAAATGTAAGTAGAAAATAGGATTTTCTAATTCAAGTTCTACTTTAAATTACCTTTTTTTCCGTAGTAAGTACTAACTAATTATTAAATTATTATGTAAATTGTTCTATTAAAGATTATTTTATTTAGAGCTGACTAGTTATCTAACTTATCCTCTTCTGACGGTAGCCTCTGGATTAGTCTTTAACTCTTAAAATATAAATCTAGTTAACCACCACTAACCAAAATTGACAATTCTATTGCTATAACTGATGAGGACAAGGCTGAGACTTTTCGTCGACATCTATTGGAGATATTTAAGCCACATACCGACATAAATAACCCAAATCTCACCTCTAAGATACTCCAGTACTTAGATTGTCCCATGCCTCTTGATCTCCCTGAAAAGTGTTTTACACCAAATGAACTAAAAACTGCAATACAAAAATATTCTACCAAAAAACGCCATTCTTTGATCTAATTACTGCAGAAGTTGCTAGATGTCTTCCAAAAAAAAAGCTATCCTATTCCTTACCTATTTATTTAATGCAACCTTACAACTCTCATACTTCTGTGGAAATTTTCAAACATAGTCCTGATTCCTAAACCAGGCAAACCACCTGATCTGCTTTCCTCGTACAGACCAATAAGTCTGTTACCTTTTCTAAGTAAGCTATTAGAAAGATAAATACTTACAAGGCTATTACCTTACATTTCTATGAGCAAGATATTACCTGACTCGCAATTTGGTTTTCGCTCAGCGCAAAGTACATAGATTAGTTGACTCAATCTCGTGTTCCCTAGAAAAAAAGTATTACTGCTAACTTACTAAAAACTTACTAAAAAAGTATTCTTGACATTAGCCAAGCGTTTGATAGAGTTTGGTATGAAGGATTAGTTTTTAACACGTTCATTGTGGACAACGCTAAATGGTGTCATTATACATAGTTTGCATATGCTGAATGCCATTCCTCTTGTTGTTAAATGCACTATAATTTGGTCAGATTTACGATTAAACTTTTTGTTTTTCGTCAGTCTTCTATAAGCGTTTTTCCATAAACAAGTGCAAACAGTACACTGATATTTTAATTTTTCAATTTTTAGGAATTTTTTTTTTAAAACTCCAATTTTTTCAGCGACACGATTAAGTATACCCAAATACGATACACAGCGAAAGTGTTAAACTAAAAAAAAATTCTCTCTCCCTGTTTATTTTTATTAGTTAAGTCTTATTTAAGTGATCGTCATTTCCAAATCCAGTTTGGTTCCTCAATACCTAACCTAACCTAAATTGAGAAAATCTTAGCTGGTGTTTCCCAGGGTGGAACCTCTCTCCCTTTCTTTTTAATATCTATACTTCTGATCAACCTATCTCCCAAAATTACTATTGTAGCTGATTACGCGGATGACAAAGTTATCATATCATTTGACAAAATCCCTAATTCTGCCTCAGCAAATCTTCAAACTCATCTCAACCTAATGTCTGAGTGGTACACCGATTGGCGCATTAAACCTAATCCCAAAAGTCAGTACATACAACATTCACTCTATGTCACTCCATTTGTCCTAATGTCTATTAACATAACATACTTATTCCCACATCTGACACAGTTAGATATCTAGGACTTATTTGGATAAGCGCCTCACTTGGAATAGCCATATCCGTATAAAGAGACTTGCATTAAATGCCCGTCTTCAATAATAAATTTATTTTAAAAAAGGTGCTCTGCTGTACAGTAAAGGTACTGCAATATTTAAAAAATAAATAAAGTTAACTTTAAACTTACATTTTTCTAAATTAACATAACTTAACAAGTTAAAAAAAAAAAACTTGCCCAGTTTTGTTAAAAAGGAGCTGGCGCCGTGACTTGTTAGGGAACTAATATCAAAGAAGAAAAAAAATCAGTATAGGCATTTAATATATAGTTATATTCATACAACATCTGTGCCACTGGTAGGTGCCTTCTTATTCACATACTCATGTATTGTAAACCTTATCAAATATGCTAATTGTGCATAAATGTACAGATTGGTATATATTATTGTGTAAAATATAAAAAAAAAATAGAGTTGACTATATTACTAGTATTTAATACATAATATGTAGTACATAAAGTTATGATAATAAAACCAAAAGTTACATATTGTCATATACTTCATCATTGAGTAGGAGTAAACAATTGAATGGATTATAGAATTGATGTGTTACATTTGAATACAATGATAAATCATTGCTCATAAAAACTAATTCTAAATGAGGACTTTGTGTTAGCCTCTATTTCTAAGGATATTTTAATTTTTTTTATATTAGTATCACTAATAGTGAATAAAGTTGGATACTTAGATATATGTTGATCTATTTTGATCAAAATAGTTCCATGGGAAATCGTTGTGCCTATGTGTTTTAATAAACAAAAATACAGAAATATAAAGAACCTTTCATTACATTTTCAAGCTTTAGTTGTTTAAGAGAATGTCACACCCGCATGTGTTGTCTTGGTCTTACAAATGTACAACATAGCAAAAACTGTTTTGGGATAACTTTTCTCACACCATATTTGTTGTAGAACTACCAAATTTCACAACACGTAAAGCAGAACTTTATGTGTGCAACCGCTTGCTTTTTTTTTTAATAGCTCTATCCAATAATTTTTTATAAACAAATGAAAAAAAACCAAGTGTTTGGAAGCAAATAGCTTTTCTTGTATTTTTAATATCTATTATACGGGCACGCTGTTGCATGGATAATTTTCCACCCTATATGTTCAGAAATTTTGGAGCCACTACTACAAACATAGAAAGATAAAAGTTGTCCCCCGCAAAACATATTTTGCTATGTTTTACGGTGACAACACATGTGGGTGAGACATCCTCTTAAATTTAAAATTGTATTAATTTTTAAGTACAAAATAATATGCATTTTTTTGTTATCTTGAGAAATTTGTCAAATTTTGAAGTTTAAACTCTTAAAAAAAATGTTGCATAATATATATTCTAAATATTTTTTAAGTATTACAATTAAAACTTATGATGATCCTTAACAACATTCTTAGAGTAAAACTAAAAAATTAAGTCAGAAATTCATCTTCAATTAATATTATATTGTTATGCTTATAAAATATTGTGACAACAAATTTAAAAATTAATAATAGTAGAAATTTTACTATTACAAAATTTGTTGAAAGCAACATAAAAAAAGGTGGGCAAGTGGGTGTCGCTCTGCTGTACAGTAGGTTACAAGTGGGTCATTGTATAATGGATGGTATTAAATTTGAATTCAATGATATAATATCATTGTATAAGAAAAACGATTCTGAGCGGAGACGGTATGTCCTTCTAGGTATAAGACATATTATATACATATCTATGGTATTAAAAAAAATTGACCTATAATGAATTCCAAATTAATCATACCACAATATCCATTAGGTACTTATAACGCGTTATACACCAACAACAAACCCTGATACTATCATAGATATATATAGTAGATTACTTTAGAAATTTCAAGTACCCATGAATAATATTATATAATCACAACAAAATAACTAAAATCGTAATTCTTGGTTTAAATATGAAATTTTGTCTAAACTTGAAATTAAAATGTCTGTAAAAAATAACTGTGTTTATATATTTTTTAGATTTTTTGGTTACAGTATGAATTATTTAAGAGAATCTTTGTTTTAAATTTTCAACTCTTAGTTATAAAAACTGAACATTTTATAATTTTTTAATTCCAACGATTGATTATTTTCGAGATTTTGATAAATTTTGTCAAAATTCCAACTTTAAATGCTTATAAAAAAAAATCGTGCCTATGTATTTTTAATATTTTTCAACTGATATTGTAACAATATATCAGGAGCCTTGTATTAAATTTTTACACTTTTTGGCCCAACAGATAAAACTTTATTGATATTTATAGAAAAAAAAACTAAAAAAAATTGAAAGCTGTAAATGTCCATAAACAGCTCAAAAAGAGTCAAAATATTTTCAAAATTGTATGGTGTATAGGAAATAAAAATATAAACATTCAGTGAAATTTTCATGTATCTACAGTTATTCGTTTTTGAATTACAACAAAATAAGGAAATCGCTACATGAGAAATCGAGTGAATATTCAATGTTGTAAAAATTTGAATTTCAAACGCTCATAAAAATTTAATTTGACTGTCCGGTAGAGATTTTTTTATTGATAAAGGTAGATAATCTTATAAGGAATCTTGTGTTTCATTTTCAAATCTTAGATTTAAAAAGAAAAATTTTTACGAATTCTTAACTCAAAATAATTTGCTAATTTTCGTGATTTTTCCATATTTTGTCAATTTTTGAACTTTAAATGCTTATAAAAAAAAATTGTGACTAAGGATTTTTAATATTTTTCATCTGCCTTTGAAACAACATATTAGGAGCCTTCTATTAAATTTTCAAGCTTTCGCAACCAACAAATAAAATTTTATTGATATTTCTAGAAAAAAAACTAAAAAAAAAATGAAAAATGAAAATGTCCCTAAACAGTTCAAAATAAATCAAAATATTTTGAAAATGTTATCGTGTATAGAAAATGCAAATATAAACAACCAGTGAAAATTTCATGTATCTACGGTCATTTGTTTTAAAGTTACACCAAAAACCAAATTCGATTTTTTGGAAAATCGATTTTGCGTAAAAATTCCCGTTTTTCCTTAATTTTTATGTTGTTTTTCCCGGCGCTTGTGAAAACTACTGGAAAATATTTACTTTTGACCCCCCAAAGTACCAACTAGATTCACTTTCCTATCAGAAAAGGTACTATTGAAGAAAATCGAAGCACTTTTACTGTCCCAAAACGTGATGACAGACACAAAAATATAAAAATATAAAAATATAAAAATATAAAAATATAAAAATATAAAAACATACATCATTGTAAAACCAATACATTCATCGCTCCGCTCAGAATCTAAAATATATTATTGTAATACTTATACATTTATCGTTCTGCTCAAAATGATTTAATGTACTATGCTTTTAAAACTGAAATTTAACCTAGGGTTACATATTTGAACACTTGATTACTCATCACATTTTTTTGCAGACCATAATGTACAACGATTTAATATTTTATAATATAAGTAATAATACATGGACGTTAGTGGATGCTCCTGGTGCACCACCTTCTAGATCATCTCACTCTGCAGTAAGTGTTGCTGCAGATAATGGACAGTTGTGGATTTTTGGCGGAGAATTCGCTAGCCCTTCAGAGTCTCAATTTTATCATTATAATGATTTATGGGTTTTTGGACTAAAGAATCGAAATTGGACAAAAGTTATGTAAGTTATTACTATTAGTAAGATATTTAGGTTCAATTATAGTCTTAGTAAAATCGATGGTGCTTCATTTTCAAGAAAATTTTAATTAGGATCAAAAAAATTCAGGAAAATTTTTGTCAGGAATGCTTTTTGATAGGAACTAATATTAACTGGAAATAACTTCTTAGTAAAATTAAATTTTGGAAAAGTATACACAAGAGTTCAAAATTAAGAAACTAATTACATAGGAAAATATTACCCAAGAAAATAATCGACGGGTATTTAAATATTATGAAATATTTACATGTAAATGTAATATTCAGGAATAATGTTTTCCTGTGTAAAATATTTTCCCGGTTTTGAAATTCCTTATTAATATTTTCCAACATAAATATTTTTCTGATTTTAAAATTTCTATAAATTATATTCCCAAATTTATTTTCCTAGGTTTTAAATTCTTGGTTTTTATGAACTAATTTCAAAAATTTTATTTTCCTGATTCTTAATTTCCCGGTGAAGTTGTTCCCTTGTAATATTTTCCTACAAATTAATGTTGCTGTTAATTATTTCCATTCATAAATTTTCCTATGAATTAAAGGATTATGAATTAATTTACTATTGTTCCCTCGTATTTTACTTTCCCGTTTTTTTCATTCCTCTATATAATTTTTCAGGATTTTATAGTCCTTCGTAAAATCTAGTTTATTGCATTGCTTAGAATTTAAATTTTTCATACTTCAAAGAACGATTGAAAAAATAAATTTGGTGTGTCAGATTTAGTTTAAAAATAATATCCATTTGAAATCCATTAATTTATAATTTCTTATGGATAATATGTAAAATGTGTTATCTAGATCCCACACCCTCCTCGTGATTCAAACTAATTTAATAAAAGTTATATTAAAATTAAAAATATATTAAGTATTTTGATTATCTGAAACAACCGATGTTAGCAAAACCCTATTTTGTCGCATTCAATTTCATATTATATCCTACAGCATCTATTAGATACCTAATATGGCAGACAATATGATTGTATCAATTCTGATTGCATCATCATTCTCACTTGGTTGAATAAATGTAAATAAAAATATCCAGATAAGTGGTAAGCTTATTTATACAGCTATTTTATTAATTCAATATTTAGGGCTGAAGGAGGACCTTGCGGTCGGAGTGGTCACAGAATGGTACTTAGCAAACGTCATTTGGTATTATTTGGCGGATTTCAGGATAATACTCATAATTATCAATATTTTAATGATTTATATGCATTCAGTTTAGCTGACTATAAATGGAAAACTATCAAAACTTCTGGTATGATAAATATTTGTGTATTTTTTTACTTAAGAGGTCGCCACACCTGCATGTATTGTCTCCGTCTTACAAACCCTTAACATACCAAATTTACGCTCAGAGACTCAAGTTTTATGCCGTCAGCTTAAAAATTAGAGTGAATAGACCTATTATGAACTTGATGGTAAGAACATTATCTGTGTTTAGTTGGAAGTTTTTTTACGGTAATTCAGTTTTTAAGTGAGTTATGAGCATTTTTAATTTACATTTATTATACACGCATAACTCACTTAAAAACAGAATTATTTTAAAAATACCTTCCAACTAAACACAGATAATGTTCTTACTATCAAGTTTCATATAGGTCGATTCACTCTAATTTTTAAGCTGACGGCATAAAACTTGAGTCTCTGAGCGTAAATTTGGTATGTTACGGGTTTGTAAGACGGAGACAACACATGCGGGTATAGTGTGCTCTTAAAAAGTTTGTATCTAGTAAATTCTTTATAGGACAAGCACCTTCACCAAGATCTGGTTGTCAAATGTTTGCTATTAGTGATGGTAGAATTATTGTATATGGCGGTTATTATAAAGAAAAAGTTAAAAAAGATTATGACAAAGGAACAATTTTAATTGATATGCATATGTTAACCCCTGAAAGTAAGTTTATATATTTCAACTAAAAAAAAACCATCAGTACACAATGTGTATGGTGTATATTCATTAGTTATTATTTATTAGTTAGATGTTCATGATTCATGATTTTTACTGCATATTATATGGCATATTTCAATACTTTTAAGTGCATAAAAATCCGCGCTCTAATTATAATACATAGTAAACATATAATATAAATTGTCTACTTTGTCACAATTAATTTAACTTTATTTTATAGAAGGTGATATAGATTGTTCAAACTATCGTTGGTCAAAAGTGAAACAAGCTGGTTTTTTACCAACTGCTCGTTGTAGTTTATCTAGTTCACCAATCCCTGGACAAAATAAGGCATATGTATTTGGAGGTGTTCATGATAATGAACAGGGAGAAGATGATTTGACTAGTACATTTTTTAATGAATTGTATATGTTAGATATGGAACAAAGTACACCCACTTGGAGATTTGGTATATAACAATTGAAATAAAATAATATAACATAATTACTTTTATTGATAGTTATTTTTTAGTTATATATCACGATTTACCTTCTGGAGAACCACGAAGTTTTGCAGATTCATATTCATACACACCGAGTCCACGGTCACATAGTGGATTAGCATTTAAACATAATACTTTGTTTGTCTATGGTGGAATTGTCGAAAAAGGCTCAAAATCTCTGACACTCAATGACTTTTATTCGTTAGGTAAGAACGGTATAATATAGTTATAAAATTGTATTATATTTAAAATATCTGAATACCTAATTTGCATTTTAATATGAATTTCAGACATTAAAAAGTTAAAAAACTGGAATGTAATTTGCAATGACGATATTTTAAAAACTGTGACTTCAGACTCTAGCTCTGATGAAAGTATGTCGACCGGTAACTCGAGTTCAGAATCTTCTGAATCTGATGGATCATCATCAGATGGACAAATGGATACTGATTGATTTAAAATGTTGCCATTGTAAAATAACTTTAAAATATTTAAATTGTTTGAAATCATATGAAAGCTATATTTTACTTATTATAATATGATATAATATTATGAATATTTTTTTTAACCTTTTTTTAGGTTATAAATTAAGCAATTAATACTTTGGGTTTTACAAACTTTTTCTTGATTTTTGTAAAACACTTGAGTTTTGCTTTTTGCATTCATAATTATCTTTTCTAATGTCTTGATTTGTCACTGACTTCAAATATTATAATACTTGTGCATTAAACCAAGTGAAAAAAAAACCCATTTTGTTATTATAATAATATGAAATAGAAATTTGACGAGAAATCAGTGAGTCTGTATTATAACATATTTGTTAAAGCTTTGAATATCATGCTTCCTGTTTAGTTTTTATTATAATATATCACATTTTGATTTTAATACACATTTTGTACCAATATTTTTTTAAATAAATTAATATATAAACAGTGTTTAAAAATAAACTTAACAATAACACAATGTATCTTACAATAATAAAATATTTTAAAATTTAAACTGTAAAAAATAGTTTTAAAAATAAATTATCATATTAATAACATTACTTAGGTAACAACACACATCTATAGATTCATTTTTCAGCTTAAATAGATACATTGGAATAAAATATAATATATTTTTACATTCAATAATACTAATTTTTTCTCTTTTGTTAATAATAATTGCAAGTGTATTATTTTAGAATTTGTGTCAATTGAAATAGTTACTATATGTTAGTTTCAAAATGTATTGTACAATTATTATTGTATTTTAAATGAATACCAGTGGTATTAAAATTATCCTTAATGATACATGCAAATAACCTGCCAAAAAACAAGCACATCGGTGAATTACAATAAATATCAGAATAACTAATATGAAAAATAGTTATTATGTTATTTATATATGTTCGGGTATTTCAACCAACGATGTTTCCATTTGTAAATCACTAGTGTTTAAGGATAAAGAGCTGATAGTTAATGTTGAAGGAGGAACTGAATTACTAGATCTCCAATGTGTAAATGGGAAAAAAGATCCTATGTTAGATGGTGTACAGACTTCTCGAGTATCCTTAGAATCATTGTCATTCATACTGATTAGTGTTCTAACTGCAAAGTCTTCCTAAGATGAATAAATTAAAAAATTTTAATTTGATATTAAAAATAATTTTAAAAGCAAACATTTAAAAAGTTGACACTTACTAATGGTTTACCTCCATTTGATATTTCTAGAGTAGGCAAAAACCTATAGTAACATTGTGTCCAAATACTAAGACATGAAATTTCTGTTGATACTTTTAGTAGATCATCTTGATGAACTTCAGAGGCATTGAAAAGAGGATTATGAAATTGAATTAAATCTTGATCCATGAACTGTTCTTCCCAATCCCATACTGACCGTAACATTAGTGGACTAACATCCTGAAAATAATTATTTCATAAGTTAAAAATATTTTTAATTAGATAAAATATTCAAACCTTAGTAGCACAATGACGATCCCGTTCACAATCAAATAAAAATGTATCGAATATGGAAACATGTGATGCATCCCAAAGGGTGGTTAAGTAGGTCTCGGTGATATCAAATTTTGCGGGGAACTGTTGAAGTAGTTGCCATACACAATCCAAAAATAACAACAACAATGGTGACTGCAAAATATAATCAAGCAAGTCTAAAAATTATTACATTATACATGACCACAATGTTGGCTCATGAGTAAAGACCGGATTTATATGTTTTTACATATCGTTACTGGGTCTATGCAGTCTTATGAGAGTAAAAAATGTGGACGATTCGTTCAATTCTGAATGCGTAGAAAAAAGTTTTTTTTGCATATTTGAGAATATTTCATGGGTTGGAGAATATTCAACCAATTTAGCATATTTTGGAATATTTCGTAAATTGTGAGCAAGAATTTGTATTTATTTTTAATTTTAATATTACGGTACTCTGAAAAAATTTTTTTGACCATTTACAATTTATTTATTTATTTTTTCATTTTGATAAAAATAAAACAATCAGTATTATCAAGGTTTATCTATGTATATCTACTGATAAGATGAACTTATAACACAATTATAAAGAACGTTAAAGTTAAAGTTCTTTATAATCGTGACTTATAAGTTTATCCACAGATATATACAATATATAATTATTGTATATATCTGTGAGTTTATCAAATATCAAAATTTTGTTTTTGTGTTTTAATATTATACTGTTATATTTATATTATATTCCAACTTCCTACTCTTGCTAAAATGCAATACTATTCCATTAGGTATAATACGCAACTCTTAATACCTAATTAATATCTCACTATAAAAATATAGTTGAAAAAAAATTTTAAAAAATAAATGCACATTAAAGCATATAATGATGTTTTTTGATTATTTTTGCATATTTTAGCATATTTTTAAATTTTTGAGAGAATATAATGAGAATATTTGAAGGGTTTTTAGAGAATATTAGCATCATATTTTGGGTATTTTAAGAGAATATAAATCCGGTCTTTACTCATGAGTTTTGTACTTGTGTCCACTTATTGACCTACAATTAACAAATACCTAACAATCAAAATTTGAAAACACAACATTCCAACCATTTTAATATATATATGACTAATGACTCATCTCTACGCCTATTGTTTGGGTTAAGATTGTAATTAATTAAATCTAACCAGTGGCGTACACACATAGGTGGGGAGTTTGGTATTCAAACCCCCCTTGGTATTTTTTTTACAATATGTATAGATGTATAGAAATTAAAAAAATATTTTGATATATACCAATAGATATAATTTTTTATAATTAGTGTAATTCAAAAAGAAGTTGAGCGTAAATTCACAATAGATTTTTATGAGAGATGAAGTTAGTATCTTGGCCAAATCAGTCAGAATAACAAAATGAAAATTATTTTTAGTAAGAAATTCTTAAAATATAAAATATTTTAGTGGCTTTTGAGCGGATCATTGTCTGAAATCAATCACATTGAAAGTGAGCAACGGCCGCAGCCACTAGTTCTCGGATGGGTGACCACCCGGGTTCGTAGTGCACAAAAACCTTGCCACACATACACGTGTTCCTACTTCCTAACTGACAGTACCAACTATCCCAAATATTATAAAATCAATACTTAAACCCATAGACCTATAAACTAATGGACAGCGCTTAAGAGAGAGAAGTCAGGAGTACGATATAAAGTGAACGAGAAATGTTTGGTACCTAGTAAAATGTATGTAGTTCCTTAGGCAGGCTCCTTCACTACTATATGTACTTTATGGCTAATGATCACCTATCATTGATGGCAGGGCGGAGTGGAATGCACTGCCCGTTAGTTAATAGTTCTATGCTTAAACCTAATTTAAAAAAAAAATTAAAATATTTTAGATTTAAGCCATGAATGTATTGATTTTACAATTATGTGCTTTTTTCTTTTTTATTATTTCACAGTAAGTAGTCGAGATAATGCTACTATTTTCAACTTCAGTATCTTGTTCGATAGGAAAGTGAATCTAGTTGGTGCATGGAGAGATCAATCAGTTTTTTTTTTTTGAATAAAGGTAGGAAAATATATATTTGAACGATTATTAACAATTTTTCATAGATGTACTTGTTTTGATAAATATTTGTATAATTTGTATTAATTCTGTATTAATTCCAATTGGAAAGGAAATGGCAGCTGTCATTACCTGTTCTTAAAGAGCCCTAGAGGAACTATTCTGTGGTAAGTTGATAGTTGGTATCGTAACTAAATAATTTCAATTTGCAATATAAGTTATAATAATATGAGTCAACCCATAGAGCATGGCTTTAGATAAGGCTCTACACATATGTATAAATAGTGCCCTACTTTAAAGATCTTGGATCATATTATACTCCGTATACACAGACTTCTATACTACTAGAAATCTGTGTCCGTATATGACCAAAGCTTTAGATAGTGCCATAGAGTAATTACGCCTTCGGTAATGTAACGCACTAACGCTGCAATTCTTGATGGAAATACAGTCGTATGCTACATAAAATCGGTAAAAATCGCTTCAGTTTAGAACACCTTCAGTGATAACGGGCCTTATCAGTGATTTTAAGCGCATATCCATCAGACAGTAGTGTTTTCGTTTTGGTTGAAACTACGATTTTCCGATGCATAAACGCATTCGATGCTCTAAATTTCCTGAACGCTATAGCTTGAAAATACGATGCATCTTAGAACACGTTTTAACATTTCGATGGTAATACGTATCCACAGCGTTGAGCGTTGTATTACCGAAGGCGTAATAATATAATATGTTATTTATAACAGCTGCTGTGGAGTCAACTTGTCAACTTATATCTTATCAATAAATATAAAATAGCAAATAATTAACAACAATACAAATTGCAATAGTTAAATAATTTATGTTTGCGTTTGGTAAATTGAATTTATTGTATCAATCAAAAGAAAGTGTTAAAAATTGGATGTAAATCTTTTATAATCGTAATTTTTTTTTTATTTTAATTTTAAACTATTTTTTTAACTATTAATTAATTTTAAAAAAAGTTCTCAGTAAACAAAAGATAGTAAGTACAATAAAAATCGAATTTTTAAGTTTCAAAAGGTCTACTATGTACATATAGTATATTAGTATGCCACATAACCACATAGGTATTAGGTACTATTAAGTTTTTAAGGGCGTAGGTCAGAGGTATTCAAACTTTTTCATTATGCGGCTCCTTTGTGGGTTCACAAATATTTTTACGGCTCCAAAATTATTAAGAAAAATTGAAACAATACAGATCCAATATTATAGCTGATATAGGTGATAATAACAGTGACTTTAGTACTAGAAATAAAACTTCAAATAGTCGTGTTATGTGTTTCATTGTTGTTTCAATAATTATTGCTTTAATGATTATAAATATTATTTACACTTGACCTACATTAATTTTGGTTTCCGGTGTTTTGAAGCGGCTCCCTTGGACAACTCTCCCGACACCCCTAGGAGCCGCGACGCACACTTCAATACCCCTGACATAGGTACTTTTTATTGGTTATCATACATTTTTTGTAATAAAATTCATCAAGTAGCAGCAGGACCAAAATAAATAATCTAATATAATCTAATATGAATAATAAACTAATAACTAATAAACTTAATAAAAAAAAAAAACAGACAGGATTTGTTTAATTTTTTTTCATGTTGTACAAAAACTTAAATTTTTTCTTTTTATATTTATGTCAACAATTATCAATCAGTAAATAATATTTCAAGTAATATTTGAAGCACTATCAGAAATTTAAAAATAAGATAAAAACTACCAATGACACTTTAAAATTTATTATAATACAGGTGTACCGTGAGGATTTACCAATCGCGATTTTTCCCAATATAATAAATATTACACAAATCTGTTTGTTTTTATTAGATTCACGGAGGTGGCAAGGACTACATTTTATTTTTTAATTTAATTAAAACTTTTGGTAAAAAAAGTTAACTAATTTATTGTTAAAGGAGCCATTTTATAGAGTTTATTTTTAGTAATTTCATGATTTTTAATCAATTTCTTTTTAACTATAAAGTTAAAATGACAAAACCCAGTTTTTTTACTGGTGTGTCTCCCTCTATGGTTAATGGGTATATCCTCACGGGACACCCTCTATATTGCCAGTAACAATATTTTTAATAATTTATATTTGATTGTTCAGAATATGGATGAAGACGAAGGAGGCATTACATTTGTAAATTGTGTTGGTTCAGACATTAATATATTTAAAAAGCTACCATATGAAGATAATTATGAATGTGAAACTTGCTTACTGTATGATGAACCTGAATATCATATTGATGATCCTGAATATGTTAATACAACTTGGAAATTTTTTGACAATATAACAAAGAGATATCTATTAGGGAATGGGAAAGAAATTTTTCATTACCAAAAATATGAATGCCCCCCACTAATAGTTAAAATTAACACACCGTTATATACTTTACAAGAACTTTGCAAATATACAATTTCCACAAGACTTTTATTTAACAATATTAGTAATGCAGAAATCGATGAAATGGAATTACCCGAACAGTTTAAAATTGATATAAAAAGTTGTGTACGAAAATTAGAAGAAAGGTATGAAGCAGATGAAGATAATTGTAGTCAAGATTGGACAGTATACCACGAAGAAGAATATCATAATTAAAATGTTTTAAATAAACATTTATATACATATATATATATATATCTCATTATACACATTTTACTCTTTATTTTAAAATATTATATAATTTATTTATTTTTATTGAAACATGTTGTCATCACAGATTTCAAAATAAAAACATTTAATCCTCAAATTGCTCTATTCTAATACTTGTCTTGTTTCCCACTAGAGGCCAATTATTATCGTAGGTGTCAAAAGTTCTATCAGTGGGTGTCTAATATTATAATATTCACTAATATAACATTAAACAGATAGCTATTTGATGATCATGTGAGGGAGGGTACCATAGATGTATAACTTAATTGGTTTATATGTCTATGAGATAAAAATTTTTAACATAAATATATAATTTAAAAATAAAACCAGGAAAATCGATCTACTGTATTGTAAGTTATAAATTATAAATATACTTTGTCACTTTGTAGGTCACTATATCCGATGTGTTCAATTTGAGTTCATCGATAAATCATTGCAAACAAATAACAATTCTGATTGGGAACAGGACACATTCTAGAAAGTGCTAATAGACTTGGTGAACATTTAAATTATCATTTTGAACTTATAATACAATATATTATAGTATATACCAGGAGTCACTAAATGGCTGCAAACAAGGAAAAAAAGTAAAACTAGTGTTATAACTTATCATTTGGTCTTGGTATTTTTATGGCCTGCAAACATTTTCAAGATTCCTGATGTGGCCCTTTAAAAATATTAATTGGCGACCTCTGGTATGTACAATAATGTTAGTAATGTCTAAAAGTGTGAATTTTTAAATAGCTATTCAACTCACTAGTGGCTATTATTGTGTGATAAAACTCAACTTTATATATACTGAGTGCGCCGAGAGAGCGCAAGTCGGCTGCGCAGGTCTCCGTGGGTTAGAGGTCTAATTTCGCCCACCAAGTCAACTGGTCGTACGCCGTACGATGAGCGGACTACGACGGGTTTTGGTCATCGCCGACTTGCGCTCTCTCGCCGCACTCAGTATAGTATTAAATATATATATATATATATACTTTACTTTAACAGAATCAGTACTATTAACATGACCAAGTCTTGTACAAAATTGATGACCCATAACAACCCCATTCCTTTGCATTAATGTTTGTAAGCCCACAATGGATCGAAAATGAGAATCTATCATCAATTGTGCTAGACTAGAAATTACACAGCATAAATCACGTCCATCTCGTTCTAAAACATGAAATAGAATTCATAAGTAGGTATTCACTATTTTTTAAATGTAATACTTATAACATTTAACATGAATATTGTAAACAATAATTTAGCCCGTTAAGGTATATTATTATAAAGTATTATTGTAATACCTATTTGTTTGTTATAGAATCCTAAAAATTGGGAGAGGCTATACATGTGTAAACAATAACTAACAATAAAATCTTATAAGTTTATCATTTCATGTTTTATTAATCGAAAATAAAATAATAAAAAGGTGTGAAATTGGTACTAGGTCCGCTGTACAGTATAGGTGTCACGTAGATCACTGTAATCGATGTGATAAATTAAAACTAAAATTACAATTATACAAAATCATTGTATATGTAAACGATTCTGAGTGATGACGTTTTTGTCCGCCTATATTACTAAATATATTTTATGATATTATTACTGTTAATGTTATTAATTTTCCTATAATAATACAGTAGTTTGAATACATTTTTACCTAAAATATTAAATTTTAAAATGTCATTGTGCATATTAAATATAATAGTATATTTTAAAAGTTTTAAGTATCCACAAAAAATAATTTTAAATTACAATAAAAATAAATAAAATTGTTATTCTTTGTTTTAATATCTAATTTGAATAAGAATATTTACAAAAATAAATTATGCTCTTATATTTGTATAGTTTTGTTGGATAGTTGTAGTTCAATATGAACTACTTATGAGAAACCTTGTTTCAAGATTGTAAATTCTTAGCTGCAAAAATTTAACATTCTATAAGATTTAACTTTGTAAATTGTTGTTATTTCGATGAATTTTGTTTTTAGATTTGAACTTTTAAACTGCTAATACACCTTGAGAAACCTTGTATTAAATGTCCAAGCTTTTTAACCCATTAAAATTCAATATTTATAGGAATAAACTAATAAAATTGTATAATATTAAGTATCTATAAATGATGCTTCAGTGACATTAGTTGTCCCCGTCTTTCAAGTGCGTACCTGGCAAATTTTTTGCTTAACAGACCACATTTGTCTCCGTTAGTTTAAAATAAGAGTGAATTTATCACTTTCAAATTTAAAGATAATATTATTATCCAAGAAATGACATAGGCTATTTATTATATTTTAATTTTAAAGAGAACTATGAGAATTTAAAATTGTAATTGTTTGTTACATATAAAATACTCATAAATTGCTTTAAAATTAAAATATAATAAAAAAAAACTGTCAATGCCTAGGTAATAAAATTCTAGAAATCTTACCTTTAAATTTTATAAGAGGTCAATTCACTCTAAGTTTTAAACTTACAGAGATAAATGTAATCTGATCCTCTAATGATAAATTAACATTCTGTGATTATTTCAAATGTCTACAGTTATTCGTTTTTGAATTATACCACGAAAATAAAATACATTTTGCTTTTGATTACTTTTAACGGCTGGGGATTTTTTCCATTAACACCCTTAAGTACCAACCATATTCAGTTTCCAAACAAAAAAGATTCTGAAGTAGAAATTGTATGAATTTTTATTGTCCCAAAATATAATTTAATTTTATAAACACAAAAAAAAAATAACATTGTAAAATCAATACACTCGTCCACTCAGGATTTAAAATGTTATCATTCATTACATTTTCAGTAATTTGTATAGGTTATCTCTATTAAAAAAAATTATGTGCACATACCTTGTAATACAACTGACTCATTTCTATTAAGTTTATTAGCAGCTATTAAAGCAGAGCTAAGACAACTCGATACATATTGTAACCATTTACTAGCTTCCAAAAGTGAGTAAAAAATGATTATCTTGCCCCCAAACTGCCGTGCACTTTCTAATAAAACAAATCCATTTTTAATAGAATAATGAATACAAACAATTAGGTATGAACTATTGAACAAACCCGGGCACAGATATCTGTAATTTTATAAAACTCTGATTAACATCTTTTGGTGATGGCAAATTTTTGGTTAAATCCATTATGAAAGGTCTAAGAAGGCCAGGATGCGATTTCCTTACTATTTCTAACATAGCATTTTCTTGAGTTAGATTTGATGGATCTACAACATCAGCCTTTCTAGATAATGTGGCTCCGTTTACAGTACTCCAACACCAAGTTGGTAGTCGTCCATCTCGAAAATGTTGCATTGCTATTCGCAAATGATTTTCAATAACTGCAGATCCAATAACAATAAACTGTGGCAAGCTATAAAAATATTATAGTATCTTAGAAATAATTACAGTTCTATAAAGTATTTACTTACCTCGGAGATAAACAGAATTTATTATTAGATGAGTTTAAAGTCCAACCAAAACATTTGGTACGCTGAAGTTCTTTTTCCCAATCATCCCGACATCGAAATGTAGGTGTTGAATATCTACTTTGTACATTTGGCTCCCTGCAAAATAAATATACATTTTATAACCTTAGAGATTGTTTTTGTATTTTAGATATACTTATACCAGGTTGCATAAACACTGTATTAATTTAATGGTTCATTCAAATTAAATGGACCAGTATTAAGAGCCACTAAATTATGTTTAAGTGACCATTAGGTCACTATTGAGTATTGATTGATTAAAATATGATTAGTGATTGTTCATTCAACCTGGCATTAAGGTATCTTGAATAATACAAACATCCTATTATTGGGTCTACAAATAGTAAACAACAAAACCTCAACTTTTCCTGATTATCAAGTTTTTACAAATAAAAATACTTTTTGTTTTAATTTATTTTGTCTCTATATGGAATTTAACTATGTATTTCAATAGTTATTACTTATTTTATTACTAACTAGGTACTTTATTACTAGTATTTAATGCTATCGATAATTTTTATAATTAACTGTGGGACTTAAATCTTAGGAAATTTACCTATTTTTTTTAAAAAAGAAGCCGGTAAAAATAACAATTTGATTAATTTAATTAAAAATAAATAATTCCAGTAAACAACATCTAGTTATGGTGTAAACATCTCATATAGCACAATAATGTGGTTTAGCACATTCAATATAGTAGGTTTTATGTTTGTTACTTGAAGCTATACTCAATGGGCACATTATTGGCAAACTGCTGTGGATTGGATATAGGCAACAGATTCAGATAAAAAACTATATTTCACAAACATTAGTAATATACTCATGATTAATAAAATGCTATAGCAAAAACAATAAACGTATCAACAAGGATAATATTGTTATTTTTATCGAAGTTGGTGATGTTTTGACCGTTGATAGTATTATTTTATTATACTGATATCATAGATTTTACAATATATTTCATCATAAATAATAAATAAACCAATAGTCATGATAGGTATGATTCATAAAATTTTTATTTATATTATTATGTCTAATATTGTTAGATTATTAGTAATTGGCTAAAAATTTTAGACGATTATCAAAAAAATAAATAGCGGGTAAGTGAGTGTTGCTCTACAGAAGGTTACAAGTGGCTCACGGTTATTGATGGTGTTAAATTTGAATTCAATGATATAAAATTATCATATACAAAAAACGATTCTGAGATAGTCTGTCAGCCTATAATATTACTAAGTATTTTATGATATTATGGTGATTAAAGTAATTAATTTTAGTATGAGGCTTGGTATTTACAGACAACAGTAGGTTAAATTCATTTTTTTCAAAAAAATTAAATTTTAAATGTCATTAAGTGTATAAAATATAATAATAATATACTCTAAAAGTTTCATATACCCACTAATAATATTTTTAAATTGCAACAAAGTAAATCATTATTTGTTTTATTATGTAATTTCGTCCACATTTGAATTTAAAATGTCTTTAAAAAGTAACTGTTTATATATTTTTTTAGATTTTTTGGTTACAGTATGAACTATTTATGATTATTTATGAGAATCTTTGTTTTCAATTTTCTATCCTTGGATATAAAAATTGAACATTTTATCATTTTTTAATTACAATAATTGATAATTTTAAAGATTTTGATAAATATTGTCAACATTTGAACTTATAAAATTTTGCATATGGATTTTTAACATTTTTCAACTGCTTTTATAACAACTTATAAGGAACCTTATATTACATTTATAAGCTTTTTGATCCAACGATTACAATTGTATTGTCATTTATAGAATAAAAAACTAAAAGAATGGAAACTACTTTGAATTTTTCCTTTTGATTCCCCCAAAGTACCAATTTGATTCACTTTCCTACCAGAAAAGATGCTGTTGAAGAAAATTGAAGCATTTTTACTATCCCAAAAGATGATGAAAGACCAAAAAAAAAAACACACATCATTATAAAATCAATACATTTATCACACCGCTCAGAACTTCAAAGATGGAAAGTTAGGTTGGACTTGGGTTTAGGCTATAATATTATAACATTTTTTCTTTTTTATTATTGATGAATAAATCCCTTATGCTTCCTCTTAAGAAAATCCTAGATATAATTAGATCCAGATTTAAAATCTAAATATAATTCTCAATTATTCATTATAGAGCTTTTTGGTAAAATCTAAAAAGCTATTACAGCTAAATTTGATATTTAATAATAATGAATTACCTGTAGTCGTAAGCAAATAATAGCTGATGTCTTTTTGGAAATGCATGATGTAATAAAGCATTTGCTAATGTTTTACCATGGCCAAGTGGTGAAAATTTAAAGCTATATGATAATGTTCGCATATTCTATTTTCATAAATAAATACTCATTAATTACATATTTAAAAATAAAATAAAATATTGTTTCTTTTACTTTGCAAATAATATGTATCCTTTGACTTTATCATTAAAGCGATGACCTGTCATTAAGTCTTTTTTTTTTGTCCCCTGTTAATAAATAATAATATCTATATTTGAAAGACACCGTCATACTGACCCAAAAGCAAATTTTTCTTGATATGATGTTCCTGAAAAATGTTTGAAATAAAATACAATATATAACTTATAATAAACTAAAACTATAAATTTACTTTTAAATGTTTTTCGTTTGAAGTGACAAAAGAAAGTCTGAAATTTGTAACAAACAAAACACCTGATATCCCAGTCTTTTGTTCATTAACTGGAGTGAATAATAAAACACTTTGGGCTTCAGCAATTATCATTTCACCTGCAATATTATAACAATATATTCTTAGACTTAAACACTAACTCTCTATTCTCTTATAATTCACATAACACATAAAGTGGTTAAATATGTGTGGTGTAAATATGAATTAGTATTAAAGTTAATATTTCTTAAACAATAATTTTAACAACCAAAGCAAATAGGTTTTATCATAATCATTTTTAGTTATTGTTGTCACTTAAATATACATGTAATTGGCTTAAGTCATTGATTTTTATGCCAACCCCACTGATAGTAAAGTGACAGTAAAGTCAATACAATACAATGACCACCTCTCTCAATATGATCCACATAACAATTTCTACGTATCCATTTAAAACGTTTATCATATCTATAATATTATTATAATAATTATTAAACATTTTATAGATAGAATTGATCGGTACTTATACTTTTTTTACTGTAACCCACAGTAGTTATCAAGATTGATGTTTTATTACAAAATTTCACAAGAACAATTTTTTTACCCATGGAGAAATGTTCCAAAATTATACCGAGTGGACACATATTATATAAACTATAACCTAATAATATTTATTTAACTTACATTTAATTATCAATAATAATAATTAACACATTTCAACAATTTAACAATAATAATTATATGGTTAATCAACCTCCTGTAAGCAATAGGGCTTGGGTTGGAGGTTGAGAGTTATAGTATTGCATAAGTGGATAAACTTAGATTGTATAATATATAATTTCTAAAACAGCAATTAAACACTAATTAAATAAAAAAACATATAAATACATAAAAACTTATTGATTATAAATACAAACATAAGAAAGATGTCAAGATCACATGAAAAACATAAGAGATAGGTGCTATATAAAGTAAACATAAATACAAAAATACATATAAATATAAATAAAAATAGATCATTGCTCACACAATAGTATTTTATTACGATACATATTTATATTTTTTGTAGAATTAGTTCTTAGGTATTTTTTGTCATTAAGATATAGCCATATAGGGAATTGAACGCTTTAGGTACTATACATTTCTGGCCTTTACTTTTTTTTGCATAATTTAATACTTGGACATTATATTATTTATCATATTCTTTTCATTATTTAATAATACCATAATAATATTATGTAATGTGATAATTCGGTGTCCACGAGCATTCAATTACCACTTGTGATGTTTTGTTTTATAATAATAATTTTTTTTTACAAAGCGGTGATTTCATATAATATTATGAGTAATATGCCAATGACGCAGTTATGTTTTTTATTATTTTTTATCCATCCTAATTTTATCTCATTGGGCTTCCTTAGTTTCCACTGTTAAAATATACTCAAAATTATTAATACCAAAAAATGTGTTAAATTCTTTCCTTATTTCTGCCTACCAGATTCTTCTTTTCGTGTCCGGTCATTGTTTACCATTTTAATTTATGATAAATATCTGATGTATCTGTTCAACAAAATGTGGGTTGTGGTTTTACTATAAATCACCATACGCGGGTGCACAGGGTATGTAGGTTATGTGTTTGCATACCCTGCGGGCAGACCCTTGTTTCAAGGGGTACAGAAACAGTATCAGACAACACTGGACTCACGGTTCATAATTTTGACTGGTGATGAATGTATAGTGATATAGACATGGTCATATGAACATGTTTTTAAATTTACTGTAAGAGGTTCTCAATAATTTAACAAAATATGGGTTTTATTTTTAGTGTACTATACTTAAATTAAATAATAATTATATTCAGCCCCTTCGCTGCCCCTCCCCTCTTGTATTTTAAGATGAGTTGTACTATTAAGGCACATTTTATCAGTCCCATACCCTGCGAACAAAGTCTATGCATGCCTATGAAAATCACTGTATAATATATAATATGGTACAATATATTACTATATAATAATATTTAACAAATTCAATGCCGCTCGTGATTTCAGAAATGACGGAAAAAACAAAAACTAAAACCACCCATACCTTTAAATTAAGAGTTCATGGTCAATGGCCTATCTTAGTTTCAGAGTTTATTAAAAAAAATCCGATTTAATTATAATTTATAACGTATATAAACGTATACATTTATATACGTGTTAACGTGTCACCGGGCCTATCGGATTAAACTCTGTTGACGGGTCAAGCGTCAGTGGAGTTGAAAGTGTTAATTATTAAGTCTTTAACAATAATAAACTTGTTAATACTTAAATGTATAAAACTACTTCAAATAATTAAAAAATAAAAATTATAATATCAATAAACATAACACCTTTTAATTACTTAAACATTAGGTCATTAGACATGGTTACATAATTATATACATTTATTATAAATCAATTTATTGTTTTAGGTTTTTAAATACCTGGATGAAGTTTGGGTGAAAGTTCTTGCTCAATAAATGATGTTTCACAGCTTGAAATCTAAAAATTAAATACACAATTTAATCAAATTACTTGAGGTTAACGTAACTTTAATAGTTTCTATTTATTTTATATAGATTATAACTAAACAATGTTTACATTTTTAGTTTAGTAGGTGTAAGTTTAAATTAGAGAAACATGTTAATCGTAGGTATTCAGTAGATACCAATTGTACACAACGTGGCCATTAAAAATCTCTAAATACTCTTAATAGTATTTTCAATTTGGATTGTTTGTAAATAAACTGATCTGTATTATTTGTTGGCCGTTCAAATTGTATTCATATTAAGCTTCTGGGTCCTACACTTCTACTTATAACCCTATTATCTTATATTTGTATTTGTATAGAAATTAGAAATATGTATAATACTGTTTTTGTGTCTAGCTTGTCATGAGTGACAGTATATAAAAGTAAGTTCAACTATCTAGTGTCAATAAAAAATATTTTCTTTAGTATAAAGAAAGCGAGTAAAATTAAGTCACTTTTTAGTTTTTATACATAAATAATAGTAAATAATTTTAGATAGCAATTAAGATAAATAGGTAGATGTCATAATCTTATTGAAGAAATCATAAATACAATAAAATACTCTCTAATAAGATTTTTATTGAAACCTCAAAATTAATTATAAATGTACCAATAACGTATACAAAATGAAAAAAAAAATACAGCAGTCTTATAGTTTATACTTTACACCAAGTCATAAGAATATTATTAAAATTTTCTATTACATTCTTAGTAGGTACATCATATGAACAAGGCAATGGTTACTTATATATTATGTTATCATTACCGAGATTACTGTCCATAAATTATTTATTACCTAACAACTAAACCTATGATATACATTTGATATACAGCCAAAGTGTTATTTCATAAAGTTATGTCAAGTATTAAAAAGATACCTAAGAATTTTACCTGTTCGTCATCGTCCCAGCCAACATAACTTTTAAAGCTATTTGTTAATCGATTTTCATTCATCATTATAGCTACCTCATATCTATGCATTGGGTAAATATTTTCACAACAAAATGTTATTGAAACTAAAAAAAATTGATAATTGACGAACTAATACTAAAGAATATAATATCACAGTTAAGTTTAACTACAACATTAACGATTAACCACTAATTATTTAATTAATTATACGTTTATACTTTATATCACGATTTAAGATAAATGATAATTATCCTAAATCGTCGTTTATAATATGGAATAATATAATAATATTATTTAGATTGATTAAGTTTTAAGTAATAACAAATTAACAATTAATAATATTTTGATATTTCCAACAATTTTTTTTAAATTATAAAACATAACCAAAAAACTTAATAACAAAAACAATATGATAAGTAAGCGATGTGCATATCAGTATAATAACACAATTTCACAAACGACACAAACTATAGTACCTATAGGTAAAAAGGTAGATTTTTAATTTGTATGACTGACGACCAGGGCCGGATTATGGTCATAATTTAAGGGGGGCTATTACTTTTATTGAGGCCTTTTCACCTAAAACAATTTCCTTTTTTTCTTCTGATTTATTAATTTGTAATAAATATAAATATAAAATAAGTATATAGAATTGTTTTTAAATAACATTGTATTCTTATATCATATTATACATTTTTCGGCATATGCAATAAAAAAAATATACATATATATTTTTAATCTTATATAATATTATGTTTGAAAAACTTTTTCCTGGATTTTTCCTGGGCAAATTGTCTTATAATATTTTCAAATGAAATATTCATGGTCAATTCACACTCTATTGAAAGAATAGATAGAGATGTCAGTCTTGATTCACCCATCATAATACAACGATATTTATTTTTAATTATTGTTAGTGCAGAAAAAGATCGTTCACATTCACAGTTAATAACTGATATACTTAAAAAAATTCGGAACGCTACTGAAATATGTGGAAAAACGCCCAAGAGATTATCTTCAACAATAATTTGTAACATGTTAACCGGGTTTTTTATTAATTTATTATCTTCCTTGACTTTAACCATACCAATGAATTGTTTCAATTCGTCGTATAGACTTTCTTCTAGATCACGAGAGTAAACTTTGACTAAATTATTTACGGATTTTTTCAATAAATTATCATCAATCACGTCCAAGCGAGTCAAAATTCCAAAAGGTTTGTTTATATTGTCTTAAGCTAAGCTACGTTTTTTTTTAATTTGGTTTTGCAATTTATCAATGATAACAAAAAAAGTGTTTACTCTAAATGTATCTCTACCTTTTAAACTCTCATGACATGTAGTACCATCCGAATATTTTTGAATAATTTTACGTTTGTTTTTTCCTCCATTAGACCATTCAAAAGTACGTGTTTGTCGTTCATAGAACGTGTAATGAAGTATCCAAGTCCATAGTCTATTTTCATATGACATAAATTTAAAATTTATAAGTTATAATAATGTTTTGAAAAAAAATGAGTTGACACACTGTGGCCCCTTTCAACTTGCGGCCCGGGGCTATAGCCCCCCCTAGCCCCCCCTTGATCCAGCCCTGCTGACGACTGTTTGAAACCACAGATCGGGTGACCCATTTAACGTGTAAGACACTCATTATTTCAGAAAACAATAGTATATTTGAAAATATTTTTCTTATTAATATTAAGTCGTTAAAACTAAAAACAACATTTTTAGTAAAACAATTTGTATTTTTTACTATTTGTCATCGTTATCAATAAATCATTAGAATGTCAGACACTCTGATGCCTGCCCTCTGGCAGTCTGGCCCACGAGCAACATTTGTCTAATTTACGCAGAATCATTTTTTTTTATGTTTATGAGTACTTAATCTTAGAGTAAAATCATCCATAACGATGATTATAGAGAATAATATTTTTGAGAGTTTAACATATCAATTTGCCTAGATATTGTCTCAAAACAATTTTAACTTCATTTAAATGCCTATACAAAATTACTTTTTTTATTTTGAAATTTTAAATTGTAAATTTGAATGTTTTTTATCAAAAAAAAAATGTCTTTAAGAAAGTCAAATTAAATTTTTATGAGCGTTTGAAATTCAAATTGTTGAAAAATTGGATATTCACTCGATTTCTCATGTATAGCGATTTTCTTATTTTGTTGTAATTGAAAAACGAATAACTGTAGATACCTACATGACAATTTCACTGAATGTTTATATAAGCATTTTCTATACACCATACAATTTTGAAAATATTTTGACTCTTTTTGAGCTGTTTACGGACATTTTCAGTTTTAAATTTTAGATTCTGAGTGAAACGATGAATGTATTGATTTTACAATGATGTGTGTTTTTTTTTTTATTTTTTTTGTGTCTGTGTACACGATAAGTAGTCGAAATAATGCTTCGATTTTCGACTTCAGTATCTTGTTCGATTGGAAAGTGAGTATCGTTGGTGCATTGGGGAGGTCAAAATTTAAATTTCCCAGTAGTTTTCAAAAGCGCCGGGAAAAACAAAAGAAAAATTACGGAAAGACGGGAATTTTTACGCAAAATCGGTTTTCCAAAAAATCGATTTTGGTTTTTGGTGTAACTCTAAAAGAAATGAACGTATATACATGAAATTTTCACTGGTTGTTTATATTTGCATTTTCTATACACGATAACATTTTCAAAAGATTTTGATTTATTTTGAACTGTTTAGGGACATTTTCATTTTTCATTTTTTTTTAGTTTTTTTTCTAGAAATATCAATAAAATTTTATTTGTTGGTTAAAAAAACTTGAAAATTTAATAGAAGGCTCCTAGTATATTGTTTCAAAGGCAGATTAAAAATATTAAAAATCGTAAGTCACAGTTTTTTTTTATAAGCATTTAAAGTTCAAAAATTGACAAAATATGGAAAAATCACGAAAATTAGCAAATTATTTTGAGTTAAGAATTCGTAAACATTTTTCTTTTTAAATCTAAGATTTGAAAATCTAATACAAGATTACTCATAAGATTGTCTACCTTTATCAATAAAAAAATTTCTACCGGAAAGTCAAATTAAATTTTTATGAGCGTTTGAAATTCAAATTTTTACAACATTGGATATTCACTCGATTTCTCATGTGGCAATTTCCTTTTTTTGTTGTAATTAAAAAACGAATTACTGTAGATACATGAAAATTTCACTGAATGTTTATATTAGCATTTCCTATACACCATACAATTTTGAAAATATTTTGACTCTTTTTGAGCCGTTTACGGACATTTTCAGTTTTCAATTTTTTTAGTTTTTTTTTTCTATAAATATCAATAAAGTTTTATCTGTTGGGCCAAAAAGTGTAAAAATTTAATACAAGGCTCCTGATATATTGTTACAATATTAGTTGAACAATATTAAAAATACATACGCACAATTTTTTTTTATAAGCATTTTAACATCGAATTTTGACAAAATTTTTCAAAATCTCGAAAATTATTAATCATCGTAATTAATAAATTATAAAATGTTCAGTTTTTATAGCTAAGGATTGAAAATTTAAAACAAGATTCCACGTAAGTAGTTAATTCTCTTACCGAAAAATCTAAAAAAATATACAATCACAGTTTATTTTTATAGTCATTTTATTTTCAAATTTGGACGAAATTACATATTAAAAAAGGTGGGCAAGTGGGTGTCGCTCTGCTGTACAGTAGGTTACAAGTGGGTCACTGTATAATGGATGGTATTAAATTTGAATTCAATGATATAATATCATTGTATAAGAAAAACGATTCTGAGCGGTGACGGTATGTCAGTGTATGTATAAGACATATTATATACTTATCTATGGTATTAAAAAAATTGACCTATAATGAATTCCAAATTAATCATATCACAATATCCATTAGGTACTTATAACGCGTTATACATCAACAAAAACCGTGATAATATCATAGATATATAATAGTACACTTTAGAAGTTTCAAGTACCCACGAATCATATTATTCAATCACAACAAAATAACTAAAATAGTTATTCTAGGTTTTTTAATATGTAATTTCGTCCAAATTTGAATTTAAAATGTCTGTAAAAAATAACTGTGTTCATATATTTTTTAGATTTTTTGGTTATAGTATGAACTATTTATGAGAACCTTTGTGTTGAATTTGTAATCCTTAGCTATAAAAACTGAACATTTTATAATTTATTAATTACAATATGATTGATCATTTTTGAGATTTTGATAAATTTTGTCAAAATTTGATCTTTAAATGCTTATAAAAAAAAACTGTGCCTATGAATTTTTAATATTTTTCAACTGGTATTGTAACAATATATCAGAAGCCTTGTATTAAAGTTTTACACTTTTTGGCCCAACAGATAAAACTTTATTGATATTTGTAGAAAAAAAAACTAAAAAAAATTGAAAGCTGTAAATGTCCATAAACAGCTCAAAAAGCGTCAAAATATTTTCAAAATTGTATGGTGTATAGAAAATGCTAATTTAAACATTCAGTGAAATTTTCATGTATCTACAGTTGTTCGTTTTTGAATTGCAACAAAATAAGGAAATCGCTACATGAGTAATCGAGTGAAAATCCAATGTTGTATAAATTTGAATTTCAAACGCTCATAAAAATTTAATTTGACTGTCCGGTAGAGATTTTTTTATTGAGAAAGGTAGATAATCTTATAAGGAATCTTGTGTTTCATTTTCAAATCTTAGATTTAAAAAGAAAAATTTTTACGAATTCTTAACTCAAAATAATTTGCTAATTTTCGTGATTTTTCCATATTTTGTCAATTTTTGAACTTTAAATGCTTATAAAAAAAAATTGTGACTAAGGATTTTTAATATTTTTCATCTGCCTTTGAAACAACATATTAGGAGCCTTCTATTAAATTTTCAAGCTTTCGCAACCAACAAATAAAATTTTATTGATATTTTTAGAAAAAAAACTAAAAAAAATGGAAAATGAAAATGTCCCTAAACAGTTCAAAATAAATCAAAATATTTTGAAAATTTTATCGTGTATAGAAAATGCAAATATAAACAACCAGTGAAAATTTCATGTATCTACGGTCATTTGTTTTAAAGTTACACCAAAAACCAAATTCGATTTTGTCAAAAACTGATTTTGCGTAAAAATTCCCGTTTTTCCTTAATTTGTATGTTGTTTTTCCCGGCGCTTGTGAAAACTATTGGGAATTTTAAATTTTGACCTCCCCAATGCACCAACGATATTCACTTTCCAATCGAACAAGATACTGAAGTCGAAAATCGAAGCATTATTTATGCACTACTTATCGTGTACACAGACACAAAAATAAAAAAAATAAAAAAATAAAAAAATAAAACAAAAAAACACACATCATTGTAAAATCAATACATTCATCGTTTCACTCAGAATCTAAAACCTAGTTATTTTGTTGTGATTATATAATATTATTCCTGGGTACCTACTTGAAACTTCTAAAGTGTACTATTATATATATATGATAGTATCAGGGTTTGTTGTTGGTGTATAACGTGTTATAAGTACCTAATGGATATTGTGATAATGTGATATGATTAATTTGGAATTTATTATAGGTCAATTTTTTTTAATACCATAGATATGTATATAATTTGTCTTAAACCTAGACTGACATACCGTCTTCGCTCAGAATCGTTTTTCTTATACAATGATATTGTATCATTGAATTCAAATTTAATAGCATCAATTATACAGTGACCCACTTGTAACCTACTGTACAAAAGAGCGACATCCACTTACCCACCTTTTTTTAGTTGTTTTTTCTATAAATATCCATAACATTTTATAAGTAGGCCAAAAATATAAAAATGTAATACAAGCAGGCTCCTGATATATTGTTACAAAATCGGTTGAAAAATTTTAAAAATACATAGGCACAATTTTTTTTTGTAAGCATTTAGATTTAATTTTGACAAAATTTATCAAAATTTAAAATTTAATAACTATTTTGTAGTTAAAAATGTATAAAATGTTCAACTTTTATATCTAAGGAATGAAAATTTGAAGCAAGATTCCACGTAAGTAGTTAAGTCTGTTACCAAAAAATGTTTTTTTTTTTAAAAAAAAATATGACTTTATTTTGAAATATGAATGAAAAACTATGAACTATAATGATGACATGGTAGGAAATCTCTCATTAGAGACACCTAGTGGCTTTACAAAAACATTTACAATTTATTACAATGACATTTAATTTAAGCAATTTATAAAATTTTTAAGTCGCGGCACCAGTTCCGCTTGAGTCGTCTAGTTGGATTTCCGGGTAGTGCTGGTGTAGCAAGGTCCTTGATGAGTTGGTTGGGGTTGGATTGAAGTTTTGCGTGGAAGCGTTTGTAATATAGAGTGGCTGTATCGTTGACAGAGCGGATTTTGAGATCGGAGTTTATAATGTTATTGGAGACATACCAGGGTGCTCCTGTAATTAGACGACAGCAGATATTTTGGAAGGCTTGAATGGTTCTCTTGTTTGATTTTTTGGCAGAACCCCATACTACCACCCCGCATGCCCAAAGTGGTTGTATGAGAGTTTTGTATAATAATATTTTAATGTTTAATGTTAGGTTTGAGCGTAGGAGTGGCCTTAGTAGGTGCAGTCTTGAATTCAGCTTTTTGCGTTTATTCTTGAGGTGAGATGACCATGTTAGTCGTCTGTCAAATATCAAACCAAGATATTTTACTTCGTTTGAATGAGAGATACTAATATTATTCATTGTTACTGGAGGACAGTAATGAGGCCTAAGAGAGAAGGTGATAAAGGAAGACTTCGTTTCATTTATTTTTATTCTCCATTTAACGAACCATTGGGAGAGGATGTCAATATGTGTTTGTAATTGGAGACTTGCAGTGGTATGATCTGTGGCCGTAGAGAGGATTGCGGTATCGTCTGCATAGGTTCCGAGGATTGTATTTTCAGATGTGGGCAGATCTGATGTGTAGATAGTGTAAGAAAAGGTGCAATAATGTCACTGCCTTGAGGGACCCCAACCGCAATAGGAAATTGTTTCGAGTGTTCGAGGTTGTGGCGGACCTTGAATGAGCGGTTGTCTAAATATGATTTTAATATTAGGTAGTAAGGGGCAGGAAAAAGAGTTTTTAATTTTAAAAGTAGTCCATCATGCCAGACAGTGTCGGATGCTTTGGCTACGTCCAAAAATAGTCCGGCACAGTATTTTTTGGTTTCTAAGGCAGTTGAGATTGTGTCAGTGACCCGGTGTAACTGGTGGATTGTGGGGTGGTTTGTGCGAAAGCCATAGGCGTGTTCAGACTTTGGTAGCCGAGGGGGCACAGCAAATTTTTAAATTGTAAGACCTATTTTTTTTTAGACATGAAGAAACATTAATTTTTCATGTTATAAAATTCACAATGGTAGGAATATTTTTTAATTATGATAAAACAATAAAAATATATTTAAAACTAAATTAAAAACAGATACATAATACATTTTTGATATAATTTATTGAAATGAAGTGCTTATAAATCCATTCGTCTATTATATGGTTTTAATACTTTAAAAGTCTCATCAAAGTTAATATTTCTTGTCAATAATTCTTGCTCGATACTGATGGTTAATAAACCATCCAGGCGATCTTGATTCATAGTGCTCCTCAGTTTGGTTTTTATAAAACTTAGTTTGGAAAATGTCCGTTCACACGAACAGCTTGTAACTGGTATAGTTACGAATATTTTACAGACTTTGAATACATTTGAAAATAAATCATCTCTACCATGAACTGTAAGCCACGTAATCCATTCACCACAGGTTTTTCCTTTTGGATTTGGATCACTTTGTTTAAAATTTTATATCTGTGATCACAAATTAATAAATGCGTAACTAAAAAAATTACAATCAAACCTAACCTATGGGTATTAGGTACTGCAGGGTACACACCACACGATTTTTTTTTATCCTGACATGATTTTATTGGAGGCACAGTCGGCCGGGGGGGCCAGTGCCCACCCGGCCACTCCCGTAAACACGCCTATGGCGAAAGCCGAATTGGAAGTTGGGTATGTTTTTATTTACTGTAGTTATATGAGAGAGGCGCTTTAGTAGTATTTTTTCCAGAATTTTACCAAGCACTGGTAGAAGACTTATGGGCCGGTACGGTGAAGGGTGTTCGGGTCATAGGCGCAACTAAGGTAAAAATTCTGGGGGGGCTATAGTCCCGAACAAATTTCTTTGTTCCGTTAGAAATGTTATATTATATTACCCATTTAGTTATCAATAAATAAATACAAATAATTGTTATAATAATTCTTATATTAGCATTCTACATTCGTCGGTTTTTTATTTTATTATATTTTTCCAGTATGTCATAATTATTGATATTATTGGACATATCTCTCTCAATATTTAAAATGGCTAAATTTGAAAATCTATCTTGCTCCATTGATGTTCTCAACCAATTTTTTACGCGTCTCATACATGAGAAGGATCGTTCACTTGTTGCCGAATTATCTGTATGGTTAGAGCTACTTGAAACAGCTTGTATATGTTTGGAAATGTATTCTTCTTCACAATTTCTTTGATGGTGTCTAATTCAAAATCATTATTTAAATTAAATGCACAATTTTTAGCAACGAGCATCTCCGCCTTTAAATCATCTTGTTTGACATTTAAAATTGACTAAAAACCATAAAATGTTCAATTAATACGAATTTGTATGTATTAAAAAAATATTTTTAAGTTTTCACAATTTTCCTGATATTGATTTATAAAATATTCACTGTTTTTTAAATCCATTTTGAGAAAACTATCTATTGAAGTGGCTAATAATAAGCTTTCGGTTGAAAATCTGCTTTTAAAATTAATAATTAATGTGTCGATAATTCTGTAGTAAGCCACTCTTCACCAGTACTCTTCTTCTGTTCCGATGTTACACTCTCCTTCATCTCCAGTTTTCTCTAACACCACAAAGTTCTCATATCTATTTGGCTGTTTTCTTGTACGTTTAAATTGAAGTCACATGAAAAAAAACTGGGGGGGCTATTTGGCAAACTGGGAGGACTTAGCCCCCCCTAGCCCCCCCCCCCTAGTTGCGCCTATGGTTCGGGTGGTTTGTCAGGTTTGAGTATTGTCACAATAACTGATGATTTCCAAGTTGATGGAAAATAAGATAGTCGTAGAGTTGCATTATAAATATGAACGAGAAAGATTATTGTTTTCGCAGGAAGATTTTTGATTACTTTGTTGGTTATGAGATCGTGACCAGGAGATTTTCTGTTGGCCAGTTTTTTTATTATACCACTTATTTCAGCTGGTGAGGTGGGTTTGGCGGTAGTGCCATGGGTAATGGGGAGTAGAGTGATTCAGCGACCGTCTCTAGGTGCAGAGGTGGTGGTGAGATTGAGTGTGGAACGAATACTGATGATAGTTCCTTAGCTAGTGCGTCTGCTTTTTCCTTGTCAGTAGTTGCTAGAGAGTTGTTTGGCCGGCGAAGAGGGGGCGTGGTTTCCTTTAGTCGAAGAATTGATTTAGTTTTGCGCCAGAGAGAGCCGTTTTTTAGTGATAGATTTTGTAGATAGTTTTTATATGAGTAATTTTTGTGTATTTTTAGCAGTGATTTAAGTTTGTTTGAAAGCATGTTGTATCTTGTCTTATCCTCTGGGTAGTGGGTTCGTTGCCAGGTAGACCTTACTCGACGTTTCTCAGCTAATAATTGCCTTAGCTCTGGGGTTAAATTGTTAGTTGGACTCTTGCTTGGTCTCTGGGTTGAAGAGTCTTTAGCTGCATTTTGTATATTGTTGGTAAGTAAATTGATTGCGCTGTCAACATATCAGCTGATGATTTTAACTTAACATTAATAGTATAGTTTTTTTTGAAAGTATATTTCTGAATGTGTTCCAGTTAGTGATTCCAGGAGTGATGGTTGGTCGATTTTGTTTCAATAGGGGTTATGCTCCGATATGAAGAAGAACTGGGGTATGATCAGACGCTGGATCGTTTAGATTTGTAACGTGTGTGATAAAACGCTTTGGCATGTTAGAGATGAAGAAATCAATGGTGTCTGGATGACGATTAGCATGAGTTGGCCAATAAGTCGGAGTGGTGCTTGATAATAGTTTGAGATGTTTTTGTGTAACGAGGTTGTGTAGCGCGCAAAAAATCTAAAAAATACATAAGCACAATTTATTTTTATAGTCATTTTAAGTTCAACTTTGGACGAAATTACATAAAAAAAAACCTAGGATAACTATTTTAGTTATTTCTTTGTGTTTGTATAATATTATTCGTGGGTACTTGAAACTTCTAAAGTACACTATTATATTATATCTATGGACTATGATAGTATCAGGGTTTTTGTTGATGTATAACGCATTATAAGTACCTAATGGATATTGTGATATGATAAATTTGGAATTTATAATAGGTACCTATAATAGGTCAATTTTTTTTAATACCATAGATAAGTATATTATAAGTATATAATAATATGTCTTATACCTGGACTGACATACCGTCTCCGCTCAGAATTTTTTTCTTATATCTACAATGATATTATATCATTGAATTCAAATTTAATATACCATCCATTATACAGTGACCCACTTGTAACCTACTGTACAGCAGAGCACCTTTTTTTTTTATATTTCATTTTTTAATAAAAAATTGTTATTGATTTTTTTTTTGTCCGTCATCACGGTTTGGGGCAGTAAAACTGCTTCGATTTTCTTCGACTTCAACAGTATCTTATTTGATGGGAAAGTGAATGTTGATGCATTTGGTAGGTCAAAATTTAAATTTCCCAATAGTTTTCAAAAGAGGCAGGAAAAACAAAATAAAAATTGAGGAAAACTGGAATTTTTGGTGTAACTCTAAAACAAATGATCGTAAATACCTATACATGAAATTTTCACTGAATGTTAATATTAGCCTTTTCTATACTGTATTTTTCAAAATATTTTGACTTATTTTAAGCTGTTTAAGGGTATACTCAGTTTCCAACTTTTTTACCTTTTTTTTCTATGAATGTCAATAAAACTTTATTTGTTGGATAAAAAAGCTTGGCAATTTAATACAAGGCTCCTACTATATTGTCACAATGACATTTGAAAAATATTAAAAATCCTTAGTCACGGTTTTTTTTTATAAGCATTTAAAGTTCAAATCTGAACAAAATACTGAAAAATCACGAAAATTAGCAAATTACTTTGAGTTGAAAATTCAAAAAAATTTGTCTTTTTAAATCTTAGATTTTAAAATGTAATACAAGATTCCTCATAAGTTTGTCTACCTTTATACAAAAAATAAAATGTCTACACTCTACAATAGCAAATCAAATTACATTTTTATAAGCGTATATGAAGTTAAAATGTTTATAACATTGGATATTCACTCGATTACAACCGTGAATCCGTGAATAGACACCATTACCATCTTCGACACCATTACACCAATACACCATAGAACAATAGTCTACACAATAAAATACATAAATACATAATACATAATCTAATTTAATTACGAGATTTTATCGTAACACAATCTTGTGGCCATACTGTATTTTACTACTTTGCTTCGTTTTTCGCTCACTCCAAATCACGGACTATTACCCCCTACTTAGATCATATAGATCATATGATCTAAGACCCCCTACTATAGTCCGTGATCCAAATCGTACCCCTGACTTCAGCTCTCTCTAATCGTTGTCATATTATAATCTACATAGCTGATCTATCATGGACCATGGCAGTCGGCTGTGATTTTTAATATTATATTATCTCTGTGGTATAAATTCAATGCTCACTGTACAGTGTTATCAATAATCATTTTTATATTCAGACATTCAGTAATCACTAATCAGTATTTACTGTTTACCTCAAAAGTTGAAGCTGAGTAAAATTTTTCATCGATAAAAATTAGAATATTATTATTTTGTAAAAGTTGTATGTAAAAAAAAATTACAGTATGTCTTTTTCGGTGACATGTTTGCTAAAAAAACAAAATCGATTACTGACTACAATAAGTGTAAGGCACAGAAGTCAACGTAGAAATTTAGGGAAACCTCCTGGTATTGCAAAAACACTCGAAGAGAGAATGGAAGGTACTATACTTTTACTATAATTGTCCATAATAAATTTTTAAAATTTCTTATGTATTTAGAAATTAACTTCAAAGATCCAAAAATTCACTTTAAAGTTGACATTGGATTACCTACACCGCAGAGGGACAAAAAAATGGAAACAGCCAAGAGAATTGAGTTTATAAAAAAAATTAAATGCAATGCAGAACTTGAAAAACTATCCAGAAACAATGAATGTATGTATATATAAATTTATAATGTGGTGAAATTTCCTGGTGTATAAAGTATATTATACACCAGCGTTTCTCAACAAAGAGGTCACGACCCCCAGGGCTCTCAAACCCCTAGATGAGGTGTCGCATCAGTCAGAAATAATTAAACGCTGATGAAGAAAAATAACCTTTTAATTACATTAAAAATAAAACTATTAATTTAGTACTAATTGTATGAAATGTAATTGCTTTTGATAAATTTAGGTTTGCTAGGTTGCAATTATATACATGCAAAACACACATGTAAACCATGCAAAAGTCACTAAGTCCAACTTAATATTTTGTATTTTAACTATAATAAGTAATTATTTCACAGTTCATATTGTTTACAACCATTCATATATAACTACTTTTCTTAAAAGAATATCAACAAGCAAAAACAAAATTTGGTTAAATTTGGCATACATTTAAAGTTAGAAAAAATTGGTAAAACTGATTCTCAAAAATCATGTTTTTGGACAAAGGGTGCTTTGCATGAATGGGGACGAAATACACTATAAACAATGGATTATAAAGAAAATATTTTAAATTAATATGATATTTGAGATTGGTTTATATTCAAAAGTTTTTATTATAAAGTGGGAGGGGGGTCATGACGTGACAGATTTTATATTTCATCTATTTTGGGGTTCGAGGCGTTAAAAAGGTTGAGAAACACTGTAATAGACTATAATAGTTGTAAAATATTGATATTACATTCCACCCGTTTTTTGGTTATAGTGTAATCAAATTAATTTTATGTGCGGATTTAAAAATAAAAAATAGGTTAGCTTAGGTAGTTTTTTGATAACATACTGTTTTTAAACTGGGTATAACAGTTTATAATATTTGTAATATTTATTTGCCAAGTTCAAAATTGTCGTTAACTTGTACCTTAATGCATGCTTAATGATTTTATCAAATGTTTGAGATTGTAATAACTATGTATTGAACAAAAATTGACAAACTAATGAAATTGTTTAATAATTTAATTAAAAAGAAATAAAGGATTCTATTTGCAATTAACTGAATTAATTATTATGATAAATTACTGTCAAGTTTCTAGTTTTTTTTTTGTAGATTTAAAATCAACAACTTATCAAATACTGTATATATGTTAAAATACATCCATTTAAATAATATATACTATTTAAAACAATTTTTAATATTATTAGAAAATTAGACTGTTATATATGATATTTAATTAAATTCATGTGTGATTATTAATTGTATTTAGTACCTGTATCATTGGATGAAATATCTAATGAATGGTCAAAAACAAATGCTCCTTTACATATAAAAAAGGTAGCAGAATATTATGGTATTTTTGAACATTTATTTGGAGATGCCTATTTTACGCCTTACATTCAAATGGATATTAGTTATGATTACAACTCAAAAAAAGTACCTGTTTATCGAGGAAATATTATCAAACCAAATGAGGTATTTATCATATTTTTTAAAAAAATTTTAAAACGGGTTTACAATTATTTAGTTGTATAGGCGCTGTATAGTCCGCAAGTTAATTTTGAAGCTCCTGAAAAGACACTATGGACATTAATGCTTACAAATCCAGATGGACATTTACATAAAGAAAATTCTGAATACATCCATTGGCTAGTGTATGTATTAGTATTTCACACAAGTTCTGTTATAATTTAAAATACCAGTTCCTCTTATTGTCTATAAATATAATTTTGTTTAGGGGAAATATACCAGATGGAGATGTTAATAGAGGTGAAACAGTGTTTAATTATTTACAACCGTTTCCGGCAAAAGGTACAGGATACCAAAGAATGATTTTTGTTCTTTACAAGCAATCCTCAGAAATAGATTTTTCTTCAATGAAATCAGTTAGTGAAAAGTAAGTTTTACTTTTTAAGTTTTTAAATAATAACAATCATACTAGGCTAATATTAAATGGATGGGCAAAAAAGAATTACTTGAAGCTTCATTAAAATACTTATTATAATGTACCTATACATTTTGTATTTGTTTTACCTTGGTGGGAATATATTCTGTTCAATCTGTAACGTAACAGCTTGACATACGTTATTATACTATTTTTAATAGTATGCAATAAAAAAAGACAAATACTTAAAATGATTTATTTTTAGAATAGATTTGGCCAATAGAACATTTAGCACTTTTGATTTTTACTGTTCTCATGAAGATATTATGACACCAGCCGGATTAGCATTTTATCAAACTGATTGGGACAATTCATTGACAACATTTTATCATGATCAACTATCAATGCCAGAACCAGTTTATGAATATGATTTTCAACCTCCATATATTAAACCACAAAAATGGTTCCCTCTCAAAGAACCATTCAATTTGTAAGTTTATAAAAATTTATTAGTTTTAAATGTCTTAATATAATTTTATTTTAGATACATGGATAAGTATCGCGATGAAAAACAAATAGCTAAAGAATTTTTATTAAGAAAACTAAGAAAAACACATCCGTTCCAAAAACCTGAACCTCCCCTAAAGTATCCAAATGCAGTGCCATTCAAGAAAACTACTCCGTCTTGGTTAAAACTTGAGATGAAAAAAGAACGTTTAAGATGGGGACGCGTGAATGATTACTAAATTTTCAAATGATTTACTTACAGTTTAAGTATTTACATATTTGTTCATTAAAAAAAAAAAAAGTTGAATATCATTCTTCAATAAATATTCTTGTTTATTTTACCAAATAGTAATAATTTCTTTTTTACTATCAAGATTTTAACCTTTTAGTTTTGTTTTTGTTAAGAAATATTACCAGTGTGTTTAACTTACTCAAGATCACATAATATACAAAACACATACAAGCAAAATCGTTTTTTCATGTTCTTGAGCAATATTGCAGAATACAAATTTACAGAAAATAAACTGTTGAGAGTGACGTCATATCGATGTCATAATATTAGCTCAAAGCTATAATTAATTATCCATATAAATTTACAAAAAAAAAATTTTAATGAGTTGATTAATACTAATATTAATTATTTAATTAAGTTGAATATTAAGTCAAATATAAAACCAATATTATGTCAAACCTTTAAACATATTATGCTCTATAGTTTTTGTAATAGGTATAATTTATATATCGATATCCTCTTTATTGGGATTGGAAGTAGTGATTTTCTGTCTATTTCTATTATACGCACAATATATGAATTTAGACGTGTTCTATTTCCAATGCACAGATGTATCTAGAAAAACAATAATAATTCAGAAAACATATTTAATTTGATACAAGATTTATTTAAAATAACTTTTCCGTTTAAATCCTAAAAAATTATCATATTTAAATGTTTGAAGAAGTTCATAATCTGATCAATAATTTGGGAAGTCAATCTCAAGTAGACTTTACAATAAAATCTAAATTCCTTCAATGTTAAATAGATAGACATAATAGACAAAGGTAGAAAACCACCGCTTTCAATCTATTCACTCATACAACCAAGAATTTCTAAATTCAAGAAAAATATTGATCTATCTTTGAAGTTGATTAATATTGCCTGTACTCTGTTTAACTTTAATGTTGCTTTCAGTTTAAATTTGGATATTGTTTCTGTCCAATATTCAAATAATTGGCTAAGAGAAGTAGAAATTCGAAAAATCATATTAGTTTGCAAATTAAAATACTAATAATTAGATTATAACCTTCATTAATTCATTTTTATTGTTATTAGAACTGCAAATTGAAAAGTTTATACATACATCAACTAAATTATAAAACAAATACATATTTATATACAAATATAACTTATTAAGTTATTTAAAAACTACCTTTTATCTGTTGCAAAAAAAAAAAAAAAAGCTACAAAAGTATTTATTAATTGTATATAACATAATATCATAGTAGCATAAATATATAAATTAATTAAAATTTAACAAATGCAACTTAAATATAGTCAGAATTTTCAGTTATAGCTGAATGAAATGTAGTCTCACTCATGTATTAATAATATAATTATATACAAATATTTAAATAGCAATAAAAATATATTTTAAAAATAAAACTATATGTACATAATTTACTTTAAAATGTAAATTAATGAAAAATTAATTTTTTTATGGTCAATTATTTTGTACGGTATTTGCATTAATAAACATCATTTTATCTACTAGTTCTTGATTTATTTGTGATCTTTTTATATAAAATAGTGTTTGTAACTCAAGTGGTAATTTACTAGATGATCCACTAAGAGCATACACAAAGTGTTTTCTTGCCAGCCTTATTAGATTTTGACATTTTGATGATATTCTTGACCACCACATAAGTGGACACTCTTCGAGACAAGGAGTTGGTTCAGATTCATACTGAGCAATTTCTAAATTTAGTCGATCTTCAAGTGACATATTATGTTTATTAACAATAGGAGAACTTTTTACATTAGCAACACTTCCAAGTAAAAATCCAATACCTGGTCCATAATTTAAATAAATTACAAATATATTCTTTATTATTCTACAATTTAAAATGTTTACACTAACCTGATATTCTAGGTTTTTTAGGTACATTTGTGTCAACTTCTGTCACATTTGGTTTACTATCACAAGTCACAGAACCTTCTATTTCAACCATTTTTACAAGTTCCTGTTTAATTGTTGGAAGATGTTCTTCACCTTCAATCATGGGAAAATCTTTGAATCTTGGATCTAATAATGTTGCTATGTGTAAAAAAGTTTGTACATCAATATTGTTGTACCTAAAAATTTAAATTAATTATGAGCAAATCAATAACAACCATTGTTGATGTATCATGTTCTTACTTCCAGTGAAGTTCATTGGAAAATGTGTTTTTTAAACTAGCAGCAAGATTTGAATCACCGGGTTTAACTTTCAAATGATAGATGGTTAGTTGATTAATCAAAGGTTTCAATAATGATATCAATGGTATCTTTTCTTCACTAAGAGTAGTAACAGTGACTTTTAAAGGCTCAAGAGTTGTAACAACATCTTCAATAACTGACCAATCTTTATCAGTTAACAATTCATGGGGAAAAAATCCAATATCCAATGTGTTACATAAATTTTTTATGGTTTCTTTTTGTTGAACAAAACGTTCTAAATAATGATACGTCGTTGTCCAAATTTGAGGGTACTCTCGACTAAAAAATGAATTATGTACTTGAACAACATTATCTTGAACCGTGACAGATGTTAAAGCATTATGGTGATGTAGTTTAGCAGAAACTGTTCTACATTTTGTTAAAACATTTAACACTTCTTCAGTTTCAAAACAACTTTTTGTACATAAATTCTAAAAATAAATGATAGTAAATATTTGAAAATATTCTCAATTTAAATTTAAATTTATACATACTTGTAATTCATAAATTAGGCAAGGTATCAGAACAAAACCTTGAGTTCGTAATGCTGCATCTAAATTATCATTTGTAAATGCTTTGATGACAGTTTTTACTTGTTCAATATTAATACTCCAATTTAAAAACAACGAACCCAAAATTCCACACCATTCATTAGCAGTTCTGTTAGGATTACATAAAATTGTGGCTAGTTGCTTAATACACAAACCTTCTTTATCCAACTATACATTTAAAAAATTTAGTATTAAATTATTTTTAAGTTATTTTTAATACTCATTAATAATATTACCTGTTGGAAAAATACACTTATTGTAATATAAACATTTAAGCTAGAACATTTCCATTCTTCTATACCTAAAGCAAAAGTGCTACAACTGTTTGCAATGCTGTTGAGCACAGCAGATCTAGTTGTTTCATAAATTCTTGGAATTATGCACTGTTCTAATTTATATTTTCCTGGAATTTCACATGGGGACCTTAACGTAGCAATAAGACGTTGAAAGCCTTTGCCTTCTACAATATCTGGTAAATGAAGGTCAGCTATAACAAAGTCAATAATTGCATCCGATACCACATTATTGATCACATCATTTGGCTAAAAAACAAAGATAAATATTTTATATGTGAATAAATAATATTCAAAAATTAAAAATGCTATTGTTTATAATAAAATAGTTAAATTAATATTTAAGAAATTTTGAAAATTACTGATAATAAATCAAACTATTACTTACTGGATTGTCAATCTCTTGATAAATAACTGACATCTGAGGGGTTTGATCTTGGATATTAGCAACGTTTTCTTCAACAAACTGTTCATTAATTTCTCCTTGTATATACACATCCTGTTGTTTTATCCTACAACTTGACCTGTTAACATCCACTTGGCCTTCAGATGTAGCTAATAACATTAGTTCATTTTTGCCATGTCTTTTTTTCGGACTTCCATCTTTAGATGACCCCATTTCCAGTACCATTAATTCAGTCTTATGCCTGCTTTGCAAGTGTACTCTCAAGTTTGTAGTATTACTTTTGTAAGCAAACTGCTTTTTACAAAGTATGCATATAATTCGATCTTGGGTAAGTATACTGCCATTGTCTGAAGCAGGAAACCCAAAATATTTCCAGTAAGGACTATGCATACGCTTTGGTACAACTAATTTTTGATAACTGACAGTTTCAATGTTAGAACGGTCTGGTACTATTTTAGTGTAAGGACGTTTGCTTTTTTTTTTTTTGCCATCTGTAAAATTAACAAACATTTAAAAACCAAAAGAAATTATTTATTAAATTTTAAAATGATTTCTGTTTTTTTAATCAAATTTAAAGACGTTTTCTACAAATTTCAAATAATTCCACAGCTTACTGTTTGATGTCCCGGACGGAATTTGTGATGTCGATTGAAAATATGGGTTTAATTCAATTGATACTTTATTACTCCGATTCATAATGTATTTGTACTTAAAATTTGCCTCCAAAATTCGGATATTTCACATTTAAAGTTGACTATCGATAATGCGAATAATGCGATAATTATATTGCTTTTATCGAAATCAATTTTCGGATAGGAGTATAGGACAACAAAAGAAGAAATAAAGTATAAACACTATACAGAAAATCAAAGCCAGAGTCTAAAAAACATCGATCGATGTTCCTAGTTAGTTTGTGAGATATCGTTTTCACACTCGTAAAACGGGCGGTGCCAGTGTAGCCATATGTTGAATACATGAAGATTAGAGATAAGGAGACAAAACTCCGTATACAAATTATGCTTAGATATTGTTCTATGATATTATAATTCTTATAATTCTTATAATATCTATGAAAATATGGCCCGACAATAATTATTAAAGTCGATTTTTTGGAAAATAAAATTCAAAAAACATGAATAATCCTTAAATTACGCCCGTTAAAGTAGCAACCCTAGCGTACGCAGCGCAGCTTGTGGCTGTTTAGCCTTGAGACTCATTTCGCTAACTCATTTGTTAATGCGCGCGCCGCAGCCCATAGAGTAAATAAAGAGGGGCCGTTCTATTTTCATATCTCGCTTAAAAAAAAAAAAAAAAATTCTAAAATATAGTACTATTTATTGTATGGTTGTGGTCACCCATCCAGGATCTAGTAGCAGCGAGCGTTATTTAGTATTTACTCTCAGTCGCATTGAGCGACTGCATGTAGCAGCCAACACGCCGCGCCAGCAAGGGTGTCCGCAGGAAGTAGTCAAGGGTAGGGCAAATTATTTTCCATTTTAAATGTTTTGTTTAACTATCCTATTAGTTATAACTTATAAAGTAAATTTGTGATCAGTGACTCAACTAGAGAAACATTTTGGGGGGGTTACAATGTTACATTATTACAATATATACGCAAGCTAAAATATACTAGGCCTCGGAGATATTTCGTGGTTGGGGGGTTAAAGGTTACAACCCCCCCCCCCCGGTTGCGCCAAAGTTTGTGACATATTTTCTTTTATATAGACAAGGAATGTAAAAATATTTATGAATTATTAGTAGATATACCTAGTTGTACCTATTAATTGTTTAGGTATGTAAATTTAAATAACCAAATAGGTACATTTTTTTTAATAAATAAAATGTTACAGTTGACTTTATAAATTTATAATTATAGGTAATTTATAAAATTAAATATTTCTAGCTGATTCAGCCATTGATACCACAAACTTGAAAAGTTTTAACTATTGTAAGCAGGGGCGGAACTAGGGGGGTGAAGCCGGGGATTGATCCCCGGGCGTAAAATTTTAGTGGGCGTAATTTTTCTTTAGTTCTTTATTTAATGCTTGGTGATAGAAGTTAAGAAAACATTTTTATTTCACATTATTTGTTTATCATGTTGTAGTGATGACGTTGGAATTAATGAAAAAAAAAAAATAAAGTTAATAGTAAGATTATGAATAGATTCGTATTAGTATACTAAGTATATGTATACTGGTATACTGGCATTAGCATACCTACTGCAAGCATATACAACTAATATACTATAATTTATTATTAAGATTCGATTATTTAAGAGTGAAAATGTAACTATTAACTATACCTAGGCTGAGTAAAATAACTGTTATAAGATTATCAATCAACGTACGATACGCATATTATATCTGTATATTAAAAATGATGTTAATATATTATAGTTTATAATATTATATATTATAATATTTACCAAGATAGTTATACATTTGTTTATGTTTAAAAAAAAGATTTGATTTTAAATATTTACTTTTTCATTTTAGATTCTGAGCGGAGCGATGAATGTATTGGTTTTACAATGATGTATGTTTTTATATTTTTATATTTTTATATTTTTTTTGTGTCTGTCATCACGTTTTGGGACAGTAAAAGTGCTTCGATTTTCTTCAATAGTACGTTTTATGATAGGAAAGTGAATCTAGTTGGTACTTTGGGGGGTCAAAAGTAAACATTTTCCAGTAGTTTTCACAAGCGCCGGGAAAAAACAACATAAAAATTAAGGAAAAACGGGAATTTTTACGCAAAATCGATTTTCCAAAAAATCGAATTTGGTTTTTGGTGTAACTTTAAAACAAATGACCGTAAATACATGAAATTTTCACTGGTTGTTTATATTTGCATTTTCTATACACGATAACATTTTCAAAATATTTTGATTTATTTTGGGACATTTTCATTTTTCATTTTTTTTTAGTTTTTTTTCTAGAAATATCAATAAAATTTAATTTGTTGGTTGCGAAAGCTTGAAAATTTAATAGAAGGCTCCTAATATGTTGTTTCAAAGGCAGATGAAAAATATTAAAAATCCTTAGTCACAATTTTTTTTTATAAGCATTTAAAGTTCAAAAATTTACAAAATATGGAAAAATCACGAAAATTAGCAAATTATTTTGAGTTAAGAATTCGTAAAAATTTTTCTTTTTTAATCTAAGATTTGAAAATGAAACACAAGATTCCTTATAAGATTATCTACCTTTATCAATAAAAAAATCTCTACCGGACAGTCAAGTTAAATTTTTATGAGCGTTTGAAATTCAAATTTTTACAACATTGGATATTCACTCGATTACTCATGTAGCGATTTCCTTATTTTGTTGCAATTCAAAGACGAACAACTGTAGATACATGAAAATTTCACCGAATGTTTAAATTAGCATTTTCTATACACCATACAATTTTGAAAATATTTTGACTCTTTTTGAGCTGTTTATGGACATTTACAGCTTTCAATTTTTTTTAGTTTTTTTTTCTATAAATATCAATAAAGTTTAATCTGTTGGGCCAAAAAGTGTAAAAATGTAATACAAGGCTCCTGATATATTGTTACAATAGCAGTTGAAAAATATTAAAAATACATAGGCACAGTTTTTTTTTATAAGCATTTAAAGATCAAATTTTGACAAAATTTATCAAAATCTCGAAAATTATCAATCATTGTAATTAATAAATTATAAAATGTTCAGTTTTTATAGCTAAGGATTGCAAATTCAACACAAAGGTTCTCGTAAATAGTTCATACTGTAACCAAAAAATCTAAAAAATATATGAACACACTTATTTTTTACAGACATTTTAAATTCAAATTTGGACGAAATTACATATTAAAAAACCTAGAATAACTATTTTAGTTATTTTGTTGTGATTGAATAATATTATTCGTGGGTACTTGAAACTTCTAAAGTGTACTATTATATATCTATGATAGTATCATGGTTTTTGTTGATGTATAACGTGTTATAAGTATCTAATGGATATTGTGATATGATTAATTTGGAATTTATTATAGGTACCTATTATAGGTCAATTTTTTGTTTAATACCATAGATATGTATATAATATGTCTTATACATAGACTGACATACCGTCACCGCTCAGAATCGTTTTTCTTATGCAATGATATTATATCATTGAATTCAAATTTAATACCATCCATTATACAGTGACCCACTTGTAACCTACTGTACAGCAGAGCGACACCCACTTGCCCACCTTTTTTTCTATTATAAATTGTTTAATTAAATACAATTTTTTACTGGCCTAAATTGTGTACCCTAATCAGAATAAAAGATTTTATATTTTACCATAAAAATCTATTATAATTGAAGGCTGAGGCCTGAGACGCATAGAACCAAAACAGCAAAAGTGTTTACAATTTTTATACAGGATAGGTAGGTAATTAAAGTTTTGATTATTTTTCAACATTTATATATGTATAACTAATATTATTATTATTTCTAATAATAAATACAATTAAGTAAAAAATACAGTATTTCCAGTAATTAAAAATGTATCAACAATATGTTGACTAAGTTTTTAAATTTAAAGTGTTTTTGGTGTGATAGTTTATTAGTATAAACTTGGTTACACCACAGTCCACAGAATATATTAATTATTATATATTATTATGTGTTTAAAAGTTAATCAGTATGTTTGTAATTTTAGTTCCAGTTATGATAAAACAATTGTAGGGAATGATATTGTATTTTCAATCTTGGTCCATGATTGGGCTTAATTTTAATATTTTCACCGGGCGTAAAAATTCTTAGTTCCGCCTCTGATTGTAAGAATGCCATATATGAAAATTTAATTTTATTATATCAAAGAAGTAAAAACCTGGTTGACACTGCAGTATTACACACTCCCACCACGCACAGTGGCGTAATTTGGTCATGGTTGTGGGGGGGGATGAAATGTATGTACATTTCACCAATTACCCCCCCTCCCCTCAACATTTTTTTTTAATCGTATAAGGCATAAGCTATAAGCAATAAGCACCCCTCAATACAAGAATACAACCATTATGATCTGTATGTAATAACAGACTAGTAGCCGGAATTATATTCTTTTGCATATTTTTTTTGAGTCTATGCAGTCAGACGGGGGTTCGAAATCTTTACAAATCATGAAACAGGTGAGTTAATGGCAAAAGTTTATTTTGCATATTTGGGAATATTTCGTATAATAAAAACTATTAGAGAATATATCGATTAATTTTTGTAGATGTTCGATATTTTTTGTTGCAGTGGCCTAAATAATATAAATAGCACATATAAAAACATTTTAACCGACCGTTGTACAAATATGACATCAGGGAACATGGAACAAAATATAGTTGTCAACTGTTTTCAAAAATTTTCTTAGTTAAAAATTTAAAATAATTAAATATTAAATCAAACTTTTCTTAACAAGTAGTATTTTTTATTATGTAGGTACCTATTTATATCAGGTTTTTATATTATTTTGCATATTATGTACCTATTTATTTATATGAGTTCGTATTATTTGCTTAATTATTTTGCATATAAATGCATATTTTTAGTTCAAGAGAATATTTTAATAAAAAAGCATTTTTTTTTGCATATTTTATTATTATTTTTAAAGAATATTGGAAGAATATTTTCAACTTTTTAAGAGAATATTAGCATCTTATTTTGGCTATTTTAAAAGAATATAATTCCGGCCCCTAGTAATAACTAATATTGTATATACAGTGTGATCATGATTTTAGGTACCACTGAATATCTCAGATGGCTGACTTTGTATTGAAATGGGGTTTTCGGGAGGTGATAGCCGATAGGAAGCACTTAAATACATATTTTCAGACCAGTTTAAAATTTTTAGCTCACTCGGTATGCGCATGTGCAATTTGACTTACTTTTTGTTAAATGGCAACCCCACTTTTTTTCTACAGATTCGGGTAGAGTATTTTTTTTTAAACATTTTTTGTATTGAAAGTTTTTCTATTTATAAAACTGACCAAGTTAGAGAAAGTCAAATTTTGGATTTATTCATAATACGTGTTTAATGCAATTTGCATTTATAACCAGTTGAAATAATAAAATAAGTGCCAAATAAATGTTTGATTAGGGGGGGGGGGGGGGGGGTGGCTGAGTGGACTAAGGCGTCGGTTGTGGCCGATTTCCGTCCGCCATTAAACATTTATTTGGCTCTTATTTTATTATTTCAACTGGTTATAAATGAAAATATCATTAAACACGAATTATGCATAAATGTTCAATAAATGTTCAAAAATAAATACTCTACCTGAATCTTCAGAAAAAACTGGGGTTGCAATTTAAAAAAAAGTAATATTGCGCATGCAGCATGCGCGTACCGAGTGAGCTAAAAATTTGAAACTGGTCTGAAAATATGTATTTAAGTGCTCCCTATCACCTCCCGAAAACCCCATTTCAATACAAAGTCATCCATCTGTGATATTCAGTGGTACCTAAAATCGTGATCACACTGTATATGATAATATTGATGGATGATTATATATTTATATAATATTATGGAGATTCGGGTGATTTTTGTATTATCTATGAAATATATATTAATAAAATTAGTACATAAATGTGTTTGACGATTAAAAAAAAAAAAAAATGGTCAAGGGGGGGGGGATACGACACCCAAATCCCCCCCCGTAATTACGCCACTGACCACGCAACATCTCATAATCTATAAAAACAACGTTCTGACGTTCATAATTGAGTGTAATAAAAATCCCTCTGTAAAAAAATAAAAAATGTTTTTATTTTTAATTTAGAAAAAGTTTATTTGGCAATATTTTTTTTTTGGGTGGGATTACCGATGCACTTTGCATTGTTTTCTAAATCTAGCTATGCGATACTCGTCTTATGGACGAATGTATAAGTTCCTACACGTGTGTAGCAGGTACACAAAATACATACGTTAGTTCCTAGTGTTCCTACACGATAGAAAAAGGTACATATTATGTAAGTTCCTACACGGTAAAAACCAGGTAGGTACGTATGCAGTTCTTACACTGCGGAAAAGGTTAAATATGTATATACGAATTTAAAATATGATGATTATAAAATATGATAAAAATCGTCATAGCGCATTTTCACAAATAAATATATAGTATAATAATATGGTGATTAAAAAATATCAATTGAAAATTAATCAATACGATTATGTTAATTTTTTAAGTTATAGAAATAAACCTTATAAAATATAAAATTTTGCATTATGCGATTTTTATTATATTTTTTAATTATATATTTATTTTTTGAAAATTCGTACATACATATTTAATTGTATATATATATATATATTAAACGTTTTCCGCCGTGTAGGAACTAACATACGTACCTGGTTGTTACCGTGTAGGAACTAACGTATATGTAATTGTTTACCTGCTAACTCTCGTGTAGGAACTTACTATTAAAACATACCTACATTGAATTTTTTGCCGATTTAAAATTTTAAGGTCATTTTTTGAATTCAAAGGTTTTTGGAGCATTTTGAAGTTTTTTCTAAATTTAAATTTTAAATTATTTACATGTTTTTACTTGTAATTTTATAATAAATATATGATGCAAAGTCTAAACCTATAGGACCTATAGAAAAAAAAAGTTAATTTTCAGAATAAATAAGTAGCTAGTCCAAATGATAAGTTCTAACTGTAAAACTTTAATACAATCATTTAAAAGTTTGAAATGCAAATTATGATTTATACCGAATTTATTTATATATTTAATATTAAAATAAAAATAATTTAGTGCACTATTTAGAATTGTTATGAAATTTTTAAATTTTTTTAGGACATTATAAATTCATCAATAATAGTTATGATAATCAATTCAGAAAAAGCCAAGGAGGGTAGGACAACTGCCCCTACTCCCCCCCCCCCCCCCGCGGACGCCCTTGCGTACTAGGCCACACATTTTATTTTATATAAGTGATTAACCTGTAATTTATTTATACACCACTTGCAGGCAGAACGGCCTCTTCATATTACATTATTATAGTTATTACTCTATATACTGTGCGGCTGTACGAGTATGGTATCCTAAGTCCTAATCTGGCATCTGCTTATTCTATTCTTCATGGTTGAATGATAGTTAGTTGTATGCTCATCATAGTCCAATGATCATAGAGTAAGATAAAGGTGGGATTAGGTTTCTAAATTGAAACCGGTAGCACGGTTGTATATCTACAACCACGGACTAAGGTCTAAGATATAAGATATAAGATAAAAGTTTTTATTTTTTTTTATTTTTACAAGAAATATACAATCTATACTTAACTAAGCACAATAAGTATATGTGATATTGGGGTACAAAACATTAAGGGGTTACGTGAATAAGAAGCCACCCATCGGTACCTAGTACTTAGCTTGTTTATTATGTGATTATTTACAACTTATTAGGATTAAGTTAGAAGATCCCTACATCATTTTCTTTTTAGCCTGCGGCGGGGATTTCCAGGAAGTGACGGGATATGTAAGCCTTTTATTAGAGGATTTACATGGTTTTCTAATTTATTATAGAATCGTTTATAGAAAATAGCAGCTTCTTCCTCTACTGTTTTTATACCTAGGTCTTTGTGTAGGGTCATGTTAGAGACGAAGGGTGGTGCATTTTGTGATTTTACGAAGGGTAGTATTTTGGAAGGACTGAATTTTATTTAGATTTGATTTTTTTGCCGATCCCCAAAGTTGAATTCCATACGTCCATATGGGTTTCAGAAGTAATTTGTATATTTGAAGTTTTGTTTTTAAAGATGAGAATTTATTTTTGGAAAGTAATAATTTTAGAGAACGGGAGCGGGCATTAAGTATTAATCTTTTTTGTCTTATATGATTTTGCCGGACACATACTAGTTGCGGACGAATTATTCAGGTTAGGAATTATAATATAACAATTGCGGACACGAGCTTCGTTGTCATAATACTAATTGCGTAAAGAGCTTTTTTTAATAAAAACTACGTTAGTTGTGGACACAAATATTTCCCTTCACCACTTTTTCAGAACTTATGACAATAGCTAAAAAAAAAATTGGTAGGTGGGGTTAAAAATATTTGTCTTGCAAAAGAGCAATCGTTATTTTTAAAATGTTGTTGAATTATAGATTGTTTTAATTTTGTGGAAAAAATTGTTTATAAAATATTTATGGATTATCGTCATTATTAATTATCGTCATAGTTTTTAAAACAGCCTGTATATATGATATTCTACTGATTTCACCACGTGAATATTGTAACATTACCCGCAATTAGTATCTTATATTTGTGTCCGCAATTCGTATGTTACCTTTTTAGATTTCGTCCGCAACTCACATGGTTTTTGTCACTTTGACCGCAATTCGGAAACACCGATTTTGCCATGTTAGTCTTTTATCGAGGTTTAGTCCTAAATATTTAACAGTGTCAAGAGCAGGGATAGGTAAGTTATTTACGTAATCATAGGCGCACATAGGGGGGTGCTTGGGGGTGCTTAGCACCCCCAAGCTTCAAACTAGCACCCTCAGTTTATTTCAGTATTTCACCAATCATTTATAAACTATCGTGCTTTATTGGTTCGGAATTTTTCTTTTCATTACAAATATTGACAACTGTTTACGAATTCACGAATTCTTTTTTGTCTGTCATCATCTTTTAGGACAGTAAAAGTGCTTGGATTTTCTTCAACAGTATCTTTTCTGATAGGAAAGTGAATCTAGTTGGTACTTTGGGGGGTCAAAAGCAAAACCTTCACAGTAGTTTTCAAAAGCGCCGTGAAAAACAAAAGAAAAATTAAGGAAAAACGGGAAGTTTTACGCAAAATCTGTTTTCGAGAAAATTGATTTTGGTTTTTGGTGTAGGTAACTTTAAAACAAATGACCGTAGATATATGAAATATTCACTGGTTATTTATATTTCCATTTTCTATACATGATAAAATTTTCTAAATATTTTTAGTTATTTTGAGCTTTTTACGGACATATTTAGTTTCCATTTTTTTTAGTTTTTTTTTCTATAAGTATCAATAAAATTTTATTTGTTGGGTATAAAAGCTTAAACATTTAATAGAAGGCTAATAATATATTGTTTCAAAGACAGATTAAAAATATTAAAATTCCTTAGTCACAGTTTTTTGTTATAAGCATTTAAATTCCAAATATTGACAAAATACGTGAAAATGACGAAAATTTGCAAATTATTTTGAGTTAAGAATTCGTAAACATTTTTCTTTTTAAATCTAAGATATGGAAATGTACCTAACGGAAGATTCCTCATAAGTTTGTCTACCTTTATCAAAAAAAAAATGTCTACAAGAATCTCAAATTAAATTTTTATCAACGTTTGAAATTCATATTTTTACAACATTTGATATTCACTCGATTTCTCATGTAACGATTTTCTAATTTTGTTGTAATTAAAAAACGAATGACTGTAGATACTTGAACATTTTACTAAATTTTTATATTAGCATTTCCTATACACCATATAGTTTTGAAAATATTTTGATTCTTTTTGAGCTATTTACGGACATTTTCAGTTTTCAATTTTTTTAATTTTTTTTTCCTATTCATATCAATAAAATTTTATTTGTATGGTAAAAAATCTTGAAAATTGAATGCAAAGCTCCTGATATATTGTTACAATAACACTTGAAAAATATTAAAAATACATAGGCACAATTTTTTTTTATAATTATTTAAAATTCAAATTTTGACAAAATCTATCACATTTAAAATTTAATAATAATTTTATAGTTAAAAATTTATAAAATGTTCAACTTTTATAGCTAATGATTGAAAATTTAAAACAAGATTCTACGTAAATAGGTTATATATAAATTGCTTTATTCACCTTAGTATCATCAAATATACTTAGTAATATCATAGGCTGACTAACCGTCTTCGCTCAGAATCGTTTTTCTTATACAATGATGTTAGTATATCATTGAATTCAAATTTAATACCATCGATTATACAGTGACCCACTTGTACCCTACTGTACAGCAGAGCACCTTTTTTTGTTTATCAAACTTAAATAACTTTTATTTTGGTTTTGATATCGGAAATATAAAAACAAAGTTACAGAGTAAATTTTCTCATTTTTATAGTGTGAACATTTAGTTTCTTAGCTTAGAGTAGAGCCTGAATGTTTTTTATACCCGTGCAAAACAGTTTTGCCTATGTTGTACCTACGTCTGTAATACGGAGACAACACATGTGGGTGTACCTTCTATGCGGGCGTCTTCTTTACAATCATACAGACTGTTTGATACATTGCACTTTAGAAATTATTGTATACACTGTACAAATTAAATCTAATGCAATGCAGTAATATTAGGATTAGGGGGGTGTGGGGGCAAAGCCCCCCACGGATCTGTGAACCATAAATTATCCCAGGACCCCCTAAATTCACACCCAATGTGCGCCTATGCAGTTACATTAGGGCAATGTCCGTGTCTTAGGGACTTAGGGTGAAAGTTAAGATAAAAGTTAAATAAATAAACCGTGACCGGAAGATGTCTCCCAAGTCCCAGCAGTGTAGCTAGTTTTAAATAATAATATTATTGTATTCTTTTCAGAACAATATATTTTATAATGACGATATTAAGGTTGAAATCTTATAATAGAATACTTTATAATTCATTCCACTTAAATCTTAAATATACTAATTACTAACACATGACATTGGAGTGAATTATCTAAAGGCAGGCTTTAGGTTAGGTTTAGTTAGGCTGGTAAAATAAGGCACTGGATGCTACACAATTTAAAGGGCAAACAATAAAAATTGTTGGAGAAAATTTAAAACATGTAGTTTATTTATAAAATATTTATATTATATTTTATTTTGTTTTAAAAAAATATTGAATAGGTATACGTTAAGAACGTAAATAAGTACCAAGTTACAACAAACTTTTAATCAAAATTGTGCAGTATTATAGATTACTAATATTCGTAAGTTAGTAACGATCTGCGGTTAATTAGTTGTCTAGAGTCTTTAAATACATAATAAATAATATTAGGCAAATATATTTTAGGGAAAGGGATGCTGTAGCATCCCAGCCAGTCCGCACCTGTCTAAAGGTATAGAAACAATACAACAAATCTGTTAAAAAATAGATAGGTACCTAGTACCTACCCCTAGGGCCTAGTTAATTATTTAAATAATAATGACAATAATAATTTACAAATTATAGTTATAATAATATGTGTAGTTTTTTAGTTTGTTAATCGACTGTAAAATATTCAAAATATTTTGATATGTTTTGAGCTGTTTATGGACATCATCAATTTTTAATTTTTATAGTTTTTTTTTTCTATGAACGTCATTAACATTTTATTTGTTGGGTAAAAAAGATTGAACATTTTCTTCAAGACTCCTATATTGTTGCAATGATATTTGAAATATATTAAAAATACATAAGCACAATTATTTTTATAAGCATTTTAAGTTTAAATGTTGACAATTAAAATTGTAGTTAAAAATTTATAAAATGTTCAACTCTTAAAGCTAAAGATTGAAAATGTAATACAAGGTTCAGCATAAATAGGTTATATATAGGTTAGGTTAATCGTTGTCCACGGGCCATGGCTATTGGGTACCGCCAACCAACTTTAGAAAAGGAAATATTTTTGAAGTCAAAATAATTTACAATTTTCCATGATCAGACCCGGCTCAAGTGGTAGGTGACATAGGGCGTGCTAAGCCCAACAAACTTAGCCGTAGCCCCCCCCCCCCCAAAACCTAGGACATACAATTGTAATATGCTTTATTGCATTGTCTGCTTGCCTTTAATATATTCAGCTTGGGGGGGGGGGGGGGCAAAAGCTGAAATTGCGCCTATGATGGCTGTTTCATATTCTTCCAAAAACGAGATAACGTTTTCCTTCACTATCCATTTTTCAACAAAAGAAAAAAGTTGGTTTCCATTTTCCTCCACATTATTTTCGACTAAAATTATGTCTATTTTTCTCCATTATTTTAGCCTGTGTTGTAGTATTACGTTCCGTATTATAAAGATAGAGTAGATAAGGATAGGATGACATTTAGCGCTTGTCGGTTGATGATTACATTCTGGTCTCGCCTATCATCTATATCAGCTATCAATTAAGCCTAATAAAAATATATTTTTTTTTGGTTTTGCTATGCATAAATTATTTATATTAACTATTTTATTAATTATTTATTGGAGGAAAATGGTTTTATTTTTTTGGAGGAACTGCAGTATCCCGTTTTGTGAGGAAAATTACTACGGCCCTAATGAGAACATATTCTAATAATGCTATACCTATATAGTATATACACTATACACACTCGGGCAGTAGGTCTTATTTTCAAATGATAAAGCAGAAAGATATTGTTTCGACAATTCAGTGGACCGTGTACTGGTGGAATGATGAGTTGTTTACTCTAAAACTAAATTGTGTATTTGGGATCTTATTTTATTATTTAATATTTGGAACTTTTACCCACAATAGTCATAGGCATAGAATGGTTTGGGGCTAAGGGGGCTATAGTCCCCCCCCCCCCGAAAATCTGTTTAACTCCCAGTGTAAGAGTTTACTGTTTTATACATCCATATTATTTGAGAACTGATGGCTTAGAAATTCTATGATTTGATTTGAAAATCTATAGTTACTTCATATTGAAAGGCATAAGGGACTTAGTTAATATTATTAATTATGAAGATATTCTTAATATATTTGCCCAAAAAAGTAGGCGTTTAAGCCTTATACTATATACCTAGTAATAATTTCCAATTTAAAATGTTTTTTTATATTTAATTAAAATACAAAATATGTATTTGATAACAATATGATGTATGGTAGTATATTAGCATATACTTTAAAATAGGCTTCTCGCTTTAGTCCTTTTTATATTTTTTTCCTTTACATTTGTGTATTTGTCTATAGTTATATTTGTAGGATATTATTGTTCTGTATCCGAATCATTATAGCTCTTTTACGAAGTAGGTACCTAATTCGCAAGAAGTTCCGACATAGTGACATACCACAAAAGAGGTTATAGCTACCCCCCCCTCAAAAAAAAATGTATCACGCTATGCCTATATGACAATGACAATAGTGTTATAAATTATAATTTATAACCTTATCGTTAGTAAAAACCATTTGACTTATTATATACTTACTAGTTGATCCGGTGCAATTCGTTGCCTATTAAAATTGCCAACTCTATTATATGAATAATATGTTTTACATATCACCATGGCAATCATTTATATACAAAACATTCCATCGGAAATTTCAAAATAATATATAATTATTGGTATTTGGTTGCCATGGTAATATGGAGACACACGGACGGAAATCTTAAAATAATATGTAAATGGTTTAATGGTTATACGGACACACAGACAGACACACATACATTCATTTATATATAATATATAATATATAGATTTATATTTATATAATATTATGAATTATAAAATTATATAAATAAAAATGGGTCTGTTTAATTTATTATGATTATAAAAACGTGTATATTATCATGTATAGATACGCTGGTAGTTGGCATAAATTACTACCTATCATCAGGGCCGGTGTCATATTATGCCTCCCACCCTTCCCCCCTGGTTGGTACAATATAATCCACCTGGTATAATATTATTATGGTTGACGATTTTTTTTAAGACATCTTCTATTCAGAACACCTTGATAGTATACCAACGTCCAACATGTTCCAATCCACTCACCTAAACTTTAAATACATTTATAAAATGCATTATTTTTTAGGAAGTCTCCAGCAATGCTTTTCAGGTACAAAATCCGTTTCATATACATTATACATCAAACAATTGAAAACTTTTATTTTGCATTTTTATCAGTTACCTAAAGCGTTTTTTGAGTAATAGGTATATTTTTGTTATTTTTTTAATTTTTAGTGCATATTTATTAATTTATACATGATAATAAATATACATTTTTAGATTAAACTTAATTGTACATAATTCAAACCATAGTGTTCCGACCATTCATAATTTGTTTATCATACTCTTTATGATTTCCATACGTCGGTGAAGGGCAAGGTTTATAGATTATCTATAAACCTTGGGTAAAGGGTAACAACTGTATCTATGATCTATCTACAGTTTAACAGCTGTCGTACGAGTCCGGGACCGGGACTCAGACTAGTAAAAACCAACAACTATTTGGTCAGTTGGTGATAGGTACATTATGATTCATGTTTATTCCGTTAAGTTCGAAATTTTGTTAACTCAAGAATCATTAAAACAATTTTTGGTAATATTTTAAGGACAAATTATTGCGGACTTGCAGTCAAAATTAATTTTTGCTATTTATAGAGTACCTAGTTTTAAATAGTCTTCAGGGCATTTAAATCTGGGCCCGTGGTTATAAACCCATAAAAATTAAACAACTCATCCAAAATTTAATTTTAATACCTATATCAAAGAACCTACTTCAAAAAATATACTGCTTTTGATACGAAAAAATTTGTTACAACATACAAAATATGTTAAAAAAATATGGCAGTTGCCTACAATGATCAATACAATCATCATTAAGATCGGTCGCTTCAAGTGCAACTAAATAAAGAGTTGTAAATAAGTTTAATTAGAGTTACCTTCTTAAACAATTACTTATTCCTTAAATTACTGTGTACCTAACTAAAAAAGATCCATCTATCTATCATATTTATACTCTAAATGATTTATGATTTTAAGTACAATAAAAATAACAGACAAATTAATATCACCTCTCATTCATTTTAATTTTAAAAACATTTATCACCTGTTGATTGCAGTGATTGGTAAGTAACCAAGTCAAAAATTAAATTCTAAAAGTTTAGATTGTAATAGTAAAGGGCCGATTTTTTTTCATTTACAGTGGGCCGACCGGTTTCTAATCCACCCCTGCCAATCATGTGACACTCAGATATTTTCCATTTTTATTCCGAGGATGCAACACCCGTCCTCTTTGTATCAAAAACAGTGCTTTCGTATTTCAAATGCAACGATGTCATTAATAATCGTAGACTGATAATTAATACACTGTTTGAAAGGTGTTGATTCTTACTATGTTTTGTTGAAATCAGATATTTTAAATTATATTTATTTTTTAAAATATTATGTAAAATTTAATATTAATAATAAAACAATCTTTTGTTGCGCCATATCAAATAAATAATAATTGAAATAACAATTGTTTTCATAGATTTATGACTATTGTGACCTATGGCCAATAACAATTATTTAATTACCACGGAAAATAAATGTTCGAGTTTCAACTACTTTTAGATCTTAGCATTGATCTGAATGTTCAAAAAAAAAAAATTAAAAAAAAAAACCAAATCTTCTAGAAGTGTAGTAGAAACCCTAAAATAAAACGAAATAATAAATATAATTACAATTATTGAGTATTGTGTAACTACTAAGGTTACAATCAACCTCCAAATAATAACTATAAGACGCAACTCCTGTTGCCTGAGTGGTATTACAAAATATTTCTTAGGTTTCTTGGGTAGCTAACAAAACCATCCAAAACTAACAGTTGGACGAGATATTTTGGCGAAAATGATACTATAATTTAATAATTGAACAAGATTACAAATGCCAAACGCCTTATAAGCATCCATCTGAACCAGCGAATGTAACAATGACCTAAATATTGATAAAATTAAAAAAAAGTTGCTCGTCCGAAAGGACAAAATTAGCATTATAACTAGTAGTATTGTCCATCAGTTGAAATTTGACAGTAATAGTTTTAGTTTTAAAATCAAAACGCTATAAAGTATGGAATTTCTAATCGGTACAGGGTTTGTGCTTCTCCTTTTATTCATATAAAGGTTTTATAAGGGTAAAATAGGTATTTTGTATTTTATTTTTTGAACCTATGATAAAATACAAATATACGGACATTCCTTTTTTATATTTTATATTACACAACTTCAATTGCAAATTTTTATTACAGAACTGATGGCACCATTCCTGTATTTCTTCCTATATTCATAGTTTACCTTATTTGTTGAATAGTAATTTGTTTGTGCAAATCTATTTGACAATAGTACAATACCTTTCCAATGATATATGTCTATTTTTCCCTTATGTATAAATAAGTAGATAAGTACGATGAAAAGAGTATTTCTGTATTAATATAATGTATTATAGACATTTTTATTTATTATTTTTATTCTAGTAGAAGCTTTTGTTTAGTTGGTGGGTTTTTTTTCCGTGATTCTTATTTGGGTTTGGAAATGAGTGCAGTTCCATATTTTTTTCTGTCAGTCTATGTTTGGCCAAGTTAAGTATAAATCTGTAAATAACAATTTATTCATGCCATGTTTTTTAAATTCATAAATGTTAATGTCAATTTCCCTAATATTTATGAATTATGAAAACAGTTTGAAAAAATATAAAACCCCCTGACACTGCCATCCTGGATTATTAATTGTATAAACCTACAACTTTTTCATAAACTCTTGTATTAATTTGTTTTCAGCTATCTAATCAACTAGTACCAGAGAATGTGTTTAGCACTGGTTTCTGTGCTATGCAACTAACTAGATGCATGAGTTTTATTGCTGATAAAGAAATATAATTATAATATATACCACATTACTATATGGACTATTTTTTGATAGATCCACTGAGATGGGTAACATGAAATATTTGTTTTATATAAGGAAATGTACAAAAATTAAACTTTACATTAGATACTTACTATCTTTTAGGCATAATAAATATAAATTTTTTTTTATAGGATTATTTTAATTAGGATTTTGTTTATGAACACTTAAACTTCTTAAATACAGAATGATATTAGATACATTATTTTCGATTTTAATTTAGAAGGTATACATATACAAATTACAGATAGGTTCATAAAACATACTCACCCCATTATTATTTTAATTATATAATTTTGTACTAAAATTTTGTCCAGTGGCGATACAAAATTCTATAGTCAAATGAGAAACTGGGAGCGCATAAAAAGTCCAAAAATTGTCAGGACCAAATTTTTTTTTTTATTGTACGTGTATTTTTGCAGAACCATATTTTAGCTGCTAATATTTTAGACAACAAATACGGTTGGCGACCCACTTTATTTCTTAACTGTAAATTAATTAAATAATTAGATAACTGGATGATATTTTTTGAAAAGTTGATGCACCAACTGCATTCAAAATTTGAACAAGTAGTATTTCAGTTATTAAAATGTTTATATAAAGGAAAATGTTCTCAAAAATGGATTTATAAAAATATAAAATAGATGTAATATTGGAACTAATATTTATTATAAGTACTTGGACCATTTTTATAAATTAAAAATATTTATAGATTAATATGAATTACTAAAATTTTCAAATTACAATAGCCGCCATATCTTCAAAACCCATTATACCCATTATTCTTAGTATTAGTACATAAAATAAAATAACCCAAAAACTACTCGTTCAAATTTTGATTTTTAAATGTACCATCCATTAAACAGTTACAGAAAAGGGTTGTCATAAAAAAAACCAGAAGTTTTTATCTTCACATGAGTCTTCTTACTTAGTACAAAAAAATCTCAAGAATTTACAAATAAATCAAATTTTAAATAACTGCATTATTTAAGAAGAAAAAGGGAGATCAGCAGGCTTGGTTAACCTCTATGTAAATATGACCTTGAACGAAATCATATATTACAAACGCATAACATTTTATAAAGTTATATTAGTTTTTATAAGTTATACTAGTAAATAGTTCTTAATTGGATAATAAAAAGCGACACACACACATTAAGGTACTACTACACACTATCACAGGGGTTGACCATATGGTCTGTGTTCACTGTTCAGAATTGTTATGTTATTCATCAAATTAAATAATAAACAAAATGTTCTCTAGTATAACCATATGATAAAGTATTAGACTATCTTTTCAACTACTTTAGTGTATTATGGTAAGGGTAACAGAATACATTGAGTGTAATAGTACCTTAAGTATTATAACCCACATTAACAAACCATTTTATATTAATGTTTTATTAGTGAAATGGTAGGTATGAACCCAACATAATATTGTATAATGATTAAAGAAATGTAAAATATAATGGTTTAATTTATATGAAACGAGTGATGATATTTAATTTTTAATGTTATATAAGCAATTTATTTTAGAATTGGTATACTGGTATCACAAAATCAACCCTACCACTCACTCTCAATTGTACATTTGACAAATACCAATAACAACAATTGTAAATTATTGTTAAATAAATAACAGTCTAAATCATTATATTATTAAAAAAATATGTACAATAGGAAAAGTTTGATAAATTAATGCACCTATAGTACATAATAAATGAAATTTACAAAAGGAAAAATACATTTAATACATACAACTTAGGTAAGTATACATAATTATTATCATTCTGAACATGATTTATAATTCAGAACTTTGAACATTATTTATTTATAGAACTACTCTTTGGATTTGTCTGGTCCACAAATTACGTAAGAAACAAGCAGATCAAAAAAATAGTGTATAGATAGATAAACACAAATTAAGTTTTAACAATAAAACAGTTCAATTTAATTATGAGAAATAGGTTAGTATTTAAAAAAATAACTTAAGTCAGTAATAATTATAAATCATTTAAAAACCTCGTAAGTTAAAAATGTTTTTAATTATTAATTTTAGATGAAACTAAAAGGGTCCTGTTTAATAAAAATATAAATAACTAATAAAACCATAAGTAGTTAATCAATCTATACACATTTTTTGCTACATTTTTACTTTCCTAAATTAATTAAAATAAATAATGTGAAAAAATACTAGACCTGTCAGACGTTCATAATTAATTTATCTTATATAATTTCAGCAATGCCAAAGTTACATACTTAGTTGGATACCAACCATTATTGTAATATCTGAATGAAATTGTAGCCTACACATTAACACTACTACTTAACTTTAAGTTAAAAAATTAGAAGATAATGACTCAAATAATGTATTTGCATATATTTTTGTCTTTGGTGAAAATTGTTGAGATGATATAATGATATAATAACAATATAATTAAAATAAATAACAGATATATGTATTTGTATGCAATATAAATATTGATTAAATCAATGCTATTACTTCATTATAAGAAGTTTTGATAGTACAACCGCCTATTAACTTGTTTTTAACTAGTAAGTCAGCTTTATTGTTATAAGAAAATACCTGTTCTAAACTGATTTGGTTTTATTTGGTGTCTATTTAATAAAAATTGTAGACTTATTATTAATCATAACATTTAGGATATTGTAAGTATAAAGAGGATGTACCCTTTCATTGCAAAAATATACAAAATAACTCTGATGAACGTCAAAAGGCCAAAATAAAAATGTAATGCTTAATAAAAAATATTTTTAATTTATACTCGGTCTTAATAGTAGTTTTACAATAACATTAGTATAATATTGTATGATTACTGGATACAGAGAACAATATGTTTAATTATTTCCAAAGTTTAACCTTGGTCAAATTTATCTATAATAATAAATATTTGGTCTAATTGTTTTTAGTTAAGAATTGGAGGCAAAAAAATTATTTTTATTTTCATTGTCAATATCTATCAGTCTTAAGTTCTAAATTAATTATTACAAAATTGCTCATCTTCTTTTTTTTTATATACGTAGAATTAATAATAATAACGCTGAGATCTGATAGAAAACTGCATTAGTAGTTGGGTCCTAAAATCTAAAATAGGGAGTGGTTAGTAACAACTTTATATTGAAAAAAATATATATTATATAAATACAATGCAATTTTTTTTTATACCACAAATAATTTAAGCATTTTACAAATGGAATATAATTGACCAAGAAAAAATAGTTTGTGTGGTTCATTTAAATTAAACCCGTTAATTCAAATTACCAAAAATAAATAAATTAATAATAAATACAACTTTTAACTAAAATAACTTGCATTGTTAACACTTAATATTTACTTTTCTAAGCAACACAGACTTTAATTCACCAATTAAATAAATTAAATATAATACTTAGTCTGAAGAAAAATAAATTTATGTATAGAAAATTATGGCATAATTAATAACTATATTACAAAAATATGATATAAGAAACTTTATGCAATACTTTACAAAAACAAACTAGATTGTTTCATGTTCTGATATTTAATCTTAATGAAACAAATAATTTTTAATATTTTGTTTTTACTATTAAACAAAAAAACAATACAATGTAATGTAATTATATTTTGTTTTTACTATTAAACAAAAAAACAATACAATGTAATGTAATTAGTTGAACTGAAAATGTTGAGGTAGATAATATTATATTTATAGAATATAAGCCTGAAAGATGAAGAATCAAAAAACACTTCTAACAAAATTATCCCAGGTTAAAATTGTATTACATACATTAAACAAAACACAAACTGAAATGCATTGTAAAAAAATAGTTTTATATTGTATATGAAATGTATTTTATACCAATAAATTTTGAAATTTTATTTTTTTATTTATCAAACAAAATTTACTTTTCATATAATGGTAATATTTTTTATTTTTATTTTATTTATAACAAATATTTGAATATCAAACAAATTAAATTTGGACATTAAATATTATAAGTAAAATACCAGAACTATGACATAGAGAATGAAAATGGTGATGAATTATTCTAAATATTTTTTTAATTTATATCCGATTATTTGTATCATTAGATACAGGAAATATTACCAGTATTCAGTAGTATAGGTGATCGTTTTAATGATACTAAGATTTTCATGGGAATATATTTATTTTAAGATAGTACTAAAGGTACTACACCCAGGGTAGTGTTTTATGTAAGATCAAATTAGACTACAATTTTAGTACTTAGTAAGTACCTGTATTTAAATTAATATAAAAAGTCAGACAGCTATAATAAAAAAAAAAACTTGAGTGATAAATAAAGAATACCAAATACCTAACAATTGGAACATATTTTTGGTCTTGAGACCCAGAAACAAAATTATAAAAAGTTTGTAAAAAATCAACATAACAAAAAAATATGTTTGCGGTCACTTATGGTAAAGTTGACAACTATTTAAATAACAAAACACTTGCCATAGTATATTTAAGTCGTCCTTCCTTCATCTCCTTCACCCATAAATGAATTTTCAGATTTTAATTTTTCTAAAGTTTTAATTTGTTGCTGTAAAAATAACACCCTGAAAACCAAATTGAATAATAAATATAAAGAACCAAGTTAGTTAATGCAGGTTTTTTTTTTATATTGAAAACTCACTTGTGTTCTAGTAAGGATGCTTGAACTTCAGTCAAACGAACAATAGATCTTGCATATTTGAGTTCTGCAGATACTCGTGAACAGTGTACACTTCCTAATATATGGGCTTCTTCATTTAATTTTTGTGCCTAAAACAAAATACTTAGCCATTAAAACCATGTAATTTTATTTTCAATTAAAGATATTATGCATTTAATTATGTTACCTGTTTTGCTAAAATATCAGCTGGCCATGATTTAACGTGTGATGTTAAATCATCACGTACAAAGTTTGACATGACGGGAGACGTTGTTGTTCCAAGTTGCCTGTAACTCATTACATTGTTGACTTGGACAACTTGTTCAGCATGGCTTGTTATAGGACTTCCTGTTATTATGATTTATATTAATTTAATTCAAATACAAGGACAAATACTATTATTTCTTAGTTTGTTAAAAAAAACTACTTTAAGAACCTTATAAATAATATTTTTAAAATTCTACTATATTTGGCTTAAAAAGCTCACAGTTCAGAAACCATAAAAAAAACCTCGGAATTGGATTAAAAATGACAAACAACTGGAATCAGAAAATGGGTGGCTATGTATAGGTATATGGAACGTTAGAACACAAAACAATTGACACACTGGTGTAACAAGAGCCAAATAGCGGAAACCTAAAGAAAGGAAATTCAACATTATTCTATAGTGGCACCATTGTAAGACACAAAAATGGAGGTTTTTCATGGAACACGTACAAAATACTACCACAAATGTGAATAATTTTTCAGCCTTTAATAGTGGGATTTGGTATATTGGCATAGCGGGAAAGATATTCAACATAACTACTAGGGCTCGGATTTGAATGCTCTAAAAACAGAAAATCGATCTGAACAATGTACAAAAATTTATTTTATCGCATATCATTAAAAATTTACATATAAATTATTTTTTTATGTTTTATTAGGTACATCTAACTAATTTAAAAAGTACAAAAAATTAAAATATTTACTTATCATTTATTAAAAAAAAAAAAATTTATGGCAATGTGATTAGAGGTTCAGAGTGTTTATAAATTATAATCACGGCCTACAAATTATACTATTGGATACATGTTTTTCCCTCTGTCTAGGCGTCAGTGGGTAAATTGTTAAAAGTAGAATTTTTGGACCAAAAGTATATGGCCCCCTCCTCCCTAGAAGATGTGATATGACTGAAGTCATATGATATACAAATATTCATTACAACTAACAAATTGACCAAAAATGAAAAAAAAAATGATTTTAAGCTGCGAACAAGGATCGTAATGGATGATACAGGAACTAATCTATAGTATGATCACTGAAGAAAAACAAATCATAAGTAATTTTAAGGAGCATTTTGAAGGCCTCCTTAATCGACCCACAGTAAGACATAATTTAGAACTATACATTGACTGCTATACAGCAGAAATAGCCTTAAAATGTACAATTTACAATTTTAAAATACTCATAGCTCGCTTTAAAATTAAAATATAATAAAAAGCCCATGAAGTAGTCTAGATAATAATCTTACCTTTAGTTTTATAAGAGGTCAATTTACTCTAATTTTTAAGCTAACCGGAGCTACACGTGTTCTGCTTTGCGTATAATTTGCTATGTTACGCACTTGTAAGACGGAGACAACACATGAGGGTATCCGTCATTTTAATATAAAAAATGTTAAGATAAAACTAGCTATTTGCAAGGCATCTCAGATCCTTTTGAAATTGAATCAGACATAGAACAAGGCGAAACTCAACGACCACATTATTCTCAAAAAAATAATAAAAGCCACAAACGAAGACCAAAAGATGGAGATAATTAATGATCAAATTAGGTTCGCATATGTAGATGCCATTGTAATGTGTGAAACTAAAATGGAAGTCATCAACACAACATCCAAGCTCATAAACGTAAGCAAAGGAATGGGACTGCATGTAAGCAAGGGGAAAACTAAGTACATGGTTATTTTGAGAAGACTGCCAAATATAGATTCTAGATTCAGGCAATGTTCAGCAGTTCAGTTTTCATGCGCGAAAGTGGTTCAATCTTAACTTGAACAGAGTATACTATAACATAGTTACCTACAACCTGTATTAATATATGTGGCACTTGTGAAGTCTTTGACCAAAGTCTTTGATAGTAGAAGACTTAAAATTCGAAAGGAAAGTGTTATAAACTATGTATGGACTTATCTTTCACCCAGAAATATAGGCATATGAAGTAATAAAAATATGAAGAGGCTATATAATAAGCCAGACATTATCTTTTATTAGGAAAAAACGGTTAGAATGATTCAAGCATGCGTGAAGAGCGGACATGAACCTAATTAAAAATGTTTTTGAAACAAAATAAATAAAACAAAACTCCTAGGACGACCCAATACCCGATGGATTGACATTGTTACCAAAGATTTATTAATAATAAACCAGAAAGCAACCTTAGAGATAGCCTATAAGAGAGATAGATATTGATTGCAGTGCTGGATCCGAATGGTCAAGAATGATGAAGAATATTAGATATTTAGATTTTAGGAAGAGTAAACAACCTGTTTTTTAAAAATAATTTTTTGGACTAGAATTGCATTTTGTTGTGGTATTGTTAATGATAAAAATAAAATTATTTCTTTTGATTAATTATTAGAATATTTTACCAAACAGGGTGACAGATAAAATCAAAAAGACAAAAAAATACATGAATAAGACGACATATAATATAAATAAAACTTATTATCGTTCAATCAAAAATAAAAACAAAGTCAATAAATATGTTATATAAGTAAAAAAAAAAAATAAAGTAATAATGTGGTAAAAAGATAACATATAATTGGTGTTTTATACTAGTACTGTATTTTGATCTCAAAAATAAAGTGTCCAACACCTTGGGTGATCAATTGGTTATTACTAGTTAGTATAGATATGGAAACGATTGGAGCCAAAATGAATTAGAAATATTTAGAGCAAGCAAATAATATATAGGCTTAAGAAAAAATATTTTAATCAGAATATTTAGGGTTTTCTTTCAGCTTCAAAAAAATTAAAACTTTAAGACCAGAAAATATAATACTGGGTTATTTAGAATATTTTAATTTAATTACTATTAAAAATTAAATGTGTGATGGATAGGTTATCAAATTAAATAATTACCTTTAACTTCTTGGGTATTATTAGTCTCTGTGCTTGCAGGAGTGGGTGGACTTCGTTCAGTAACATTATTGGTTGTTGATGAATCAACTAAATTTTGAGTTATATTTGATATTGGTGGTGTTGTTGATCCAACATCAACATTTGTTCTTTCACATGGTTCACTGTTAACTTCAGCTCCCTTTACCTAAGTGTTAATAAATTCAGTTAGGATAAATAACTTTTGAATTATTCATAGTAAAATTTATACTGAAAAAAAAATACTTGTGATTGAGGAGTAGAAGAACTGTGCCTTTGTGCAGGTACATTTGATAGTTGAAAGGACTTTTCCGAAGTTGGAGTGCTGTCACCACTACACAATTCCATATCTTGGGTTTGCGAAGAATCGCCTAATTAATATCATAATAAATTTATTATATATTATCTATTTTATATTCGTATTTATATATTGAAGTGTGAACAGTAACTGTTTACTTATATTAATCTTCATTAAATAGTTTATAAGGTATATTTTTATGATTATTCAGGTATAAAAATTTTAAATTGAAAAATATAGAGTATTAGATACTTAAGTTGAACGTATATGTTTATCCCTAATTACTATTTAGACATTACAGCAAAGTAGGTTAAGGTAGGTTCTTAACCACAAATTATTTATGATCAAAGATGATAACTTTTTTTGGTGTATGATAGTGGTACGTTATACATGCAATATTTTATATTTTTTTGGCAAAAATTATTTTAATTTTATAAATAAAAAAAATACTAATACAGTAATATTAATATAAATATAATATAAAAAAACTATCCTCAGAAATAGAGAATGATCTGCTATCACCATAGTTTGGAATCGTTTTTGTATACAGGGTGATTCACCAAGTATGCATGCTCATGCAAGTATGCTTGAAAACCATATTTAAAAATTCTTGATTATTTATATTGATTTTCTTGATAACATAATGATTGTCCTATAGCAATATAAACTCTGTTTTTTTTTTTTAAGAGGATGTCACACCTGCTCGTGTTGTCTCCGTCTTATAAATGTTTATGTACAACATAGCAAAAACTGTTTTACATGAGACAACTTTTCTCGCAAAATATTTTTTGCAGTACTACCAAATTTTCACAACACGTAAAGAAGAACTTTATCTGTGTAACAGCGTGCTTTTTTTTTTTAATAGCACTCAGGCGCGTAGCCAGGGGGGGTGTTACAGGTGTAGTAACACCCCCCCTCAACCGTGGTGTACTATGTTTTATAATTTAAACCTGGACACGGGCACACGGAATTAGATAATTATTATTTTAGACCATTCTGTGTCAGTTTATCGTTGACTCGTTTCATGTACGATACAAGATATCTTTTAATGCAGAGTATTTACAACTTGTCTACAACTTCATCATTAGAGTGTTACTCTATGGTATCAACTATCATTGGGGATTACAATTTCAATACCTCGACTAGCTATAAACCGAACAAATCGTTTTAGAATTTCAACAGAATCACCGGAAGTCTATTTTAGGATTTTGATTTTTGTAAATTTTTTGGATCATTTCTGTGAGCAACTAAATGACAGATTTTTGAACCATAAATCACTATTAAAACAATTTACTTGTTTAATAAATGCAAATGAAAAAATGATACCGAATTTAAAGAACTTCTTAAGACATATTCTTCAGATATTGAAGCTGATGAAATATCTGCAATTGGTGAGTTTGCAATATGGTATGAACATATAAAAAATAAAAATCCTAAAAATCCTAAAAATGTTACCGAAGCCTTCTTTGACAGCTACGAAGACATATTTCCTACTGTTTATCGACTTTTACAAGTATTGATTACTTTACCTGTAACAACTGCAAGCAGTGAAACGTCTTTTTCCTCATTAAGACGCTTGAAAACATATCTAAGAAATACAACTGGTGAAAATCGCTCGAATGGCTTAGCTGTTATAAATATTCATCGAGATTTAGTCGTAACCACAGACGAAATAATAGATACACTAGCCTCAAAAAGTCGACACATTAAGTTAATTTAAAAATGTATTCATTTTTTTTTTATTGATAATAATATTATATAAGAGAACTATTATTCTAAACTATTATCTATTCACGGTTAAGTTGTAATACATTTGTATAATAAATAATTTTCAAGCGAGATATGAGCATTTTTAATATTTCCATACACTTATTTTTCTCAAAAGTGAAAGTATCGAAAAATCGCCCAAGCTAAGACCCAGATAATGTTCTTACCTAAAAGTTTGATAATATGTCGATTCACTCTAGTATCAAAACTAACAGCTCACTATTGAAAATAGTGAACGACAATTTGTTATGTCGTGCGTGTGTAAGACAGAGACAACACACGCGTCTTAGCGTCCTCTTAAGTTTGAATAACACCCCCCCTTTGAAATTTCTAGCTACGCGCCTGATAGCACTATCCATTTTTTATAAACAAATGAAAAAAACAAAAAACCAAATAACTTTTATTAATTTATGTTATTTAAAATATGGGCACGCTGTTGCATAGATAATTTTCCATATATTATCATGGAATTAGGCAAATACTATTATCCTCTATTCCAAATAAGAATTATCCTTTTTTTTTTTTTTAGCGCAAGTGGAGCATGGTGAAAACTTTGTGACAATACAGTTCACTACAGTTCTACAGTTTCAACGAGTGAAACACCATGGTGTATACATAGTGAACTATTTTGTCAAAACGTTTTCCCTATACTCGGTGTGCGCAAAAAATAGAGTGGTCATTCTTATTTGGAATAGAATATATTACCATATAAGCATTTTGTTACACATATATTATTCATTTTTAACTTACAGGAATTGATTATTGTTGGTCCATCTTGTTCAAGTCTATCTACATTACACTCAGACACATGATGAGATTGCGAGACATTTATTGGAAGATTATTACTTCGCATTTGATTCCAATAAGCATCTTTTTGATGGTGAGTTGGTCTACTTGTAGAATTAACTTGTTGTTGAGAGGACTGTTGTGAAACTTTGTTCACATGATTGCTCATTGATGATGATCTCATCATAGAGTTATTGGAATGTTTGTCTGTACAAAAAACATATATTAATGTTATAAGTAACAAGTTTTAAATATAATTACAAACCATGGTGGTATTGTGTTCGAGAAGGTTGAGATGCTGGATAAGCTTCTAACCATTCTCTTGGCTGATCCCATTGGGATACTTCGGTTTTACAATTATAATAGTATTTTTTGCCTGAAGAACTTGTGTGTTCAGACCAATCACCAACTTTAGTGACAGTCGAACTTCCACCAGACCTGGATTCGCGGTTATTACTACTACTGCTGCTACTCTATACATAAATAAATATAAAATTAAAATAAATTATATACACAGGTAAATTGATTTAAGAAATAACCCAGAGAATTTTGAGAACAAAAAAATTATGTCACGTTCAAACTATTATTAAAAAATAAAGGATACAACTATATATCGATAATTGTTAATTATTATCAATTAAAATATACATATAAATGATACACAGGATATTGGTTGATAAATGATAATCATTCTAAGGAATACAATATAAAAAGAATACATCGCAAAACTACATGTACAATTTTTTGCTTGCATTTTGTTTGTATTCAATCAATAACTTAAGAAAAATATGTATTAATAATAATGAGATTTATACAAATAGATATAAATATTAAATATGAAAAGTAAAGAAATTCAAAGCAATTGTAATTTCACAGAAGTCTCACATAATACATTGGCATGTGGACACCCAATTATTCATGCTTTGTAAGCAAATATTTATGAATTTACGTATTGTATTTACAACATATATTACAGACATTATTATATTATACATTTTCAGATTATGAAAAAAAAAACAAAAATAATATTTACCTGACAAGAGCTATGAACAACTTTCCGTTGACCAGATTCTCTAGAATCTCTAGAATCCCTAGAATTTGACCACTTCACAGAATGAACAACCATTTTCTAAAAAATTAAATATCAATGTTAAAAATTAAATATGCAATATGTAATAAAGATAATAAATTACTTCCGGACTAATCCGATCGTGGTTTGTTCTATATTCATCTCTACTTCGTCTATCTTTTGGTGACCTACTATAATCTGAAAAAATAAATATAATTTTTAATTTCATATTAGGTATTTTATTATGCTCTTAATAAATATCAAATTAAATAAAGTATAAAAAGGTGGGTAAGTGGATGTCGCTCTGCTGTACAGTAGGTTACAAGTGGGTCACTGTATAATGGATGATATTAAATTTGAATTCAACGATATAATATCATTGTATAAGAAAAACGATTCTGAGCGGAGACGGTATGTCAGTCTATGTATAAGACATATTATATATGTATATAATATGTCTTATAAAACAAAAAATTGACCTATAATAGGTACCTATAATAAATTCCAAATTAATCATATCACAATGTCCATTAGGTACTTATAACGCGTTATACATCAACAAAAACCGTGATACTATCATAGATATATAATAGTACACTTTAGAAGTTTCAAGTACCACGAATAATATTATTCAATCACAACAAAATAACTAAAATAGTTATTCTAGGTTTTTTAATATGTAATTTCGTCCAAATTTGAATTTAAAATGTCTGTAAAAAATAACTGTGTTCATATATTTTTTAGATTTTTTGGTTACAGTATGAACTATTTATGAGAACCTTTGTTTTAAATTTGCAATCCTTAGCTATAAAAACTGAACATTTTATAATTTATTAATTTCAATGATTGATAATTTTCGAGATTTTGATAAATTTTGTCAAAATCTGATATTTAAATGCTTATAAAAAAAAACTGTGCCTATGTATTTTTAATATTTTTCAACTGCTATTGTAACAATATATCAGGAGCCTTGTATTAAATTTTTACACTTTTTGGCCCAACAGATAAAACTTTATTGATATTTATAGAAAAAAAAACTAAAAAAAATTGAAAGCTGTAAATGTCCATAAACAGCTCAAAAAGAGTCAAAATATTTTCAAAATTGTATGGTGTATAGGAAATGCTAATATAAACATTCAGTGAAATTTTCATGTATCTACAGTTATATGTTTTTGAATTACAACAAAATAAGGAAATCGCTACATGGGAAATCGAGTGAATATTCAATGTTGTAAAAATTTGAATTTCAAATGCTCATAAAAATTTAATTTGACTTTCTTATAGACATTTTTTTTTTGATAAAGGTAGATAATCTTATAAGGAATCTTGTGTTTAATTTTCAAATCTTAGATTTAAAAAGAAAAATTTTTACGAATTCTTAACTCAAAATAATTTGCTAATTTTCGTGATTTTTCCATATTTTGTCAATTTTTGAACTTTAAATGCTTATAAAAAAAAATTGTGACTAAGGATTTTTAATATTTTTCATCTGCCTTTGAAACAATATATTAGGAGCCTTCTATTAAATTTTCAAGCTTTCGCAACCAACAAATAAAATTTTATTGCTATTTTTAGAAAAAAAACTAAAAAAAAAAATGGAAAATGAAAATGTCCCTAAACAGTTCAAAATAAATCAAAATATTTTGAAAATGTTATCGTGTATAGAAAATGCAAATATAAACAACCAGTGAAAATTTCATGTATATACGTTCATTTGTTTTAGAGTTACACCAAAAACCAAAATCGATTTTTTGGAAAACCAATTTTGCTTAAAAATTCCCGTTTTTCCTTAATTTTTAAGTTGTTTTTCCCGGCGCTTGTGAAAACTACTGGGAAATTTATACTTTTGACCCCCCAAAGTACCAACTAGATTCACTTTCCTATCAGAAAAGCTACTGATGAAGAAAATCCAAGCACTTTTACTGTCCTAAAACGTGATGACAGACACAAAAATAAAAAAAAAATAAAAAAAATAAAAAAAAAAACACACATCATTGTAAAATCAATACATTCATCGTTTCACTCAGAATCTAAAATTATTTTCATAATGCATTAATCAAATAAATATTTCTAGAAATAATTTTAAATCAATTCATTGAAATATAATTATTATGTATTACATGTTATTATATTTATAAAGTTGAAAAAATAAACATTATTTAGAACTCTACATCTCCTTTCATCATATAATTTAAAACTTATAATAGAAAATGTATCACCATTTACTAGTTTTAATACAATTAGGTATTTGATAAATGTTTTAATTATTTTTGAAGAAGTATGTATAATGTATTACTTATTAGTTATTAAAAAGTATATATGTAACTATTACATATTTTCTAGGTATCTCATCTAAAATTTAATCAACAAATCCTCAATAGTCTACTTGAATGTGGCAAATGGAAGATTTGAACATTAATAATATCCTTTAAATCAGGGGTGTCCAACCCGCGGCCCGCAATAGATTTTGATGAGGCCCTCACTTCAATTTTAAAACCATGAATTAATTATACATAATATATTAATATTACGAGAAAGAATAGAATATTTTCGTAAGAATAGTCAACTCTTAGCTATTTTCGCAACACCATTTTCGGTTGATATTACTGCTGTGGAAACTAAATTTCAAGTGGAATGCATTGAGTTGCAATCATCTGATATTCAACTCCAAGAAAAATTCAATCAGTCATCTTTATAAGATTTTTATAAATTATATCTACCCAAAGAAACATATCCAGTCCTTCATGACCATGTCTTATTCATGTTCTCGCTTTTCGGCAGTACTTACATTTGCGAAAAATTGTTTTCAAGAATGAAATACATAAAGAGTAAGAATCGGTTCACTATATCAGACAAGCACCTTGAAAGTTGTTTAAGGATTTCCACAACTTCAATCGATCCAGATATTGATTCATTACTTTCACAAAAAAGGAAATTTCAAATTTCACATTAAAAAAAAACTAATGACTTTTAACTTTTTTAAACTAAAACTTTTTTTTATTATAAATAAATATATTTTTCTGTGTACTTATAATTGAATTATTAAATATTACTAATTGTAAAAATATTTCTGCTTATTATTTGCTATTGTAAAATTATAAAAAAATGTATTGTTGTATTATAGATTATAATTTAATCATTAAATTTGAATGTATTATTATTAAAAAAAAGTATGTGGCCCACAACAACTTCTACCTATATGATGTGGCCCAGTCTTCACAAAAGGTTGGACACCCCTGCTTTAAATTATCTTACACACTACAGTATTTACATAAAGTGCAAAAAGGTCAGATCCTAAAATTAAGGTTGACACATGTACTATTTCCTTTCAAGGATATCTAAAATTTACAACAAAAGATAGCACAATTAAATTATAGAAAAATGTGATTAAATGGATACACAAGATGCATAGGTATTTGATATGAACAGGGATCGAAACCGTTAATTCAGAAAATCGGTAAAACCAGTTATTTTCATAATTGAAAACCGGAACCGAAACCAAAAGCGTTAAAACACCGATTAATAAACCGTGACCGAAAATCTTGAAAAATCTGTTAACAAAACACAAACCGAAACTAAAGAATTGAAAAACTGTTCTTACAAACAATTAAAATTTAAAACTAATATCGGTTTTTTCAAATTTTATTAAGTTAATTACCTATATTATTTATAATTCTAGTTAAAACGAGTATTTTTATGCAAAGAAAATATTTTGTTTGAATCCCGATGCTAATACTGAGTATTACAAAATATTAATATGTAATAAGAATATTATCCTATTTATATTTTATAATATTATTATTTATTACTATACATATTAATTCAAAATTAAAATACAAATATCACAATTATTCCTTTTGTTCGCTCCTATGTTATTTGAAGTATTTGTGTATACTATCATTTAATGTTATTACAATTGTTTTGTATTTGACTAATCCGTCCCGCAGTCATCAATTTTGAATTCATTCAAATAATTAAATGTTCCATAAGTACTCTCTAACTTGTATATAATATTTAGTTAAAAAATAGAAAAAAAGCTTGCCAATTCAGAGATTGGCATGTAAACTTTCTTGATTTTTAATTTTTAGAAATTCATTAACCGATATCACATTCAAGAGGTATAACAATTTGAATCCAGAAAAATGTCGGTGTGAACAGCTTCACAAAAAATCATTTATATGTAGTGAGATGGATCTCTGAAACCAGAAAGCGGTTTTTTTTGTTTGGGGTCTTGTTAGATTCAGATTGGCTAGGAGAAGTGCAGTCAAGATTTTCAGAACTTTACCTTTAATAGTTAATTCACTACGGAACCTTAAAAAAAAATTAAAACTTATTTTATTGGACGTTTTTCAGCTTTGTAGTGAATAATGATTGAAGATAAGGTTCTGAAAATCTTCATTGCACTTCCCCTAGCCAATGTGAATCTAACAAGACACATACAACAAAATCCGTTCTCCAGTTTCGTAAATTTACCTCGCTAAATGAAAATCTTTTGAAAAATAACTATTTTTTTTAATTGTGAACAATTAAATAATTTTTTTAAAAAGTTTTTTATTCCACATTATGTATTTACTTGATGATACCTTTTTAATGAGTTATCAAACAACTTTCTAGCTATCATAGTTTAGGAGAAAAGTTAAAAAATAGAAATTTTGGGACTAATCGCTATACCGCTTGGGTGTGATATCAAATAGCTAAATTACCCACCTACTCATCATCACTGACTTACATATTTATTTTTTTATTATTTGACACAAATTCTTGAAGTTTTAAAAATTCAGACTTTTTTAATTTCAATTACCATACTACAAAGTTACAGGAAAATAGTGCATTTGCAACCATCATGAATTATTTTAACTACATTTAAAGGTAAGGTTTTCCTATAGTGCCTCAACATGTCAATCACCATGGCTTCGCTCAGCATCTAAACTCGACTCTGTCCAGAGCAGATGTTTAGGCTAGACGCTACAGGAAAACAATACCTTATATTTAACTGAAGTTACTAAGTAACAGGGTACTAAATCATTAGCAGAAAAGTAATTTGGGATATGGTGTGTATTTTATTATCTAAATAAAAACACTTACCAGAATATTTATCACTATTCCTAGATTTATAGTCTCGAGAATCTCTCTCCTTATCTCTGTGACTTTTTTGAGAATGATATGAACTTTTGCTAGAGTATGATCGATCTCGCGATGGACTTCCTCGGCTAGGACTTGGATACGAGGTACCATTTCCCCTAACACTGCCATACTTTTGATCACTGCTAGAATTTTTTGAAACTAAATATTTGGAATTCTGAAAAATAAATTTATATAATAATGATATGTACCAACAAATTTTAGTTTATTATTGAAATTCTAATAAACAATACATATAGAATAGTGGGGTAGAAGGTTGCACGGCACGAGCACTAAAATGAGAAACTCATTTTGCTGTTTAGCTGAGTACCAATATTGATGTAAGCACCTACACACGTTTTATTTTCTATGGCAAGTGGCTACCTCTGCCATCAATATCACTGATTACAGTACATCTTTGTTGTTGGAGTAGCGACTTGACCCATTGATTAGAAAAGCCATCAATAATTACGATTAGTATACTTTGAGTTTAGATTGATAGACTAGTTGGTCAAATGTTGGCCCATTTAAACTAGACTTTTATGTTTGTAGGGCAAAACATGTAATATATTATATACATTCCTACAAACCTAATCAATCTAAACAAAAAATTATCTTATTATTTAGTTCTAAAAACTTTATCTTCGTATAACTTTTTCAGTGGACTGGTAGTACATACCATTTTTCTTTCGTGATATCGAGACATACCAGACATGAATTAATACATGTTAGGAAAATTTCATTGGATCAAAAAGGTTCCCTAGCACTTGAATTTAATAACGTATCATTTTAAATAAAATATTTATTTTATCATTTTTTGAATTGAAGCACAAGTTAAACTAGATAGATTAAATTGTATTTATACCATAAAATTCAAAAGAAAACATATTGTATGCACATTAACATAATATTATAAATTACTATTAAGCAATTCTAATAAAATAAGTAATTATAATACTAGTGTAAATAATATTGTTTTATAATTTAATATGTTAGACATAATAAACACTATGTTTAGAAATTGCAATTGTTTAAAGTCTTTCAATATTTCAATACTTTACAACTGTCCTATATGGTGTGTATTAGGGTTTTAATTACAAGTGCTAAAAAGTAAAGTTATTATGTAAAACATGATTATTTTATAAAGTTAAGAAATAGTTAAAATAAAATAAGATAAGGGAACAGTATAATTAACTACCTATTTTTAATAAACATTTTAAGTTACTGAATGAATAATTTTTTTAGATTTTACGTGTTCACAACTTACAAGTAAAACCATTAACATTACAGTACTAAACATTCTAGGTATTCTTGGGAAAAACAACAAGAATTGCAAATCGGATCAGGAGAATGATTCTAACTTTTGATTTTCTAAGCATTCTTTATTTGAACTTATTATATTCTGTAATAAATGTATATTATTCTTTCTCAATGTGTTAGTTACCTAAAATATGTATAAACATTGTAAAGTTGTTGATACATAACATTTACTTCAGACGAAATCACTAAATGTATAGAATGAAAATACCAGTAAAATGTTGTTTCTTTATAATAATGAGGATAGACTTTTACTTTATTTTATAAAAAATATTTCATAGGAACCAATATTTTGAAGGACATAGTTGTGTACCTAACTTGGCAAATAAATTATCACAGGGCCCAATAATATTTACCTGATACTGATGGGACGGGTTCTTGTCATAATACCTGAAAACAGAACAGCCAAATATTAATATTATTATTGATGTATAATAATTTGAAATTACGTTAATCGTGTAATTTGGTAAGTAGGCCTTACCCATCACTAATCCTTTGAAGTTTCCTCGCATGCATTACCATCAATGCCGATTATCTGTGGAAATTCACCGCCCGGCTATGGAATTATATCGTTAACGATAAATGTAGGAGGACGTGTCGGTGGTTCTGGGGCTCAATCAGACGTAAGAATCTTTAATCGTAACCGGACGCCATGAAAGAGACCAATAGTAAAATGTAATAAAATGGAGTGAAAAGGAAAAAAACATTTAGACATTAGACGGGGTGAAGATGCTGTCAGGTGAGTGGAAGGGGCTTGTCATCCATCGGGAAGGTATGCACTACCATTGGTCAGTTCGAAAATCAGCTGGCGTTTATAAACAGTGCGAACATTGGATAGTGAAATAATAAGAAAATTTAATTAAAAGTAAATTGATTTTAGGTATCTGGTTAATGAAGGCACTATTTAAATAATTCGAATACTAATTTTTCTCAACAATTCCCGAAAGCAAAACCGAAATTTTACCAAAACCGTTTTTTGTTTATTTTTGTTCAGTTTGCAGCCGTGTTGTATTCGTATAAATTTTGTTTATGCAAAATTCGTCCTTGAAATAAAAACACTAATTTGATTAAAAAAGTAAATAAATATTACCTAAATAGTAAATCTGCCGTCAATGAGTTTAGTGAATTGTCTATATCAGTATATCATTAATTGCTTTAGTTATTTTGTATATTGACCTACGACACTTAAGTAACGATCTACTGTAGTCTATTTAGATATACAAATAGGAGTGTACTTTTATCGTTTAAACAATGGTAGATGTACCCGTTCAAGATATGAACAAAAATACATTTACATGGCACAACAAGAATGGCTACAAATCTGCGAAAACGTAAATTTTACTATAGTACTATGTACTATACTACTATATAGTATTATCTACTTGACTAATATATAATTTTGATCTTATTTTTATTTCTCAGATATAATTTATTTAATTATTTTTCAAGCATTGAAGATTCACATTCAAAATATCTTCATTATCAAATGACCAAATCTTTGTCTGTTCAAGTAAGAATAATACTTGACTAATTTGTTAATGATTGTATTTAATTACTAGTTATGTTATAAAAAAAAAAAATATATATAAAGTTACATGGCTGTATTCTAATTTTATATTTTCAAAACTAGTTTTATTTAATTATAAGTTATTTAAAAAAATATTAAATAATTATTAATGAGGATCTACAGTAGCTACTTGATGCCTTTATCTCCAAAGTTCCAACTTTGTAATACCTAACATTAATTTAAATTTTTTCAAGGTTTATTTTCAATTATAGAAACTTCTTTACTAACTGTTTTGCAGAATACTATTTATATGTATTCTATCGAGAGAGCTACTTTAAGCATCAACAAGCTCATGGGATCTATACTCTAAGAATCTCAAAACAAATACCATATTTCACAATTTACCTTAAGTACCTTCATAAGGCGCACATTGGGTGTGAATTTATGGGGTGCTGGAATAATTTATGGTTCACAGATCCTTGAGGAGCTTTACCCCCCATACCCCCCTAAATCCTAATATTATAATAGACTGCATTGCATCATATTTAATTTGTATACAATAATATGTAAATGGCAATGAATCTAATAGTCTGTACGATTGTAAAGATGCTAGATACACCCAAATGTGTTGTCTTCATATTACAAACGTAGGTACAACATAGGAAAAACTGTATAAAAACCACTCAGGCTGTACTCTAAGCTAAGAAACTAAATGTCCATACTATAAAAATGAGAACATTTACTGTGTAACATTGTTTTTATATTTAGAACAATATATCAGAACAAAAAAAAAAGTTATTTAAGTTTGATAAACTAAAAAATGATTAATTTTGAAACTATAAGAACTTTTTTTGTATTTGTAATATCGAAAAATTAAAAACAATGTTGCACATTCAATGTTCTCCTCTTTCTAGTAGAAACATTAGGTTGCATAACTTGAACTATAGACTGAGTGGTTCTTATCCGCGCAAAACCGTTTTACTATGTTTTCATTTGTAAAGCAGATACCACACATGCGGGTGTAGCATCCTCTTAATAATATTTGTCATTCCGAATTTATTCAATTCAGCGTAGCTCGCGCCCCGCAGAATAAATAAATATATTAGTAAAAACCAAAGTTATAAATAGAACATTTTGTACCCAACCGTGAACCCTAAGATAATATAATTTTCTATAATAATATGATATGATGTGATTGCTACATGTTGTTTAATGTTTCGACAAAAACTGAAACACTGAAACGTGCATTCACACAATGCTGTTTTAATCATGAATGTGTAAACAGTTGTCAATATTTGTAATGGAAAGAAAAATTCCAAACCAATAAACCACAATAATTTATAAATGATTGGTGAAATACTGAAATAAATTGAGGGTGCTAAGCACCCCAAAATGTGCGCCTATGAGTGCGTTCACTATTGACAATATCAAAGCTGACTTTAACAACATTTTTTTTTTTTTTTTTTATTAGATAAATAGAATATTTACAATCTGTAATTTTTATGATACAATAAGTAAATTAGATAATGAAAGAAACAATAATAACATGAATGGTTTGAGGAGGGAGGCCCACCAGTGTGGGTACCGTCTAACTTGGGGTGAGGGATGTCATGGAGTGGACGAAATGGGAAGTGTAATTTTGTTAATTAGGGAAGTAAGAGCCAATAGAAGAGGGTTTAAAATACATTTTAAGTCTTCAATAAATTTGTTGATGATGTGGAGAGGTTGATTGACTGATGAAGAGTTGGCTGTGGCTTTGGCATAAGATGTCGGTTTTTGATTTGAGTTGTAACTGGGGACGTTGAAGATTTGTGGTGCAACTGGTACAGCAGATGGTGGGCTGGGGTGTTTTTTTCGGTTTTTCAACTTTGTCAGCTTTGTAAGCGACTTTGTAAATGGTGCGCTTATGTAAATTTTTAAAAATTTGACAACCTTTGTAGTTGGCAGTGTGGTTACCGTTACAGTTGGCGCATTTAACGGGTTCTTCCCGTGTTTTAGAGCAATCTTCGGTAAGGTGGCTTAACCCACATTTCACGCAACGCGGAGGTTGGTGGCAATAATTGCGTGTATGTCCATACATTTGACAAGAGTGACATTGGGGAGGACCAAGTGGTCTTATTGGATGCTCGAATTTCACAATTGAGTTAAACAATTTGTTTATTTTGAAAATTTTGTTGTTATTGCTGTTGCGGGCCAGGGAAATATTGAATAACGGAAGTGGCGATTTGTTTGTACGGTTGAGTATATTTGAAATGCTGACAACTTTGTATCCAAGGTCTTTAGGCTATATGTCGGTGGCGGTAGAGTGGTGGAGGTGACGTAATACAACGCGGAACGGTTGGAGAGCGCGGAGTTGATAACAGTGAAAATCACAGAACAACAACAACATTTTAAATACAATATCTAACAATTACTTTTTATTTTAAAATATTTTAGACTCAACATGATTCTCCATGTAAAAGTGATTCTCCTCAACCATTTTATCATATTCATCAGGTAATTAACTTATTTTATTTTAATTTTCAAAAATTTGTATGTATAAATAAAATTAAATATTTCTTTCATTGTTAATTTTTTTATGTTATATTCTAAAATAATATTCTGTATGGTTTAATAGGTTATAAATACAATAGATTGTTATATTTGACTTTGATTAAGAATTTTTCATCATTAAACTTTTATGGATCATAATTGAATAGAAACTACTATTGCATAAAAATAATAAATATATTAAATACATTAATTATTGACGTATGTTTTTTTATAGGATTCAATTATTACACAGAAGTCAAGTCCAACATCAGTTAGATTTAGTCCCCGTATGGGTTCTAACGCAATCAATTATGCACGCTCAAGTGCTACAAACCGAGTATCAATTACTCCCAATATGTCACCAATCAGCAGTTCTAATGTAGATCAATCCATATCAAAAATTAGTGCAATGTTTCCTACTGCATCGGAATCCCATATTAAATCATTATTAAATAAGTAAGATAATATATAATTAATTATATCTTATTTTTTTTAATATAATAAAAATTTTTTAGATATCATAACAGAGAAGCTGTTGTTATTAGTGCTTTGCAAGTAGAAAAGCATCCAATCGCTACACCTGGACCTTATACTCCACCATCAGTTAGTCGTCATTATATGTTACAAGCAAATCCTTCACCCATGGCTAGTCCATTACCTAAGCCAGCTCATTATTCTCCAAAAATGAAACTCAGGTAATTTTTTACATGCATTTAATTTTGAGAGGTTATAATATGTAAATGAATACCCTTATTAAAAAAAAATCACATGCAAGTGTTCAAACAATAATAAACCATAAATCAATCTTTATTAATTTCATTATTATTATTATTTATAATATAAGTTCTTAGTCCATATATTTTAACACTGATTACCTAGATATTTAACTTAATCAAAATATTTAGGACATTTTAATTTATTTCAAATAATATTTAATTAAGGGACCCGGTGCCAGTTTTTAAAATTTTTTGTAGTTCTATAAAATTTGAAAATTAAATTTTATATTTTAGTTGCCACTTCAATTATAATACTTTTTCACTATATACTACCTTATACCTATTTAGGGGGGATTATTAGGGTGTATTATATTGAAAAAAATGACTATGTGAATAATTCTCATGCTTTGTAAAATTGTCGGATTTTGATAACTATTATTTTATCTATAAGAAAATTTCCTGTATCGAACTTCGATGTTTTATTTTATTTCAAATATTGATATAATATAATACAAAAAAAACTGCTTAAGATTGTAAAATTTTTGAAGACATATTATAAAGTTTGAGTTTAAAATATTGAAAAACGGAGTTCGATGCGGCCTGTAGAATGAATATTACCCTCTATTAGTTAAAAAAAAACTATTAAATTTGGTCATTTCTACAGAACAGGATCATTATTCCCGTAGACCCTATTTAGAAAATTACATTGGCACCGGGCATCTACACTATTTGTCTTTTTTTTAAGTATTTAATATTGTTTTATTTATAAATAAAATATTTGGTCAGACTAATCTAAATAATTATTGTGAGTATGTAATTAATTATTTTATTATTTGATAGTAGATATTGAAAAATAGTAGTACCTAAAAACTACCTTAATAGATTATCCCTTTAAATTAACTTTTATTTTTAAAGTTCATTTTAAACAAACGAATATTGTAGATGACTATAGATGCAAATATTATGTGTATAAGTGTATTTGTTGTAAATGTGTTTGTGTGAGGCTTGAATTTAAAATGTGTTGCCATGATTTTATTTATTTCTTTTACCTATTTTATTTTTATTTTTAGCATGAATTTTATTTTTGATGTTTCAGTATATGTAGTTAAATTGAATTGATAACTGTCTGATGTAATTAGACGATAGAAAATATTTTTTGTGGGCAAAATTTTTCATTGATGGATTTATTTTATAGCATGAGTTGGTAAGTATTTTTATTTTTTATTTTTTTTTTGAAAAATTGATTTTGCAAATCATGTATTGTTGTTTTTAATTACAACGTCTTTGTTTTATATTTCATATAGATATTTGAAAAGTGTATTTCCAGTAGTAGAAGAAACAGTACTTTTGGATACATTATGTAGTGCTGACAATAATGTTAACCAAGCCACAAAAACATTACTAACTATGGGATTCAACAAACGACATAACATTACAAACATTGTGCCTAAACTGCCTAGAGTTACATTAACCAACAGTGAAAATGATTATGAAGAGGACGATATGTTTTGGTTACGAAGAAAAACTTGTGATGATTATGATAAAACTAAATCTACTTGTTCATCTTGGCCTGTTTCTTCTGTTGTATCAACACCAACCAAAAAAATAAATGTTGAAGAACAGATAAAAAGTAAAAATTAAAAAACAAAAATATTAAGTAATAAATAAGTATTAATAATAATCTTTATTTTTGTAGTAAAACAAAGATTACAGGATAAATTTGATGATCAAGAAGAAAAAATTATAATTTTTGCCTTGGAAAGTACAGATTACAACGAATTATTAGCTGATCAGATTCTTAAAAATCATTTGGATAATGAATTTAAAACAAAGGATGAAAATTATGGGTAATATTATTAAAATAAAATAAATAGATATATTTAAAATAGTGTAATAAAATGATCTGTACAACTTGAATTCATTATATTGCATATACACTTTTATATAAAATTGAAAATACATCCTTGAAGTAGTTAATATTAACTTTACTTATTATTATAGGAAACTCAAAAAGGAAAATTCTAGTAAAGAAACAACTGGTGACTGTGTTGTAATGAACAAACTTTCACATTCTAAAACTGAATCGAGAAATTCTTTCTGGTAAGGAATTATTTGTGTTACATAGTGGGTATAACAATATTATTTAATTACAAAAGACAAAAATAATATTGATTAGTCTTAAATTTGTATTCAGTTAGGACTGTTGACACATAATTATGTTAATGATATATAACAACTTTATTAAGCGGACTGCCTACCTTGTCGGTTCCCAAAAGATACAGTATGCATATTCTAGTATATATGTTACAAAATTATAAAATTATAGTAAAAAGTTATATAAATACAATTATTATAAAAAAAGTTAAAGTATCTGCTAGGTAGAATGAGTTTCTGAGCCATGCAAGAAATGTATTGGTCTACCATTATTAAGTCTTTAGCGTATGTCTATTATAATTTTTAATAAATATATTCTTCAAGTTTTGGCAACCCTATATTTTTATTGTTTTCAATGTAGATATGTTATTAGTGCTTCAGATATGTAATTACAATTGTATTATTATACTCTATCGAGCAAGAGAATACGGCTATTCTACCATTGGGACTGGATAGATGGTAGGGTGTCGTTTGGGGGGTGCTCAAAAGAACTGATTTTTGTTGAGACACGTCGTGTAAGTGTTCTCTTGCTGGATGGAGAATAGTTTTGTTATGTAGAAGGTAAAATTATAAAATAAGCGGAACTTCAGTTTTAAGGTTTTCTACTATTTGGAAGTCCAAAGAAGACTTATAAGGAATTGGTCAAGAAATCAAATTCAATAATAAATAATAATTCTCTAGCCAGGTTGGGCTGTTGAGTGGTTTCCTATTAATGGATAATATTACTCGTATACATATATTCTTATTTGTCGCTTATTTGTTAATTATATGAATTATAAATATAAAATTATTATATAATTCTAATTATATTTGAATATATGCTCAGCAAAGCTTATAAAATGTTAGGCTTCATAAATAGGCACACTCAGCCAGTGGCGGATACGAGGGAGGGGCGAAGGGGCGTTTGCCCCCCCCCCCTTGGGCTGTCTTTTTAACGTTATTTTCTTTTACAATATATGGCTAAACAAAAAGACAATTTAATTTTTGAAAATTCGCCCCCCCCCCTTGGGTTACTTCTGGATCCTCTACTGCACTCAGCAATTTAATAACCCTACTACAATAAAAAAAACAATTTATTGCTCCCTTGTGCGATCTGTTCTTGAATATGTATCACTAATTTGGAGTCAATCGTTAACTACTCATATTCATGATCTAAATAATATCTAATTTAAATTTTTTAAAAGAATTGCAAATATGAAAAACCTACCCATGTCTAATGACTATTATGCCAGTAAAAAATTTAGTAAGCATAGATTCCCTCCAGCTAATACGTAAGTTATTTGATATCATGTTCGTATACAACTTGTTCAATTATAATATTGTAAGCCCTGAGCTTTTATCTCTGGTCAATTTCCGTATTTCCTCCTCCTACTTGAGAAATTATAATCTTTTTGCCATTCCATTCTTTAAGTCCAAATCAAGTAGTGACTCATTCTCTGTTAGAGCTCTGAAACTTGCTAATTTAGTATCCACCACCTTAGATTTTTTTCAATACTACTCGTGATACTTTTAGATTTAAGTCAATTATATTTTTAAAAGAAACATTATAATTTTGATATTAGTCTTCGTCAATGAATTTTTTCTTTATGTTTTTATATATTTGTTATTTGTTTACTTATATATTTATATACTTTTTAATATAACTTAGTGTTCTACATAATAATTATTATATTATCTAATTTTTGTACTTATTCTATGCATTATTAATTATTTATACCACATTGAATTATAAAATAAATAAATTATGCATTATATGTCATATCACTTACTATTCTTTCTTTTGTATAGTATATAAATAAGTTATAAGTATAATAAGTAGTGTTTCTAAGAAAACAATAGTATCATAAATACATATAATTAAGTCAAAATATACATGATTTGAAAAGAAAGAATGTAAACTTATTTATTACCATTAAGTATATATTGTAATATACTCAATGTAATTAGTTTTATATTAGTAATATAGTTTTTTTTTATGTATATAATATGTTAATTATTAAATATTTATTTTATTTGGGTTTAGTGAAATAAATGTTGAGAGTCAGATGGTTGCAAATGGTTCACAAAAAAGTTTGGCAAAAGGACCCAATAAAGATTTATTGAGGTAAACCCTATTTGTTACTAAACAACTAACAATCTTTACTAAGTAATATATTTTTCTTACAGTAAAATTTCCTCATCTAAATGTGAGCTGGATGAAAAAAATAGAGTGAAACCCAAAGGCCCAAATAAATCATTGTTGAGTAAAATTCATTCTTTAGCAAAAGGACCAAATATTGAGCTAAAAAAAGGACCGTCTAAAGGATTAGCTAAGGGTAGTATTTTCCATAGACTATTCAGGAAATAATTACTTATGTTATATATTATTTTAAATTAAGTACATTATATCTATATTTTAGATTCTTTGAATTTGTATAGGGAATTAAAATTTTTTTTTACTACAATAATTTAATATTACTTTGTGACAAATTTGTAGATTAATTGTATTGATTATAATATTATATAATTATTTTTCATTTGCTTGTATAGGAACTTCAATCAGAAATCTATCTGATAACACTTGTATAACCCTTATTTTTGTAGATAATATTTAATATAATATAAGTAAAAATCAATAATTATGTACTTAATAATTTATATCGAAAAATGATTATGATAGTTTTGTGATTAAATCTAAACTTGGAATATGGTGTTAAATTTAGTATATTTATTTCACATGAAAATTATTTACTTGTTCAACCGCTTGACGTGTATTTGAACGGTAAGCTCGACTAAAATGAAAAAAAAAAGTCATTTAGACATAATGCTCCCAGGGCAAACATTGTACCAATGCCCCCCTCCCACCACAAGAAAAATACATTTAATTGTCATTCAATTTCAATTATATTGAAATTTTCTGTAAACAGCAATTTGATTTGCTTGTAGACATTTTTTTTTTTTTATTGAGGTATACGACCTTGTGAGGAATCATCTATAATACATTTTAAAATCTTAGATTTAAAAAGAAAAATGTTTATGAATTTACGGAAATTTCTTTCTCTTACGAAAAGTTAACAAGCCATCGTGGCAGTCGTAGCAACAAAATTGAATAATTTCGCTGGATAGTCATAGAACCTAATATTCTTTTATCTATGCATAGAACAGGGTTTGAAGCTGATGAAAAATGACAAATACTCAGAGATGGAGACACAATCGCTCGTTGACTTTTCGTAACAGATGTGGATCTTCTTATATGCTGTGTACCATTGCATAGAACATTATCTATGTTCTATGACCATATATCTATGTTGTAAGACCATATATCTATGTTGTAAGACCATTTTGGTGCCCTAACATGTGTGAGAGACATGGCAACAAAATATTAATTTGTTTTTAAATATTTTTATACAAAAACAAACCATTGAAAGTAGAAACGTGCGTGTTGTGTTGGTTTTTTGTAAAGGAGTTAATTTAAAAAAAAAATACAAATATTGTATATAAATTAATCATTTATTTTAACTAATAAATCATAATCTTCAACTTTATACCTAGGAAATTCTCTTTCACCATGTTTATTAATTCTTGTTATTAATTTATCCACTTGGTGCTTTTTTAAATAATGCAAAGTATCTATAAATAACATTAAAAAAAAATGTATTACATCAGTATTTGCACATAACCTTAATGTTAAATTAAGTACTAATTTACCTCTAACGTTTTTTTTTATGTCTGCTGGGACATTATTATCAATCCAATCATGGAAAAACTTACAAATAACTTTACTTTTTGCACCTGGATACAATTTATTGGTTATTTCTATCCAATTCAAATCCGACCAGTGCTTAGGATTTATCTGTTCTAATCTAAAAAATTATAATAATATTTTATTTATCATTACTTTTAATCTATAATAACAGATCAAATAACTTACAATTTTAACACAGTTAAGTTGAACGTTGACATTAAAATAGGTTCTTCACAAAATAACATGGTATATAAATAGTTCCATTGATGTCTAACTTTATCATAAGTAATATTTTTTCCGAGGTTTTTTGCAACTTTAATCAATATATCCTTTGTTATTGTTAGATTTTTCAATTGTGTCCAATGTTCTGTATTTGTTTCTAATAGAATATTTGTTAATAGTTCTTGCCGCTTTTGATCGTCCCACATAAATTCTAATGAAATTACAAATAACTTTAAACTATAGTTTTTAGAATTAATATAATTTAACTCACTTTCACGTTTTATATGTTGATTTTTTAAAACTTCATGTCTTCTGTAAAGTTGTAATCTAGTTCGGTTTAGAATTAAACTTAATACAGAAAATTTGTTTTTTATTGCATCACATTGGTCTACTTTTATAATTAATTGGTCTTCTTCTTCACTAAAACTATGGAAAAAGTAATACAGTAAAGTTATTAATAAATAATATTGTATTCCAGTGCAAGTTCCCTAACTTTACATCAAAAACAAAACTCAATTTTCTTCATTCTAAAAAGTAAAAATCATTACTGACTCTCACACGTAATAAAAGTTTTTCCTTTCGAGCCACGTTATCGTCCCTAATTGTTTACCCTAATGGTCATCATAATTTTAATTTTACTACGGAATATCTAAATAGCACCGATTTGGAGTTTCATACATACTGTCCAACATGCAAACGCCCATTTAGGGTCAACATTTTGATTCATGTCACCTTTAGCCACTAGAATCAAACACTGTGACACCCTAACATCAAAATAATAAACAATCTCAATTGTATATTTTAGAAATATTCTTTGATTAAAAAAAACACAGTAAGCAGAAATTACTAAGTATACACTTTATTTGAGTTGCTGGGTTCAATAAACGTTGACACCTGAAACTTTAATTGGATTAAATGTTGTTAATGGTAATATGTTAAGATAAAATAATAATGTGACTTTTTTTCTGATTATTATTTGTCTGTATCATATTTGTGTTTATTCTTGGTAAATAAAAGTATAAACAGCCTTTAATGCTAAGTAATAACATATAATTAACTTTCATTTGTATAATAAGCAAATAATACTTTTAAATTATTATTTCATTGCATTCCTCATCAAAAAACTATAAAGGTGGATATAAAATGTTTTATACTAAATCAGAAAGACTGACACAACGGGAGTTACAATGGGGGGTTAAAGGGGTGTTGGTCCCCCCCCCTTGAGCTGTCTTTTTAATGTTAACTTTTATTATAATATTTGGCTAAACAAAAAGGTAATTGAATTTTTGAAAATTTACAGCCCCACTTCGCGGGACTTCTGGATACGTTACTGGACCAATAAATAATAAAGGTAAATAAAGGTATAATAAATTGAAAATACAGATACCAGCTTTACTATTTTACATGACAGGGGCAGCTATAAATAACAACATGATTTTTTTCGAATAATTTTTTTTCCTTTTCCCCACTTCCTTTCCCTTTGTGACACCCCAGTTGAGAACCACCGCATTTGGTCATACCAAGAAGTATTGCACTCACTGCCACCCGCTATGTTAAGTGTGGGGAAGATCACTCGTCTGAGGATTTCACCAAAGACCATAACTTCCCAGTCAAATGCGCACTTTGCGAGGGGTTTGATGTGGCCAACCCAATGTAGAGAAATATTATCTTACTAATATAAAACTAATCATTATACTAATATTACTAATATAAATTATACGAAAGATAGAATACATACCATGTTTTGTCTTGGTATTCATTAAACAAAATATTGAATCTATTAAAAACGGAATATAATAATCGGTTAGGAAGTCCAGCAGATATATAACGAATAAATTGTAATCTTTCTGTAGGACTCAAAGCCATTTCCAAACCATTAGATAAGAATGGTAGAATATTTGAAATATTGTATTCCTGAAAATATAATTATCATTTTATATACATAATTAGTAATATATTGTATAAATAATACAAATAGTTAAACAAAACTATAATTTTATTAGTAGACAAATTAGAACAGTTTTTAATATTTAAATTTAGCCATTTAGACTTAAGAATGTATAGTATTACAGCAATATCATATATTTTATATTTTATCATTAGTTAGCCTAATTAAGATGGAGGTAAACTGCACTACCACTGAAATTTCTTGGGTTACCCTTAAATTATAAATCAACGCCTACTAAAGATTTTAAAACATAATGAAATTTAGTTGAAAATGTTTTACAATGTTAATTATTCACATAATTAAAATTGATCAAAATACTTTAAAATTTTTTTGCCATGCAATACCATATAATATAAATTAATAATGTTAATTTTTATTGAATATTATAAACTAAACCTGACCTGTTTCTTTGAATAGCGTCTTAAGTTCTACTGTATTCGATTGAAAAATATAATTTATCATTTAATCATATTATACCTACCTAGTACCTACATTGGTATGTCAAACGAGGTTGTGGAAAGGCGGAAAAACCTCTGAGTTTTTTATGGGATGGAGGGTGGCTAATAGTTAATTAATTAGTTTTTATTTATTTAGAGTTTAAGCACCTCAAAGGGGTAAAGAGTACAGTTCTAGTTATTATAGATTTACAAGACATTATACATTGTGAATCTAAATATTGAATTGTTTTAACAAAGAGAGAAAAAAACAACAAATATATAATATACAATAAATACATGTAATAATTTAATATGAACTAGTATTTAAGTATTTACTAAAACAAGTAGTTATGACAGTAAATGAGTTTATCGGATTTTAGACTTGCCATTGAATAATTATATATATTATATTCATTAACATAAACAAATCTAGTCTTTCCAGCAGGGATTCGAAAAGTAGTTTTAAAAATATTATAAATTAATACTCATACTCCCTCCCAGTAACTTCCCAGGTTATAAAGGCAAAAATTATTTTTACCTTTCGATATAATTTAATATCAAAATCAACACTATTGATAAAAAATAGATTGAAATCTTGTAAGTTTTTTTATTTGTTTATAAGTCTTAATAGGCCAGAAAATGTCATTAGGAACTCCAAACTTCTAATAAACACTATTATTCAATATTCATACCTAACTATACTTAAAATTTAATGATGGCAATAAATTATGATTATACTACAATTTATAATAAATAATACATCATCTGCTGAATGCTGATAGGAGCTGTGAAATGGGTTTTCTTTAAACATAATACCTTTTGAAATTTTGACCAATATTCTCGAATCATATTATCTTCATCTTTATTAAATACTCTTAGTTTGATCAGAGGATTGTGCTTCTTTATAATATCCATTTTGCTTTTATTTGGTAATCTACTTAAAGTAGTCTCAATAAAATGAATTTTATTTTTCATACATTCAGGTGGTAATTTAATAACTAAATCTTTCATATCCTAGGAGAAATAAATACAAATTATATAAAGTATATACTATATACCTGACTCTGTCCCACGAGAAAATTAATTTAAAAGCCATTTTTGTGATATAACGTATGGTATTTTCTCTTTCACACGGGCTGACGTCAGCCAGCTATGGTGTGGGGATGGGCGGTAGCGACCAGTTTTGAATCGGCCGTTCTCTCGTGGGATAGAGTATAATTTATATGATATAATATTAAAAAAAAAAATTTATTTATTATAAGTTTTATACCTGTGCAGAATCAATTTTTTCAACAATTTTTTTCAAAATAATTTTTCCAATTGCTTTTAATAATAAAATATCTGATGCTTTTATTTCACATTTTTTATTTATGGTTAGGTTGATTTTATTTGACAATTGTTCATTAATTAGTTTGAAATTAGGATGATTTTTTAGTGAAGGGTCGCCATTTGTTAGATACTTTATTAAATTAAAATGTTTCAAATTTAAGTTGGTATTATTAGTTGACGATTCCTCAAAATTATTTAATTCCATGGAATTTAGCAGAGTCTTTAGTCTACTCTGGTTTTGGGAGATCATAGGCATATTAAGATTGTTAGCTATTTTATCGTGCTTTTTCCTCTTTTCAGATTCTTTAGTTGCAAGATGTTCATTATCTAAGCTATAATTAATTTCCAGTGAAGCAGTTGCTAGTGCCTTAGTATCAGAGTTATTCATATTTGACTCAATAACTTCTTCACACATTCTTTCAAATATTTCAGTACCATGCTTAGTATTTGTATGTGTTAAATTTAAACTTTTATTAGGATTTCTCTTCTTTTTCGGTTTTTTAGTTGGAACATTTTCATCATTAAAATCATTTCCCAATGAAATATCTGGCAAAGCATTCATTTCAGACATTCTTTTTAGGCTTATATTTTCAGTGGAATAGGAATCGGAATCATTAAGATTAGGTTCATTATTTTTTTCAAATGTTTTAAAATGTGCATCGTTATTGGTATTTAATTCTATTGAGTTTAAACTTTTATTATGATTTTTCTTCTTCTTAGGAATTTTAGTTGGAACATTTTCATTATCATTGCTAAAATCATTTCCCAATGAAATATCTGCCAAAGTATCCAATTCAGATATTCTTTTTAAGCTTATATTTTCTGTGGAATCAAAACCATTAATATTATGATCATTATTTTTTTCGAATGTTCTGAACTGTGCATCATTATTGGTATTTAATTCTATTGAGTTTAAACTTTTATTATGATTTTTCTTCTTCTTAGGAATTTTAGTTGGAACATTTTCATTATCATTGCTAAAATCATTTCCCAATGAAATATCTGCCAAAGTATCTAATTCAGATATTCTTTTTAAGCTTATATTTTCTGCGGAATCAAAACCATTAATATTATGTTCTTTAACTTTTTCATTTGCTCTGAAACTTGCATCGTTATTTTTTTTTAGTTCTATTGAGTTTAAACTTTTATTATGATTTTTCTTCTTCTTAGGAATTTTAGTTGGAACATTTTCATTATCATTGCTAAAATCATTTCCCAATGAAATACCTGCCAAAGTATCCAATTCAGATATTCTTTTTAAGCTTATATTTTCTGTGGAATCAAAACCATTAATATTATGATCATTATTTTTTTCGAATGTTCTGAACTGTGCATCATTATTGGTATTTAATTCTATTGAGTTTAAACTTTTATTATGATTTTTCTTCTTCTTAGGAATTTTAGTTGGAACATTTTCATTATCATTGCTAAAATCATTTCCCAATGAAATACCTGCCAAAGTATCCAATTCAGATATTCTTTTTAAGCTTATATTTTCTGCGGAATCAAAACCATTAATATTATGTTCATTAACTTTGTCATTTGTTCTGAAACTTGCATCATTACTTTTTTTTAGTTCTATTGAGTTTAAACTTTTATTATGATTTTTCTTCTTCTTAGGAATTTTAGTTGGAACATTTTCATTATCATTGCTAAAATCATTTCCCAATGAAATATCTGCCAAAGTATCCAATTCAGATATTCTTTTTAAGCTTATATTTTCTGTGGAATCAAAACCATTAATATTATGATCATTATTTTTTTCGAATGTTCTGAACTGTGCATCATTATTGGTATTTAATTCTATTGAGTTTAAACTTTTATTATGATTTTTCTTCTTCTTAGGAATTTTAGTTGGAACATTTTCATTATCATTGCTAAAATCATTTCCCAATGAAATATCTGCCAAAGTATCTAATTCAGATATTCTTTTTAAGCTTATATTTTCTGCGGAATCAAAACCATTAATATTATATTCTTTAACTTTTTCATTTGCTCTGAAACTTGCATCGTTATTTTTTTTTAGTTCTATTGAGTTTAAACTTTTATTATGATTTTTCTTCTTCTTAGGAATTTTAGTTGGAACATTTTCATTATCATTGCTAAAATCATTTCCCAATGAAATACCTGCCAAAGTATCCAATTCAGATATTCTTTTTAAGCTTATATTTTCTGTGGAATCAAAACCATTAATATTATGATCATTATTTTTTTTGAATGTTCTGAACTGTGCATCATTATTGGTATTTAATTCTATTGAGTTTAAACTTTTATTATGATTTTTCTTCTTCTTAGGAATTTTAGTTGGAACATTTTCATTATCATTGCTAAAATCATTTTCCAATGAAATACCTTCCAAAGTATCCAATTCAGATATTCTTTTTAAGCTTATATTTTCTGCGGAATCAAAACCATTAATATTATGTTCATTAACTTTGTCATTTGTTCTGAAACTTGCATCATTATTTTTTTTTAGTTCTATTGAGTTTAAACTTTTATTATGATTTTTCTTCTTCTTAGGTTTCTTAGTTGTAACATTATGACTATCCATGATCAATTTATTTTCGGACAAAATATCTGACGATGTGTTTAATTTAGGTTTTGTTATTTGGTTTAAATTTTTTCCGTAATACGAATCATTAATTTCATCATACGTTCTTTCAAATATTTGACTTTCTGTATCATGGTTTGTGTTGAATTCTATTAAATTTAAATTTTTCTTCTTTTTAGGTGTTTTAGTTGGTGTAACATTTATTTCAGACATTTTTTTTTGGCTTATATTTTTTGTGGAATCGGAATCATTAACTGCATCATTATTGTTATTTAGTTGTATTGAGTTTAAACATTTATCATGGTTTTTCTTTTTCTTAGGTTTTTGAATTGCAACATTATCATAATCCATGCTACATTTATTTTCTGATGATGTGTTTAATTCAGACTTTATTGTTCGGTTTACATTTTCTCTGAAATCAAAATTATTAATATTTTGATCATTAACTACCTCATAAGTTCTTTCAATTATTTGGATATTTGTATCATGATTGGTGTTGAATTCTATTGAATTTAAACTTTCATCATGATTTTTCTTCTTTTTTGGTTTTTTAGTTGGAACATTCTCATTATCAATGCCACAACTATCACCCAATGAAATATCGGCTAAAGCATTTATTTCAGACTTTCTTTTCCGGCTTACATTCTTCCTAGAATAAGAATCAATGGTATTTTGTTCATTAACTTCTACAAGAGTGGTGTTTAAACTTTTATTGTGCTTTTTCTTCTTTTTAAGTTTTTTAGTTGTTAAAGCATTTATTTCGGACATTTTTATTTTGGTTATATTTTCCACGGATTCAGGATCATTAATAATATGTTTATTATCTTTTTCATATGTTCTGTGATCTGCATCATTATAGTTATTTATTTCTATTGAATTTAAACTTGTTTTATCTTTTTTCTTCTTTTTAGGTTTCTTAGTTACAACATTATCATTATCCATGCTACATTTTTTTTCCAATGTAATATCTGACGAAGCGTTTAATTCAGACTTAATTATTTGGTTTACATTTTTCTTGTAATCAGGATCATTAATATTTTGTTCATTAACTTCTTCATACATTCTGTTAAATATTTCAGTATCATGATTGGTATTTGTATGTATTAAATTTAAACTTTTATTATGATTTTTCTTCTTTTTCGGTTTTTTAGTTAGAACATTCTCATTTTCCATGCTACAATTATTTCCTAATGAAATATCTGCTAAGGTATTTATTTCAGACTTTCTTTTTTGGCTTACATTCTTCCTTGAATAAGAATCAGTAATATTTTGTTCAATATCTTTTTCACAAGTTTTTTCTTCCGTATAAGTATCTAACTCTGTTGAACTTCCATGGTACATTTTCTTTTTAGGAGTTTTTTTTACAAAACTTTCATTATGTACATCATTACTAGTATACATTTTTGTTAATTCTACAAATTTAACCTTTTTATCATTATCCATTTTTGATATTTGTTTATCTTTTTCAGATTTCTGAAAAATATTTACACTTTTAAATTCATGCAACAAACTACCATTATCATAAGTATTACAGAATAAACTTAGTTTTTTAAATTGTTGGTATTTAACTCTTCAGAAGTTGTCTCGCTTAATTATTTTATTTCAGTGATTTCGTTGTTTTTTTTTTTTTGCCTGTAATGTTATAAAAATATATACATATTATTGGTTAGGTATTTAATATTCAAAATGATCACCTATTTTGTTTTTATGTTTAAATATACATACTTCTGAACTCAGAGTTTTATTTAAATTAATTGTATACTAAATATGAACTTCGAGTGAATGTTAGTAGGCATACTGTATACCAGGTGATCCATTCAATGTAAAAGACTATTATTTTTGAAAAAAAAAATTACCTAATTTTAAGTAGGTAAAAAGTAGGTTTACCTAAGTAAAAAACAATATTTTAATATTTTTTAATCACAACATTCTCTCTTAATTCCTTATTAGGTACAAAGCAAAATATTTTTTGGAGTAGGTACTTGGATAAATACTTGGATGAATTCTAGACGAGTAGTTTATGAATTATGAGATATAACTATTTAAGTATTTAAAGTTTGGATGAGTGTAGTAGAGTGTTACAAAGATATCCTCAACATTTTAGTTAGTCCACTACTCTGATCATCTAACCATGTTTATTTATTTGGTAATACTAACCAATAACTTTTAATAATTACCTAAATGAAAAAAACAATGTCCAAAAATCTAATGTTCTTAAACTGATAACTTTAATTGTATTTATGTTATCCAAATAATAAAAAGCTAGTCCACGGATAAAGTTCTTCCCATTGCGTTGTGGAATTTTAGTAATTTTACTATCAATACAGAGGGAGTAAAATTGTTTCGGGAAAAAAGGTTTTTGCTTTATTATTGTACATAGTACATTTGTAAGACGGAAACAAAACATGTGGTTACCACATCCTCTTAAACACTCATTGTTTCATTTTACTATTTCCGTTTTTCGAAAATATTTATAATACATAACTTTAAATAAGGTACCCAACAAAATAAGATTTTTGAAAAAATATATATAGGTAAGTAGCTGGTATAGGTTGGCATTTTACTTTTTTAAACTTTGTACCTTTATGGCTTTACGAATGACAATAAGGCAGTATAAATAGAAATTTTATTTTTAAAAATTGAAATTATTTAAAAGAAATACTATCAACAACGTTATTTGTTTCTATTGTTCATTAGTAATCTGGGTTTAAATTAATGAAATACAAATATTTATAATTTATTACTCACCTATAAAAAATGTATGAAGTAGGTACTTGCACCTCTAGGATGATTTAAAATGTATTTGAAATACTCAATCGTACATATTAATACATATAATATATGAATTACCTACATATAAAGTTATATCTCTGTGGTTATATCATACTCTATCACTGAACTACATAATTACAGGACATAAACAAAACTGTATAACAACGAACAAACTTACACTCGAATTTCAAATTATATCGTTCTGTCGTTCTGTGTAAGTACTAACTACTAAGGAATAAGGTTGGACACTCGGATAACTTCCCGCGACCCGCGTGGTTCTACTATCAGATAGAGTGCACAAAGTAGAATAATAGAATGCGTCATGAGTAATGACAAAATAGATAGGAGACTGGAGACCGAGACCACGGACTAAGATATTATACCACATTATACAGGACTGGACACGACCAGGTTGGAGGGTGTGGGGGGTTGACTACGAAATGTAGTACAACAGGCGGTGTTCGGGGGGGATACTTTCCTTTTAGCATTACTAGCGCCGTCTTAGTGGATACTTATAGAACTAGAACACATCATACAAATTTCTAGTTCCATAAATATCCACTAAGACAGCGTTAGTAATGCTAAAAGGAAAATATACCCCCGAACTCCGCGTCCGCCTGTTGTGATACATTTCGTAACCACAATATTCATCTCGTGTCCAGTCCCGTATATCTTAGTCCGTGCTGGAGACTGTGTTCAAGATAAGATAATATTGTTCTGTGATAGTACCATTTTAATCACGGACTAAGATATACAGGACTGGACACGAGATGAATATTGTGGTTACGAAATGTTTTACAACAGGCGGAGTTCGGGGGGATATTTTCCTTTTAGCATTACTAGCGCCGTCTTAGTGGATACTTATGGAACTAGAAATTTGTATGATGTGTTCTAGTTCCATAAGTATCCACTAGGATGGCGCTAGTAATGCTAAAAGGAAAATATCCCCCCGAACACTGCCTGTTGTAAAACATTTCGTAGTCAACCCCCCCACACCCTCCAACCTTGTCGTGTCCAGTCCTGTATATCTTAGTCCGTGATTTTAATTCGTGGATATTATTGTGATATCATACAACAAAGGGTTAGCGCATCTTACCTTTCCTAGCCATAGTTAATAGTCATAGTTCGCCTCATTTCATTGGCCGTTAAATTACTCAGACACGGTGGCGTTCCAGCAAATAGAAAACCACTACAGCGCTGCTTGTTGGACCGGTCGCTTAAATATATATTTAAACCATGGTTGGACCTTTTTAGAGGTTAAGAAATAAATATTAATTAAATATTGATCACGAAACACGATTACACAACAGTCAATAACACGATGTCACGATCACGGACTAAGAATTAAGAAATAATGTGACTACATCGTGATATTGATAAAATTAAAAATACAGTAATAACCATAGACTTTAAATAAGACTTATAATATATGGTAATAACTTGTCTATGCAGTATGCACCACGATTTAAGCATGACAAAATATACTTTGTCATGGATTTAAGATCTTAAATCGAGCTATGTACGAATGTTCGTCATATAATTATAATATTTATATAATTTTTTAATTTATCATGGTCTTGTCTATGCCTGACATGTCCAGATGTCCTGCCGTCCAAAGTCCAGACACCAACCTTAAAGTCTGTAGCTCTGTACTACAGTATCACCAAATATTGACTTATTAGTTATTATTTGCAGTAATGCCCAAAATCCGAATGCACTATATACCGATTACCAGCAGTTCTCAAATCCCAATAGATTTTATGCCTCGACTGCGGGACCCCCTATAAGCTATAATGTCGCAAACATTTTTGGTTTATTATGATGGCATTAAAAAATAGATTTTGGCGTCCCTAAAATAATTGTTGGTGATTCCCAGTTTGAGAATCCTGCAATACATATACAATAGTCCATAATATAATATATTTGCCCGGGCATGGCTCGGGCATGTGCCCAATCAAAAATTCTGACAAACACAAACACTCACGTGTAAAAACTTACCATTCCAAACCCTACCATCACCACAATACAACCCTACAAACAGGCAACAGCTAATGGCCATAGAAGCCGGGCTTAAGGATCAATAAAAAAAAAAAAATAATAATATATTTTGTCATGCCATTGGACTGTGGCAGGTCCTTTTGCCCAGAGTGGTTTCTTGACTTAGTTTTTAAACAAATAACAAAAAATCAATAATGAACTGTAAAACTCCCATCATATTTCTTAATTATAGCTTGAAAAATAAGAGAATACTATGTTATTATGTTTCCGAACCATAAAGAACCATAGATCTGATTAGAAAGAAAATAAATTGTAGCTAGTTGCTATGAATCCCGAATGAAGTCCCAAGACTTTAAATTTGCTAGGTATATACTAACTATTCTATGCTTGCTACTGTCACAAAACCGCAATTAAATTAAGATGATATATTATGTTTGGAATTGACCATTATTGGTGGTGATAAGTCACTTTTAACGTTATTTTATCTTGTGTATTATTGTAATATCTCATATTAATTAATATTAAACAAATATACATTTTGGTTGTTCCTTTATTTGCCTAGAATTATTCGTAAATCAAAAATGTTATAATAGTATTTAATGTCAAAAATATAAATACAACTTTATACCGTAATAATTTAATTATTTAAATTAATATTTATTATAAGTTATTTAACTCTTAAGAGATAACTTTACTATAAAAAAAAAATAATTCTCTATTAGGTATACAATTATACAAATATATGGAATGATTATAATATATATTATGTAAAGATTGTTCTTGTATGATATAAATTGGCCTTAGAAAAAATAAACCAGATTGATTCAGTTTTTAGTAGAAAATGTATTGGAAACTTTTTATTATTCAAGTTAATATATCTATTCAAGTTAAGAGTTAACCTTTAAACTGATGAAATCCAACCAAAATGAGTTGAGTCGTCCCAGCCCACCGCAAGCATTAGAATAGGCTGTAGCGATAGGAGAGCCATGTGCGACGGTCACCAACATTTGTGACCCATGACAGAATGACTAAAAAACATAGTGCACAACGTTCAATCTCTATGCGTGATTGGGGTTCACTCTCAACCTAAATCCAGGAAGTCGGTAATAGCTAATAACTAATAAGTAATAATCAATAAATTCTGTAAAATTAATTAAAGCACTTCCCTCAAGCTCATCTACATAGCTGCACAAACCAATCAACTAACCTTAATAAGTTAATTATTATTTAATAATTTAATCACAAAATATTAATAATCTATGTACCTATGTGCAGTACGTTAATAACTTAAAATCACATAACACACTGTTTGTATATCTTAATAAAAATAATGAAACATACAATTTCAAAGGAGGAGAATCTTAAAGAATAAAATGATTGATAAATATTATAATATTTAATACATAAAGTCTAATTTTTACTTAAATACACATTACTTTAACATCCAACAATTTTGTATTATTACTTAGTAAGTTACTTATTGATTGATACTTAACAAAAAAATGAATTATTATTGGACAAATATTTATTATTTATTAGTAAATTAAATAAACTATTTTTTTTTAGGTTCATGGATATATTGAATACACGTTAATATATTATTAGTGCTATTACTTATGAAAACATTTAGAAATTATTAGAAATTCAATGAATTAGACACCCTAAATAAATAGTTAGTAGCATAATTTTTTTTTAGTTGATTTGAGATGATTGATACCCAACTTAAATCACTTTTTTATTTGTTGAGCTTGAAACTGTTGTTGTAATTTAGTAAGTGTCTCCCTATATTCGTCTTGTTTTCCCTCTAACGTGTGTATCCGGTCATCAATTCTTTGCAACTCATTTTTTATATAACTCATACGTTTGTCGATATTTTCTTTAGCTTCTGTGTGATCTTGACGCAGTAATATAGGACCAACCATTTTATATACTTCACCTGAAGGTTTTAATAGAGCTAACTCTTCTTTGACAATTGAGTTTTCATTTAGTTGACCATCCAATTGTTGACGCATTCCAGCCAATTGATTAATTTCTTTTTGACATTGTTTAAAAGCATCCAGTTCGGTTTGGAACTGTTTCTGTAATTCTTCAGCTGCCATTTTGTAAATCTGAAAATTCAATACCCTTTAAGACACAATTATGAAGATTGATCGTAATTCGTAGTTAAGTTAAGAATTATGTGTAAATTATTAAAGTATTCTTCACTTCTTTACTAACTACTTGGTAAGTTGCACGTTTTTAAATTATTATTACTATTTAATATTTATCAATTAATGTCTAACTTCTAACATTTCACATATTATTACTGTGTGTGTTTAGATAAACTTTTACCTCTACTAATTAAATCCCCAGATGGCAGGACAGTCTCTAGATATTTGGTGGTGATAAATGATAAATATTTCGATAGTGAAGAGTAGCCAACCAAAAACAAGTTATATTTTTGAAATTCCAATTTTGTAATATTGTACAAAATAAATTATATATTGTTCTATGGTTATATCACGAATTAAGATAGTACTATCTTAATTCGTGGTTTTAGAGTAGGATATAAGATTTAAATAAACTAATAAACTTCTGAAGTCTAAGACTAAAATCACCTCAAAATAAGTAATGCTTTCAAATTTCCAAGTTCCAACTGTTCCAAGTTATATCTTACAATAGGGAGTATTTGTTTAATTGTTTATAGTTCGTGTCATACAATTATAGCTGATGTTGGAATAAGATAATTATTATTATTTTGATTAATGTTTTTTTGTTCATGATACATATTATAATTTATTGTTGAGCGTAAAATTAATTGTTATTAATTATAATATTTATATACCTATAGTTGTACTTTAATCAAAAAACAGACGTTAAGTTTTGGTTGATAAAATCTTTAATTGAGTCTGATACCTACTCAAATAATACATCATTTATTGAAATGGTTTATTAAGTTCAATTGGTTTTATTTTTACTTGTCAATATCTCAACAATCATTTAAAGCTTATAAAATGAGTAATATTTATATTCAAGAACCTCCTACTTCTGGAAAAGTAAGTGTCGTGTTATTTTTTTGAAATATTATACTGTTGAGTTTTTATTAAGGTGGATATTAATTGTATCTTACTTTAAAACTATTAAATATTTTGTTTGATTCCTATGAGTTTTAATGTCTGAGTACATTTCTTTAAATTTGTTTTCTTATAATATTATTATATCCAAGTATCTAACTCCTTTAATCTGATGCATTGAGATTCTCTAAGAATACCTATACCTAATATTAAAACAAAATTATAAATAATTATAACAGAATTGCATTTGAAATACATGTATAACATAATAATGGCAATATTATAATTTTTAAGCATTACCATATTTTATAAACACATGATATTCATATTGTCTTTAATAAGTGTGTTATTTAGGTATATAAATAAATTATAAGTATTAAAATGTATGAAATATTTATAATATAAATATTAAATATATTGCTTAAAGGTCGTGCTCAAAACTTCATTTGGCGATATTGAAATTGAATTATGGTCAAGAGAAGCTCCAAAAGCATGTAAAAATTTCGTTCAGCTGTGTACTGATGGATATTATGATGGAGTCTTGTTTCATCGTATTGTCAAAGGTTTTATAGCTCAGGGTGGTGATCCAACGGGAACTGGAGCAGGTGGAGAATCAATTTATGGTCATCCATTTAAAGTAATTATTTTATTTTATTTATTTAATTTAATGTTTATTTTCTATTTCATACAAATTAAGAAAAAAAGTGTGTTTAGGATGAAATACATTCACGTCTTCGGTTTAATCGCCGTGGTTTGGTGGCTATGGCAAATGCTGGAAAAGATGATAATGGATCTCAATTCTTTTTCACATTAGGATCTACTCCAGAACTTCAAACCAAACACACAATATTTGGAAAAGTTGCGGGTGATACTATCTTTAATTTAACCAAATTAAATGAAACTCTTGTGGATACGGTATTAAAAATTTATTTATTACATTATTAGGTTAATATACCTATAAATAGGTTAAGATTTATTGATTTTGTACATTTTATTTATAGGAAGATAAACCAGTTTATGATCAAAAAATACTAAAAACTATAGTATTAAATAGTCCTTTCCCTGAGATTGTACCTAGAGTTGAAAAAAAAACTGAAAAAACTGAAAAACTTTCAAAAAAAAAAGAAGTTGTTGGTGTCAAGTAAGTTAATATAATCATTGAAGAATCTTCTAAATATTATGTCATATTTTATAATGTGACGTAGGTATGTATTAATTGTTAAAATGTATATTTTAAGAAATTTTAAACTTTTATCATTTGGTGAAGAAGCTGAAGAGGATGAAGAAGAACTTATTGATGTTGTTAAAGAGTTTAGTGGTAGACCAAAATCAACTCACGATGTTCTTAAAGATCCTCAGTTAAGTTCAGAACCTGCTGTTATAGATAATGAACTTACAGATGATATAAATATACCTTCTAGTGATCAGACATCAAAGTAAAAATACTTTCATTTCATTTTTACACCCATATTTATACTACAGAACATAATTTATTTTATTTAGAATAAGTATTGATGATGTTCGGTCAAAGTTGTCATCTAATAGTAAAAATAAAAAAATTTTACCTAAATCAATTGAACAATCAAATGAAGAAGATTCTGACGATTATGAACTTGGCAAAGATCTAAAAGAAGAGAAAAAAAGAAAAGCGTAATTATAATTTATTTAGTATTCTATAAAGTGATTGTGATAGTATTGATATTATAAATCAATGGTGACTTTTATATGTAAAGCTTGTATCATATTGGTATACTTATTATCAAAACATATACAATTATGACCAGGGTTTGGGACTCAGCACTTATAATCATCAAAATAGACGCTGAAAAAAGCACTACAAAAAATATATCAACACAGTTTTTTTCTATATTATAGTTTAACTGTTATACTTACATTGTCAAACCATAAAAAGGTGCTCTGCTGTTCAGTAGGTTACAAGTACTGTATAACGGATGATATTAAATTTGAATTCAATGATATAATATCATTGTATAAGAAAAACGATTCTGAGTGGAGACGATATGTCAGTCTAGGTATAAGACATATTATATACTTATCTATGGTATTAAAAAAAATTGACCTATAATAGGTACCTATAATAAATTCCAAATTAATCATATCACAATATCCATTAGGTACTTATAACGCGTTATACATCAATAATAAACCGTGATACTATCATAAACATATAGTAGTATACTTAAGAAGTTTCAAGTACCCACAAATAATATTATACAATCACAACAAAATAACTAAAATAGTTATTCTAGGTTTTTTTTATGTAATTTCGTCCAAATTTGAACTTAAAATGACTATAAAAATAAACTGTGCTTATGTATTTTTTAGATTTTTTGGAAAAAGAATTAACTACTTCCGTGGAATCTTATTATACGCTTTCAATCCTTAGATATAAAAGTTGAACATTTTATGAATTTTTAACTAAAACATAATCATTCAATTTTAAATTTGATACATTTTGTCAAAATTTGATGTTAAAAACTGTGCCTATTCATTTTTAATATTTTTCAACTAATATTGTAACAATATATCAGAAGCCTTGTATTAAATTTTTACATTTTTTGGCCCAACAGATAAAACTTTATTGATATTTATAGAAAAAAAAAATAAAAAAATTGAAAACAGAAAATGTCCGTAAACAGCTAAAAAAGAGTCAAAATATTTTCAAAATTGTATGGTGTGTAGGAATTGTTTATGTAAACATTCAGTGAAATTTTCATGTGTCTACAGTTATTCGTTTTTGAATTACAACAATATAAGGAAATCGAGTGAATATCCAATGTTGTAAAAATTTGAATTTCAAACGCTCATAAAAATTTAATTTGACTTTCTTATAGAATTTTTTTTTTTGATTAAGGTAGATAATCTTATAAAGAATCTTGTATTACATTTTAAAATCTCAGATTTAAAAAGAAAAATATTTACTAATTCTTAACTCAAAATAATTTGCTAATTTTCGTGATTTTTCCATATTTTGTCAATTTTTTTAACTTTAAATGCTTATAAAAAAAAACTGTGACTACGGATTTTTATTATTTTTTATCTGCCTTTGTAACAATATACTAGGAGCCTTCTATTAAATTGTCAAGCTTTTTTAACCAACAAATAAAATTTTATTGTTATTTTTATTTTTTAGAAAAAAAACTAAAAAAAAATGGAAAATTAAAAATGTTCCTAAACAGTTCAAAACAAATCATAATATTTCGAAAATTTTATTGTGTATAGAAAATGCAAATATAAACAACCAGTGAAAATTTCATGTTTATACATTCATTTGTTTTAGAGTTACACCAATAACCAAAATCGATTTCCTCGAAAACAGATTTTGCGTAAAAATTCCCGTTTTTCATTAATTTTTCTTTTGTTTTTCACAGCACTTTTGAAAACTAATGGGAAATTTTTACTTTTGACCCCCCCAAGTACCAATTAAATTCACTTTCCTTTCAGAAAAGATACTGTTGAAAAAAATCCAAGCACTTTTACTGTCCTAAAAGGTAATAACAGGCACAAAAAAAAAAAAAAAAAATATACACATCAATATCATTATAAAATCCATACATTCATTGTTCCACTTAGAATCTAAAATAAACAAAAGCTATAAGTCCCAATTCCTGATTTTGACTAATGATGTTCAATAAAGAAATGTTTAAACTTGTATTATAATATTATAATATGCATTTTAAATATGCTTATTTTATTACTAGAGAGGAAATCCGAAAAGAAATAAACCAAATCAAATCACAGTTATCAAAAAAAAAAAAAGATAAAAAAAAGGACCTAGATATAGATGATACACCAAGTATACCACTATTGCCTATTAATCCACTTAAACAACAATATTTGGAAAATATAAAAATGTATTCTTCCAAAAAAAGTGACATTCCCAAAAAAGGTATTATCTGTTGTATAAAACTTTCATATTTTAACTTATAATTGTTATTAATTTAAAAACCCCTTATTTAATGATTATCGATTTAGGTTCAAATAGAGAAGAATTTGCTCTTGGTCTTTTAGAGAAATTTAAAAATAAACTGCATAATGCAATACAATCAACCCAAGAAAAACCTGAAAAACCATCTGAAACAGTAGAAGAAGAAGATGATGATTGGTATGTTTTTCAAATTTAATAAAATATATTAAATAATAAAAATGATTTATTTATATTTTTTTTATTTAACTATAAGCTTGCTTGTATAATGTAATTAATTAATATTATATTATACAAAATACAGGAAAAGTCATCCCCTTCAATTTCAGAAGGATGATGCTGTACTAGCAAAAGATGCAAATAAAAAAGATGATGATTGGTTTGAAATATACGATCCAAGAAGTGCTATCAATAAAAGGAAGCGTGAATTGAATAAATTAAATTCAAAAACTGACAAAGATAAAAAAAACAAAACTTTAAAATATTAAATATATACAATGTATTTTACTTTTTCTTAGGTCTTAAAATATAATTGATTCTATTGTTTTGAAATATAACAACAATTTACCATTGAAATGTTATTGTATCTTGTTAAAATAAACTCAATACGTCATGTCATACTCATTTACCATTGGACTTGGACACTCGTATCATTTTTACAAAACTTACTTGATGATTGAGTTTCTGTATGAAATTGATTTTTAATTTTACCGTAATTGGTAATCAACACCAGAGGTTCCCAACCCATGAGCCGCGGCACTGGTCTGGTCGAGGGTCTAAATCAAGGGTCGGAAAGTTTTAATTTATACTGATCGGCATCAATGTTGAGATTTTTAAATGGTTTACAGAGTGTTCAATGACTAAAGAATAGGGTGTAACAGGAAGACCTGACAAATAAAATAACTTGAGTTCTAATCAATATTTTTGAATTTTATTTTATTTATAATTTATTGTTTCTTGTTTTAGACGTATAATATAACATTTTTATTATTTAATACTGAAAATAAAAAATTTAAATCTGATTTGAGAGTTTAATTTTTACAAATTTTTTGAAATGTAATTATTTTTGTTAAGTAATGTTGATGCAGTTGTAAAAAAAACATTTCAAATTCAATAAGTATTAACTTTTTTGAAATATTTTTAGAGTACTATTGAATAAGTAATTGTTAAAATCTAAATATTTTTTTTTAAGTTATTATTTTTCAAATAAACGAGTCTTCATAAAATCTGCAGGACATTTTTAAAAATCCAAAAAAAAAATTAAACTACATGACTAAAATAAATCTAATATTGAATACCTAATAATTATAAATTAAGTAGTAATTATTATATACTTTGTTTATTAGAACCGATATTTAATGTGTTGGCTTTATTGGCATGTCACAGGTCAATACAATAATCATGACAGATGAGGTTATCGATGAACTGAGCATCCAAAAAAATAGAAAACTGGATTTTGTATTATAACAATATTTTTTGTTTATCGTATTAAACACGGGATTGGCGCTAGCATGAATTTATAATAAATGCTATTATTAGGCACTATAGGTACATTCTTATTACGCCTTGATCCACTCGACCACACTAACCTCAATAGATAACAAGTTAGGGGATTATAAAAATGTATATTATGTACGTATTTAATATTTATCGATGTATTATTATAAATTTCATCCCCCCTAACAAAATTCCTAAATACGCCACTGGATACGCATGTCTGTGACTTAAGCATTTTTACAACAGGTGGAGTCATCGGCTATTGCGGCAGTGACGCCGGTGGATCTAATAAAAGTTAAACGGTGGAGCCGCGGAGGAACTATAAAAGTTAACCATTTTATAAAATCATTTTTAAATTTTAAATTTGTTGTCAAAATTTGAACTTTAAATTCTTATAACTCGCATCTAAAACAAAAACGTAAATTTGTGAGCTCTAGACTGCATCTTCTGAGACCCCTATTAAAATCGAAACTTTCTCTAGCCAACAAACTTACGATATACAAATCGATAATTCATCCGGCTTGGCTTTACAGTATCCAACTATGGGGGCCAACAAAGCCATCAAACACTAAAACCTTGCAAGCATTCCAATCCATATGCCTACGCTTAATAACCTCTGCCCCTTTCCCATTGGTATATAACCAACCATAAAGACCATAATAACCATAATAACCATAAAGACCTTAATATTCCAAGTTTTAGGCCCTCAACGACTTAGCCAAATCTCATTACATAAAATTTCACTCAAAACTTCAAGCTCATTCAAACTCACTAATTAAAAATCTATCCACTACCTCACTCATTCCTAGAGGTTAAAAAGAAAATGGCCAAGAGACCTGCTCAATGGTTTTTAAAAAAAAAAAACAACCTAATTTCTGGTCAGGTGGCACTGCTGCGGGAGCCTTCCTATTAATGTTATTTTATGTCTAATATTCTTATGTCACCACACTTACTCATTTTACCTTTTCTGTTGTATGAATTGTAAATATAAATTTTAAAATAAAAAAAAATTATGTACCTATTATAAAAAAAAAAAAATATGCTTATAAAAAAACTGTGACTAAGGATTTTTAATATTTTTCAAATGTCATCGTAACAATATATTAGGAGCCTTGTATTACATTTTCAAGCTTTTTACCCAACAAATAAATGTCAGTATACAGCTCAAAAATAGTCAAATTATTTTCAAAATTGTATGGTGTATAGAAAATGCTAATATAAACATTCAGTGAAATTTTCATGTACCTACAGTAATTCGTTTTTTAATTACAACAAAATAAAAGAAAATCGTTATATGAGAAATCGAGTAAATATAGTAAATATTCTTGTAGACATTTTTTTTTTTTGGTAAAAGTAGACACTAGACAAACTTATAAGGAATCTTGTATTACATTTTAAAACCTATTAGATTTAGACAAAAAAAATTTTTATGAATTTCAAACTCAAAATAATTTGCAAATTTTTGTCATTTTTAAGTATTTTGTCAATATTTGAACTTTAGATTCTTATAAAAAAAAATTTAACTATGGATTTTAAATTTTTTTCATCTGCCTTTGAAAAATATAGTAGGAGCCTTCAATTAAATTTTCAAACTTTTTGACCCAATGAACAAAATTTTATTGTTTTGACATTTATAGAAAAGAAAAACTAAAACATTGGAAACTGAAAATGTCCGTAAACAGCTCAAAGAAATCAAAAAATATTTTGAAAATTGTATGGTGTATAGAAAATTCTAATATAAACATTCAGTGAATATTTTGTAAATCCAAGGTCATTTGTTTTAGAGTTGCACCAAAACCCAAAATCGATTTTGTCAAAAACCGATTTTGAGTAAAAATTGCCGTTTGTCATTAATTTTTTTTTGTTTTCCTAGCGCTTTTAAAAACTACTTGGAATTTTACATTTTGGCCTCTTCAATGAACAAACTAGCTAGATTCACTTTCTCATCAAACAAGATACTTAAGTTGAAAATCGAAGCATTTTTATTGCCTTAAAAGGTGATGACACACACAAAAATAAATAAATAAACACACATCATTGTAAAATCAATACATTCATCGCTTCACCCAGAATCTAAATATGTCACATACGAATACCAGGTAGATAAAAATATTAAATAACCCAATAGTTATTGCCGTCTACCGACCACCCGATGATGAGTTAAGTTCGATTAGTTCGAATGAAATTAAAGGTATAATATATTATTTGGCCGATTGAGTAAGAGTCGGAATTTTTAAGTCGTTGTGGTCTGTAGGGATTATTATTTTTGATAAGCAAGGAGCACAGACAATTTGACGAGGGAAAGTCGATTGGAAAGCCAGGGAATTGGGCTGCTGCCTGCATCCGAGTTCTGTCCCATATATAAAAATTGAATTCAAAGATAAACTAGTTCCATCCCGGGGGTTTTATTAGGTATACCAATTATTCCGTCACATGTCAAATCAAATCTAACAATATCATATTAATTATTATTTAGAAATATAGTTCTCAAGTTGGATAAGGGTTTGCAGATAGAGCACCGTCCAGGATGCGACAATAAATAATATACGACTACATAATATGTCTACTCATCAAGCAATTTAAATTTTCCTATCTATTACAGTGGTATCAACTGCAAGTTTATGCGTTTAGCAGTACCCAAACCTTAAAAAGTAAAATTATGAATAATACTATACATATACTGTACCTATACGTTCATACCTATTGCTATTATTTGTAGTTTGCACCTTGTATACATGTTAAAATTATAATTACATGTAGGTAATATTAGGTACACTTAAAATATAATCCAATAACACAGATATGGTTTTAATATCTACACTTATTGCGTTGTTTAAACAAACAGGCAACAACTATAAAATACAATAAGATTAACGAGGACCCAGTTTATGATGAGCGCCAAAGCGGCTATTTACGACTTAGTTCAATTTAAGAATCGTTAACCATGGTTGGTCGTTGGTCGGATAGTCAATTTACGGTTTGTTCCGAAGATTCTTTCATTAGTGAGTACCACCTACCTACCTAAATAAAACTTTATTTTGAAACTAATAAAACATAGTTGCAGTAAGTACTACGAAATATGTGTAGGCACCGATATAATATAATTCCCCATAGACTTTAAGTATAGGTAGCTGTTTAAGTATTTTACTCGATTGATTTTAGTTGAAAAATATCAACATTTATTGCAAGTGTGGGTACCTACCTATGACAAATAAAGATCCCAAATATAATGCACATTTATTCATATTTATGCATATCTATGTGACCATAGATGGCTAGATATGTAATATTAAAATCTATGAAAAACTTAACTATGGAACAACTTTTTTTTTTGTTTTTCCTTACTACTTAGTACTTATATTTATAGTTGGCAGTTTAAAGAAGTCATAAATAATATACAAATAGAAGGCATACATATTGAATATATTAGGAAAAATAATAAAAGGAAGGTATAACTGCCTAATAAAATCTTTATAATAACTAGGTAATAAATAATAGGTAGGTAACTATTAATAAGTAATATATTATACATATTACATATTACCTATACTGTAAATTGTAATAGCACTTATTACAATTATATGAAATTACATTTGTCGGGTTCGTAGATCTTGAAAAAAAATATTTGTTTTGTTTTCAATGGATATTGGATGACAGGAATACAGGAATACAGGATGAGCTATATACTACATAAACAGTATACTATATTACTATTAATTTAGGTACCTACTATATAGGTATATTGATATACTTTAAGCGTTATACGTAGGTATAGTTTATTTAAATATTTATACAATATAGGGTATTTTCTATGGTCGACAGTCTAGAGTCGTATATATAATAATATAATATTTAGTAAAATGTTTCTAAAAGTTTCTTAGAACTTTATTTATAAGTTATAAATTAAAATAACAATGAATTTTAAAATATCAATTAAAAATATATTTTTATAAATGCCTATGGAGTTTGTATTGTAGTATTTATATTATATGAATGACCTATGTAACCTACATGATTTAAAGTTCCATTGTTTAAAAATAAAAAGTGATATTATAGTTGTAATATAATTGTCTCAAGACTCTCAACTCTCAGATATATGCCTAACTACAATCTTCTATATAACTCTATTCACTAAATCTATTTTTGAAGTGCCAGAAGAAAATCTATAAAAAGTAATCAAAAAATGCGTTGGCCAATTTTTAAGTTTTTTTTTTAACTTTAGTTAAAAATAATATCTGAAAATTAAATTCTTTAAAATTAAATAGGTGTACAAAAGAGTATCATTTTATATTTCATAAAATAAATCGTTAATTGATTGAAAGAAATATATTTAAAGGTTTAGTTTAATACTATGACAACAATTAAATTTATTAGGTACCTAATGCTGTTTTAAAATCTTATCTGTTTATAAATATTGTTAAAGTAATATGAATGTCATTATAAAATAGTAGTTTATGTAGTTATGTACGATGTATAGAAACATTTTAGGCTGTAACCTGTAAGTAGGTACTCAGTACTCATACATTTCAATTAAAAATATACCTATATGATATTTTTTCTATATTGATAAGTAAATAAAACAGTTTTACATTTTTATTCATTGCACTTGATGCTACAAGTTGCATCGTGTCATCGTGATAGGCGCTATAGGTATGGTAGGTACTATTATGGACAATAGCCTTAGGACAATAATTACCATGTATTGAGCACCTATACTGGTTGAGTGTTGGCAATAGAGGACAGTTGAATCAATTATATCATGTTTCTACTTTCTTGCTTTCTTGGACAAAACAACTTAACAACCTATAATAATAACATAATAATAATCCTATTATAATATTCGTGTCTTTAGGTTTATGAGAGTATTGGACTAAGAGTGCTACCAGATTATAATAGACAGACAGAAATACATAATATAAGATGTGTACAAATAATGTAATGGCTATCAATATATATAATTGAAAAATATAATGTAGGTACCTCCCATAATACACGCTTACGTATTAATAAAGGTTAATATTATTGCATTTTTATGCATAGAATTTATAACCGGACAATAAGTATATAGGTTAGGTTAGGTAAAACGGGAATATTCAAATAAATAAAATGAAAAAATACGAATAAACGTATACCTATTTTTTTCTGTCGATGACAAACTATTTTCAGTTTATTTTACCACCTCTACATCTAGGCTGCTTAAATCTAGCACATTATTAAAATTATTTAATACATTTAAATAACAGTACCTACTATACGTTTATTAAAATAATCTGTTATTGGAATTTATTGTTACCTTGATATTATAGACGTATGGACGTTTAGTTGATAGTATTTATCATATAATTATATACCTACTATAGTCTATAATATATACAATATACATAGAACATTTTATCAATAATTCCTTTATTTTTGTATCACAAAAAAATAAAAATAAAATTTTAAATAAATTTATATACTATGGATTTGTATCTAAATGTTGTCCAACTGTCTGAGTATGCAAAAATAAAAATTGAATACATAATCATTTCATTTTAAATAGAAAAAATATCAAATATAAGTATCAACTGTAGGTATAGGTTAATATAGTTTATTATAATTATTTGACCTTACATAAAATAATCTCAACTTTTACTAAAGCCATCAGAAAATATAAAATACATATATTTTAAGAGACGAAAAATAAACGAATAAAAACGTGAGGTATTTAATTAGTTATTTTCAATAACTATGCACTGCACAGTATGTGGCACATGTACGTCTATACTCTATAGTTTATACAGTCAATCAATTAAGTAGGTACCTATTTTGGTTTAAAATAAAATATTATATGTTTTGAACAAGACAAAAATGCATAAGAGTTAAGCAACAACAAAATCAACGGGCAGAAAGGAAATGGGGTTATTTGGGGACTTGTTTAAGCTAAAATTTTGATGCACGCGGAAGTATACGTGTATTAAAATGTTAGCTTAAATCACTGACAACTTTCAGATTGAGTCCCACTGTCCTTGAATAAACGACGCCCCTACACAGTTTTTTTCCCCGATTGGTGATCCATAATATCAAAAAATAATACTCATTTATTATATGTATTTGATGGAAAGGTAGGAGGACTGGACACATCATACATTTATTTAAAATTAGAAAAGATTTTAGCAATTATTTTAATTATTATTCGTAATAATTATCCTTTTCATAAGACGGGGCCCCCGCACACTCACGGATATTGTTTTCGATTTATTCAATGATAATTACTTACTAATAATACCTATACCTAAATAGAAAATGAGACATATAATTGTGACTATAGTTCAGACCTAATAGAGAACGCGTTAACCCATGGGTCAGAATTTTACGTTCATAATAATCCATTTTAAGTATAATATTAGTACCTATTTAGAATTTATAAATTATAATCAATGATTGTACTCTCTTATTATTTTAATATTAGAGTAAATTGATCTATTGTCAAATTTAACGGTATAGGTATTTCTAACATACCTATATCGTGGACATTTTAAAATATCAAACATGTGATAATATAGACTTTAAATTTTATAATAGATATTTAAATATTTTACTCTAATATTAAAAATAACAGAGTAAAATGGATTACTAGTAGAACCAACAATTAGAGTAGGTAACAGATTTTCTACAATTTTAATTTAGGCCAGGTATCTACTAAAAGTTGTACGTTTGCACTTTGCAGTAGGTATACTGATGGCCAAGACTATAGCTTATAAAAATACCTTAGTATAAGCCGATCTATGGTTAAATTAGTATACATTTATACTATTTGCTATGGCTATACACTTATACTGATTTTGATGAGCGGAGAAAGGAAACTCGCAGTATTCAGCTTGGGCCGTCCTCTGATATAGTGGTATATATATTCCCACTATCCTATAACGATGCTCTTCTTCATAGATTGCATTTTGATGGATCCATGCCTTTTGCTGTAAATAATTCAATTAAATTATATATATTTTGTATACGAGATATTCCAAATATATATGTTATTAATTACAATACTGTTCTCCGACACTGCAGTATAGACTACGAGTCATTCAGGTTCTGGATAAAATGGGTCTTCATGTGCTCAAAATATTTAAATTCTATAAAAACAAATGGCTAAACATAAAATAGTAAAATTAAATAGATAAACAATTTTGAATATTGATAAAAAATATAATGTAAGTAAAGATGTTGGAGATTATATTTAGGTATATGTGTAATAGAAAAATTTAACATTGTACAAATATTTCAAGTCATAAAGTAAAAATTATACATTTTTTAAGTATATATAATATATATAAAAAAAAAATGATAAATAATTGTAATTCAAACTGATACAACTAATTACATGAAACACTTTATACATTTATCTGAAAATGTCTATTTAGTTTGCACATAAATCTAATATCGTCAAATAGTTTATTAATACTAGCTATATAATATAATTGAAAGTTTTTATAGATGATTGGAGAGGAGTGAAAAATTCTTATCTCTAAATAGATTAGGTACCTACCCTTCATTACTCCTCCCAACGCAAGAGAGCAATAGTTTTTTTTTTATATACCGTCACCAATGTCATAAAATTATTGATTTATGCATATATAAATATTTAAAAAGGGCCATATGCTACTTGATAAATATGCTACTTGAAATTAAAATTATAGATTGCCAATTTAAATAATAATTATAAGTGGAGACTATCGAACCTTGCATTCCCCTCTCAATTATTACATCAAGATCAAATAACTAAAAAAATTTAAAATACGGATTCTTTTGAATCTATTTTTTCAAAAAAACCGGGAAAGTCTCCCTGCTGTATAGTATAGTGCCTGTAGTCATATCTATATACCTATCGTAATTGAGTATTTGAGTAGATCGCACTATGCCACTATATAATGTATGTCTCGTGTAGTCGGGTAGTCGTGTGGGTTAAATTTGATTTAATTATTCAACGATTCTGAAAATACATTATATAGTATTGGTAATTTAATTTTCTTCTAGTGCCTAAGCATATTAGATTAAACTAATTTTTGTCAAAAACATCGTATTATATTATATTATCACGATATGACATAATATGTTATTGTTATTAACTCATTTCGTACAACTGTGTAAACTGTGAATAGATTTTTGGTGTAAATAGCTTAAAATGAAACAAAATATTTTGAAAAATCCACTACTAAATAATATACATAATGACGAAAAGTTTCAAGTCTCTACGAATAATATTTTTTAATCACAATTTTCAACAAAATAACTAAAATCATTATATTTTGACTAGGTATATCGTGGTTAAAGATTCCATTTCGTATAATATTGACTTTAAAGTTTAAATGCCAACGAACAAATTGTGAAAATTTACTTATTTTTGAAATTAGTAGGTTGTAGGTATTTCTATAATAACTAATAAAAATAACAATTTATGAGGAACCCAAAATCTTAAAACTTCAAACTAATAAAAAAATTGTGTCTTTGGTGAATATTTTTTTTGAAAATGTTGACGTATCAGAATCTAAATTCGTACAAGTAGTTTTTGAGTTATTTAACTTTGTGTACTAAGGATAATATAAGTCCATGAATTATGATAGTAGGTTTATAAGATAAAATGGGGATTTGAAAATGTTAGTGTTTAATATTAATCTATCAACATTAATAATTTGTAAAAATGTGTCAATAAATATAATAGATCCAATACCTATTATATAATATTTTATTTTATATTTTTGTAAACCTATTTTTAAGGACTATTATCCTGTGTACAATCATTTTAATAAATGAAAAACTATACTCCCTCAAATACAGTACATCAAAATAATAATTAACCATTAATAATTTATAGTACAAATTGGGATTCTCATTAGAAAAATAGAAGTTTGTATCGTCACTGGAAACTCCTTAAGTTGCACAAAAAAAAAATTGAAGAATTTGGGTATAAATTATGATAACTATATTCCAAAATTCAGAATTTGAATAAAAACATTATTAAAGGTAAAAAGGGGGGTGAGCATACTTGGCGAATCATCCTGTATATTAACATGTATTTTATTAAAGTTTAAGTTTAATTATACTTAAAAAAAGAGTCTGCGAAGCCACTGAGCATTTTGTTGATAAATAATAATAAAATACCTACATATTTGGAGTACCTATAGTCAGTATCACGTGGAATGAGATAGCTATGTATTTTATTATTAATCTTTAATTCTATAGCATCTATATATTCTATACTACTATGATTATGTTTATTATTCAAAAAAATTATTTAAAAATCCTTAATAATGTAACTATATTGGGCCATTGGACAATGGGTAAGTACTAGGTACCTACTCAAAAATACGATTATTACCTACAGATATCATTGTATTCATAAATTATCAAATGTACTTCTGTAGACTGTAACATTACACATATTTATAGTATTTTTTAATCGTTCGAATTACGATACATGAATGAATAAATTAACAACGTTCACCAATAGAGTGCGTATCTATTTTATTATAAAACGCAATAGATTTAATAAAATTCGGAAGAGTGAGTGTAGAATAACAGTACAACTGCATTAGTATTCCCGCTGTTTTCAGTACGTAAAGATTACGATTATAAGGTTACAACATTTTTAAGTTTAAAAAATAATGTAAAGTTTTTAAAGTGTGTACTTTATGAAATAAGTGCTATAAATTACTTTGAGTGGCATTAAAATAATAGGCATCAGTGTTGTTCTAAGAAAAATATTTATCACATATTTACACGGGAGTGATTTTCACAATGATTTTATGCAAAAAAAGAAAAGGTAAACACATTAGTATATTTCAAATATAACTATAGGTAGATACTATAGTATAACTATAATATATTTTGTATAATATATTATTATTTATTGTGCATGATTTTTTTTTAAATAAAACCATAACGTCTTTTTTTACTAATTTTTGAATACTTATAAGTGTATAAGTACCTACTTTATTTATTTATTTATTATAAATTTAAACATGTTGAAACCCAATAAAATTTTTTTTAGTTATTACATTGGTAGGACTTAAATCTATTTATGTAGACTGAAAAACAGTAAAAAAAAATCACCAAAACAACAAAACAATAATAATAATATCTAAGATATAGTATAGTATATTAGTATATAGTTTATACTATACAGGCCCTATTTTTATGTGCACCACGACACACAATGTGCACTACGAATATACAAGTGTGCACTACGATTTGAACCTGTGTGCACTACGGTCTACAAAACAAAAAAAGCCAAGTCAGGGATCGGCATGTAAACTTTCTTGATTTTGAATTTTTAGAAATTTTTTAACTGATTTAATCACACCCAAGCGGTCAAACAATATGAAACCAGAAAAATGTCGGCGTGAACAGCCCCACAAAAAATCATTTTCATTTTCATTTAGTGAGATAGATCTCCGAAACCGGACAGCGGATTTCGTTGATTTTGGTCTTGTTAGATTCACATTGGTTAGGAGAAGTGCAGTGAAGATTTGCAGAACTTTATCTTTAATAGTTAATTCACTACAGAACATTAAAATAAATTAAAACAAATTTTATTGGGCGTTTTTTGATGTTTTTCATCTTTACAGCTTTGTAATGAATTAACGATTTTAGATAAAGTTCTGAAAATCTTCACTGCAATTCTCCTAGCAAATGTGAATTTAACAAAACCCCAAACAACAAAATCCGTTCTCCAGTTTCGGAGATCTACATCTCTAAATGAAAATCTAGAGAAAATAACTCTTCTTTTTTTTATCTGTGAAAAATTAAATAATTAAAAAAAAAAAAATAATTCCACATTTAGTGTCTACCTGATAATCCCTTTTTAATGAGTTATCAACCAAATTTCTAGCTAGGTATCATAGTTTAGGATAAAAGTTAAAAAATAGAAATTTTGGGACTGTTCAAGCGAATGTTTTTATCGATTCAAATTGGCTATACCGCTTGGGTGTGATATAAAATCTCTCTTATTAATATTTTATATTAAAGCTAGCTAAATTACCCACCTATTCATCATTACTGAGTTACATTTTTATTATTTTCCTATTTAACACAAAAACTTAAAGTTTTCAAAGTTCAGACTTTTTTCATTTCAATTACTATACTTACTTGATGAAAAATCAAGAAAGTAATATGCATTGTTATGATTTTAATTATTAAAAAGTTAAGTTAAGGTTTTTATTATTATATTATGCTATTTAATTTTTATGATTTTTATTAAAAGATAAGTATTTTGTTGTTTTATTGAATTGCATTGTTAAATTATTGTATACATATGGTATATAATATATATATATGTAATATGTAATATGTATTATGTAATACATTCCTTTTGCTAAGATGGTAGCGAGAATAAAATGAAATGTGCAGTCCGAAATTTTACAAATAATAGGGCCTGATACTATATATACTATGTAATATGTATAATGTATATAAGTAAACCATTTTCAATAAATTTAGTATGCGTCGACAAAATGACAGACTCCGTTTTGAAACACCTCATTTAAATTTTTTACATTCGAAATTAAATTGAATAGTATAATGCGTTTTACAACTTACAATTTGTACTATACAAAGAACGACCAATAAATAATAAAACAATATAGGTACAATATAAAAATACCCATAGGTACCTACTAAAATTTTGTGAAAATGGACGGCGTATATTTTAAAACTTATGTATATATTATTTAATCCTATTACTAACATAATTTTATACGATTTAAGGGTATTTAATTTTGTTTATACATTTCTTTAATTCACACTGCCTAAAATTAATGATTAAAAGTTAGTTGGTAAAAGCTAATTGGTTTGATGGGTTTTTGAAAAGAGGTGCATCATAAATTATTGTTCTCAGTTCTCTAATAGTTTTGACCTAAATATTATTGAATAAAATATTAAATTTTATTTCTATAAATTATTTCTACAACTAAAATACATAAATTTCAATAACTTCTACCAGATATATCGCTAGGTATATGAATAGGTCCTAAGTATTAGGTATTCAGTTGCAACTAATAATTATTACGACTTAAAATAATAGCTTGTAATAAAATATAAATAGGTTAAATAGCTATAATATAGCCATATGGGTTCTGAACTAGAACTATTTTTTTTAAACAATTCCTATTATCTATATAGATTTCTTTCAAGTTAGAAACATTGCGATATATTATTAGTTGTTACTTATTAGTCATTAGGTACCTATTTTTATTTTGTATTTAATTTTAATTCAGTCATGCGTTTTTATAATAATATATATTATTATATAATATACGATATGATGTATAATATATACTATACATGGGCATACAAAACAAAAAATAATTTTTTTTTTCTTGACTGAATTGGTAGTTTTTTTATTTGGTGTGCTAGCTATGTACATATTTTGTTTTGTTCTAAACGTGTTTTTGGACTAAAGCCAATATCGTCAGTATAACTCAGTGCTTGATTTCTAGGATATAGGTACTAAATATTTGTTCCTAAATGAATATAAATGTTATTCAAGCATTTGGTATTTTTTTGTAACTGTTTTTGTTTAAATAATGATTATGGCAGGAAACTATTAATTATAATTTATTTTATTTTACATGTAATATTAAATAATAATATAATTTGTCCTGCTAATATGTAGATTTGCATTATAAAGAATAATATAGTAATTAGTAAATTATGTTATACCTAATATTTTGATAAAAAAGTATTAGGTACCTACTTAATAACTTATTATTAATATTATTTATAAAGACAATTTTCAAAATAAGTACTTTATAAAGTATGCCTATTATTATACGTACACAGAAAAGTAGGAATTGGAAAAATTATTATTTAAAAATTGTGCTATAATTCGATTTAAAAACAGTTGATTACCTATATAACACAATAATGATAATGTATATAGATTAAAATAAATGTAAGTAGAATAAATAACCTAAATATTTTATTCTATATTAATATGTTAGTAATCAAATTTAATTAGGTACATATTTCTTATAACTACTATAATACAGGTAACTATATTATATTATTATATGTAATTGTATTGAAGTAATATACATTAAAATTATTACCTACTATAGGTAATTATAAATATGTTTTAATAATTAGTGTAGAAGATATGTCTACATATTTATAATTATTGTTATTGGATTTATTGTAATCATTTTTCGGAATAGTAATAAATTATTATAATTTATATAGTTGACTATTTATATGAGCAATAATTTTACATTGTATTATTGTAATTATTATGAATTTACATTCCATCGTTTAGTTTTCGCGATTGCCAGAATAATAAATCGAAGTAATTACGATATAAAGATTATGTTAATTAAGAGTACTTATCGGATAAACTGTGATAAATAAAAAGTAGTAAACAAATCATAAGCGTTGAAATGCATGTAAATGTTTTTACACATAACTGCGATCTGGCTTTAGTCGACCTCGAGAGACAGTAAGACACACCACACACATCTTTATCAGAATAAAGTAGCATAAAATGTAATTATGTGAACAGAAACAAAAATATTCTGTAGGCATTATTTTTCAAAAGTTCATGGTTACAGCAAGGTAAATTAACCACAATTATGGCGGTGGTGTTTAAATAACTCAATAACAATTATTCTAATTTGTTATAAGTAGAGGTAATTATTTGAAAAATGAATGTTTAAAGTATTTATTTATCACACTAAATGTACTAATATGAATATTAGGTATAGCCGTATAAGGTATTAGGTATATAATAATATATTGCCTGAAATGTGTTGACGTCATAAAAATGTGACACACAAAAGTTATAGGTATCTACTACACCTATGGGTGAACCTATAGGTATATGCTTATATCTGCAGTTCCGCTATCCCTAAGACGCTAAGACACGGTAAAATTAAGTTCACGAAGATCTATCAGAAATTATTAGAAATAATAATTTTAGAGTTAAATCCTAAAATTGTGTAATTGATAACATTATTTTAATTATAACTTCCCATGACATTTAGCATAAATTAGTAACCTTTTTTTCTAAAAAAAAAATCGTATTTATATAACTATATTTCTCAATCTCTGTTTAAGGCTGAAGAAGTATAACTAAAGAAAATTGTTGGTTTATTTAATATTGAAAAAACTACTACCTTCAACTTACAAGATGCACTAGAAATATTGTTTTCTTTATGTTATATACTATCCAATTAATTATAACGAATCTTTCTGATCTCGTTTATGCCTGTTCACGTATAAGAACAATCAATAGATGACTAATATATCGGGGAAGTTAGAGAGACTTCAGAGCAGAGTACTCTATTGTGTGCAAGTATCTTGCCATTGAGTAGGTCATTGTAATGGACCTGTTGGCTGAAATTATGAAGATGGAGGTACTGATTATCAGTTCAACACACTTGCAACATAAGAATAATTTAGAAATGAGGTGTGTTTTATTTCTAATTTAACCTAACCATTAGTCTAGTAAATAAGAGTTCTGAAAACAGATTTTAATTTATTATTTGATTTTTTCTAATTGAAATATATACTATCCCCCATATTTTATTGTATCCTACAAAAGTAGAAATTAAAAAATTGTCGTATTTAAAGTTTTTGATAAGAAATAAAAAACGTGGGGAAGTTTATCTTGATAATACTTTTTACGAGATGATGCATTTTAAGATCTGTGCTGTTCAGAATTCTTATCCTTTCGCCATATCAATATTCGCCGTATGCGGTAGGTATGCGTTGAGAAAATAACACATATACCTAAATTCCTTTAATATGTTGCACGTGTGTGACACAAAGACTGAAATTCACTGCATTCAATCCCCTTAAATTTGAATTTAATGATCCACCATTGCATTCATTAATAATTATTCTGAGCAAAAACTGCACACCGTCAACTTCTATTTCTAATGATAAATTATAATTTATTAATACTAGAAGTTTATTTTTCTATGTATTTATTCTTTGAAATATTTTCAGGCAAAAACATCGCTAATATTATATCATATTGCCTACCTATATTATTGATTATTGTTATTAACTTATAATATTGTTATTAGTCAATACTCAATACCGATTATTGACGTATCGTAGAATATGACGTGTGCGTATAGGTTCGTGATATAAAACATACAAAACATATTGAAACATTTACAAACATTTAGAAAAATTTCACTATGTACCTATAGAAAATAATAACGAAAAATGTTGATGAAAAATTTCAAGTTTCTAAGATTAATCCTCCGGTTGTCGTTTGAGCATCACTATATTGTTAATTTTGATTTTTTTCGTAAGACAGTTGCGCATCGTTCGATTAAAAGGTCCGGTAAAATACGATTGAGAACGTTACGGTTGAGAACGTTATTTTTGGTAACACGATTGAGAACGCTTGATATTTATTTATTTTTTCCAACGTTGCCAAATGTAATTGAAAGATAATTTGAGCACGATAATCGGCTATCGAACGATAAAGAACGTTTTCCTTTTCGGCCGAACGATTGATCCGGTTGATATTTAATATTTACCGGAAGTTTATCGGATGTTATTTATAACTTAGATAGGTACCAGATATACGAGAGAATGACTTAATAGGCGTTATAGTCGTCGCACAAACGTCAACGAAGTATTCGTCAGTTTATAAAATATTATATTAAAATATATTATTAAATATTATAATATATTAAAATTTTAAATTACTATTCGTCGAATGACGGAAAATAATGAAATTAAAATTATACGAAGTGAACGAGGTAAAGATCTAGTATTATTATCTAGATAGTAATAAATATCGTTTTATTCGGAAACGTAAAGACACGCGGTTGAAATGGAAGTGTTCAAATAATAAATGTACTGCAAGTATTCTAACAGACTCAGAAAGAAAATTATTGATTCAAAGACTCGGTAAGCATTATCATTCCGATATCCCTACACCTCTACTATAATAGAACGTAAAGTGGTACGTGAAAACTGCAAGCGAAAAGCTTTTTCTTTTAAATTAATTAATATTCATGATAAATATATGTGGTATGTAGCAAATAAAAGTTTTTAAACATTTTTTAAACATATTTATAAATATTAAATGATATGGCAACGTTGCACGTAAATTCGTTCTCAATCGTATTCTTTTTTGGGTTTTTTTGGGGTCAGTGGTAAGTTCTTTGTTATTTTTAAGTGTTCTCAATCGTTCGGCCAAAAAGGTGTAACGTTCTCAATCGTTCGATAGCCAAAAGGTCGTACCTACATCATTTTCGTATCAATATTATTTAATAACAGAACTGAAAAAAGGCGTATACCAAAAGTCGCAAGTTGTCTTATAAATTTCTAGTGATATCTATGAACGATATCCCGAAAGTCAAAAACTAGACAATAATATTTAAATATAACTTTTTATTAATAAAAAAAATTCGAGATATTGATGGGTTTTGTCAAAATTTGAACTTTAAATGCTAATTTAATAAAAACTTATTGACATCTATCTTTATTATATTTAAACTTAAAAATCTTATATTATTAATTATCTATACGTATAATACCATTTATAATAAACAATATTATAATATATGTATGTACCTACATTTATAAATTATGACAACAATTCAATTGAATAAATGCAATTTATTTTTAATTCTTTGTATCTATTTATTACATATTATAATATATGACAAAAATTGAATTTTCAATCTATATTTTTTTTTTATACCCTCCTGTTGTTCAACATGTTGATGCGCATATGATGTACGATAATTTGTTGTAGGCAAATAGATAACGCACAAACGATGTACGATATTTTGGCACAAGTAAACAGACGATGCGCAAATTATATACGGCTGATTAATCATTATTTTCCATTTAAATATCCAAATTCAAATTTTGAATTTCAAATTTCAAAAAATTGTGCAAGATATGTATTTTTGATATTTTTAAATTGCTACCTACAAGAACTATTTAAGAGGAACCTTGTATTACAATTACAAGCATTATAAGGTATTAACATTCAAGTTGTAATATGTATATTGCTTGCATTTTTAATTAAAAATAATTGCATAATTTTCATGATTTGTTCAAAAATTGTGACTTAGTATTTTTGATATTTTTTATTAGGTAGGTAGTACTAGATACTATAAGAACTTTTGAGAAAAACTTGTGTGACATTTTTAAGGAACTAAAATTCTAATAAAATAAACTGAAAAAAACGAATAAAAATCAACAATTTCAACTGTTTATTCAAATTACAAAAAAAAAGTCAAAAAGACCCGAAATATTTTGAATATTATTGATATCTATAAAATGCTAATATAAATATTTGGTGAACTATTTAACTCTACAATTATTATTAAATGTTCGAATTATAACAAAACTGATTTGGTCAACAACTGCTGCCGAGCAAATAAATAAATATTCCCGTTTTTTCGATCATCTTACATTTTACTCCCCGAAAGTATACCAACTAAATCTAACTTTTGGTATCAAAAACTTTTTGGTAATTTTACTTGTCCAACATAACAGACGACGAAAAGATTAAAAAACAAAATACACATAGGTACTATACCTATCAGTGTAAAACCAATCGCTCCGTTCAGAAAATTAAATACCTATGTATAATTTACAAATTAGTTAAGCAATACTCTTACTCTATCTCAGCCCTCAGGTAATATAGGTACATGTTGTGTTGTTTGTTTGAATTTGTATTTATAATTTTTAACATTCTTTCTATAAAAGATTAGAAAATTATCTAATATACTATTGTTTGCTGACTTGTATGTTGATTCTCTGGTAAATAAATTTTGTTTTTTTATGATTCTGCGTAGCTAATATATTATGGCACTACTATACATTAAATAATGTTCATAATAATTGTAGCTATTTAAAATATTGTACCGATATCTTATTTTTTCTGCGCTGACCAGTCTATTTACCTCAATACTTAGATAAATAGTACAGTTTATTAATTATTACCTACATTTCAACCATAAAACAACAATTTTTAAATACAATACAATATAAACTTAACTTCTAACATCTTAGAATATTCGAAAACTGAAACCTATTTAGTAGACAGGTATATTATTTTATACGGTTAATAAATGTTTCTATTTGCGCAGATATTGCAATTTAAATGTGTGTGATAAAATAATTAGTATCTTAATGAGTATTAAATCTTAATACAATCATAATCATATATATTCATATTATAAATTATTTGGTACCTACCAACCATATATTTACAATATTGAATAATTCATATTAAAATTACTAAACTCATCTATAGAACTAACACTTTCAATATGATATCATACGGTTTAAAGAAATTTACGCTGTAAAGACGTTTGCGCTATCAGTACCAATTTACAATTTTATTTGTTCAACTTGACTTTTTTTTTATTATAACCGACCACATAAAGTCAAGAGATCATCATACTCGTATAAAAATATTTAAGAATATATGCAAACAAATAATAACCATAATTTAAATATTGTAATCAGTAGGTATATCATACCTACTATATACATCAAACGCCAATTACAAGGAAATAAAACTTTATAACGTTACGTCGTTACACATATATACGGGACAGGGTCTTATAATATTAATTACCATGATAAACATTACTATTATAATAATAATTATTATTTATTATTATTCTCTACGGCGATGGCGAAATACGAATGCGAATTCAAACCAATCGCCGTTATAAAACTGCACAGGATTAACCGATTTATCAACTATTCAATTCTTACCTCCGTCATTTGACAGGCCTCTTATTTTTATTTTATCATTTCTCTCGTCATCTTCCCGATCATCTGCGCAAACTCATACTAATTGAGAAGTCCCATGTATGTAATCATATACCACTCAGACGAATCGTTGGAATTATGATAACAGTGTATTATAATATTATGTCAGTATCTATATATATATATATATATGTAAAATATGAATAATGAATATGATGTAATGCTCAAAATCCACTGCCGCAGGGCCATTGCCTTTTTTTTTTTTATCGGATTGAGATCGTGGCTACTGGCTATTTCCAAGTTCAAACATTTTTGTCCTACGTCAAACGTCGCCTGTTCGTTACTTGTTAGTAGACAATTTCGTAGAAGCCAACTGAACGCGATCAACACGAGTAAGATTCCAACCACAGAAATCGAACTCATATTATAATTATAAGCTCGTTTATAATATCGTGGTCATGTAGGTATGTGGTGTCTGTTGTGTTAACTATATGTAGACATGTAGTATGTATCGTTGTTGAATATATTATTAAAGTTAATAAACATAAAAACGTTATTAATGGCGGTCATAAATGTGTAGAAACTAGGTCAACAAAACTGATTTCATAATTATGATGCATATCAGAAAAACATCAAATAGTTAATACAAAATAGTTATACACTTATTATATACACCTACTATACCGCTGCTGTTACACTTTTGTATTCTAAAATCTGTCTAACCGTTGTTATTCAAGATAATTATAATTACAATACAATAGCTATATATTATTAAAAAAACACAATACTATTAAAATTCAGAAATCATACATATATTAGTAGGCATTATTTATAACTATTATTTAAAGCTAATATTTGGACGCTTATAATTCGTAAAATTATTTTTAGACTCAAGGCATCAGCTTCCATCTATGAATAAGATCGTATCGGAATTTTTAACAAGTATATTATAGTTGTTAGTATTTATAATTTTTAATGTGTATGTGAATTTTGAAATATAATAAAGAAGTTGATGGTGATTTCTATACAACTAAATAAATTAAAAATTAGCATGTATTAAAAACTTTGATGACCTTAAAGGTTTGATAATATATAAAATCATATATGGTATTATCACGAATGTTGACTAAATCATATATATTTGTTGTAACTTTATCAAGTTACAACTGATATAACTGTTATAAGTTTATAACCGATATTCAATTAAAAAAAAATGTAATGTTTTATAATTTTTATTTAAGTTACTATAAGCTATAGTATATACCTACAAATTACAATAATAGACATTGGATAAATTGGGCCCATTGGTTTATACTTACACATATTCACGAATGTTGTGATTACAATACTACCATTATTCATTATGATACATTTTTGTCTAAACAGTATATTATAGCCATATAGGTACTAGGAAACAAATAAACGATGTGAAGACTTTGGAATAACACGCATATAAACTTAATATGTAATGATGAAAAATAAAAATAAAAATAAAAACGAGAAAAAAATATTTACAGTTTGGTACCAAGTACATCCATTAATGTGGTCCATTAGAACATCCAGTACATAACTGTTATAAAAATAAAAACAGACAACATACTGTAATAGTATAAATGTATAATGTAATGCATACACATATAGCTAAGATATTTTTATTTGTTTTATGAGTTAAAACTTACAAAACATCTTGGGTTATAGTATGTGTGAAAAATTAGTTTTAAATTCAAGGTTAGATAAATATTTTCACTCCGAATAACGAATAGGTACATTATAAGCCGGGGTGTCCCAAATGGCCAAATATCCCACATAAAAGTTACTAACTAGGAAAACGGGAGACCGCCACGAACCACAGAGTAGGTATATTGTTCCCAGACGTGAGTTATATGTTTTTGTAATTGATGATAATAGTTTCTCATAGCTAACGAGCATAATAGTATACAGGGTGTTTATTTTATCGAAGAACACTCATTATTTCGAAAACAAATAAAGTTTTTGAACATTTTTGTTTTCTGTCATTTTAAGTTGTTACAACTTACAATATACTATTTTTTACTATTTATTAAGTTTTTAATTTTTTTTAATTACAATCACCTAGGTACTTTTCCGAAACAGCTTAGAATAGTATTTTAAGAATTTCAATAACTTTATAAAAACCAAATTTCGAATGAGTATAGGTAGAACATAATTAATTACTTAGGTGTACGGTATTAACCTAACTCATACACTAACTATTTACTATTCGTCAAACATCTTAAAAATAGTCTGCAAAATTTGTTGTTTTGTACCTAACGAATTAAAATGATTCAAAAGAAATATTTTCTGAGGCGTTAATAGTTTTTGAAATAATAAGTGTTCTATGATAAAAGAATCACCCAGTATAAATTGTATTTTAAAGGTTTAATTTTTATTTTAAGTTCGTCGACCTTTTGATTCGTACGTATATATTTAACCAAAATGCAGTAGTGCATTATGTTTAGCAATGTAAGATGTAATTTATATATTTGTATTATACAGTTATAATTTAACTCTACATTATAAATGATAGTTACCTAATAAAAATAAATAATGAAGTACGAACTGATCTTATTAGTTACCTATAACTTATAAGTTATAACCTATAAGTAGGTACCTGTATCTATACTATTAACCAATAATATAGCATCAGTGAATAAATTAGTGTAGACCTAACATATATTTATTATCTCATCTACAATATAAAATATTTATTTTATAATATATACTAATAAGTAATAACTATATACTAATATCCTACTTTTGTGTGTCGTGTATATACATTTATTTATGTTTTATTGTTTTTATTGCCATATTATTAATAATTTTCTAATTTGTTTATTGAGATATCAAAAACAAAATTTAACAAATTTAATAGAGTGTAAATTTAGAACTATTTAAATAGTTTTAAATTAAGTATTCCAATCACGCATAAGGATTAACAACAATTGTGTATAGTCTACTGAATTCATTGCTGTGTCCTTCCAAAGGTTAAAAATAATTATATTGAAAACGACCTTGATGACAATTATTTGTTATTATTTTTATGCTATGAATTCAACTTCATTGGATAACCCAAACGTGTAGATCATACAAAATATATAGGAGATATATAGTTTTGATTATACTTTTGGTTATCGAGTAATGTATATTTTTCATTGTTTTTCAAAATATAAATAAACTGATTTTAAATTATTTTCCAGTGTCTTCAATTGATTTGTATAATTTTTTATAATTTAAATAAAATAAAATATAAATAAATTCGTTTTTTTTAGGTGGTGTATATTATAAAAAGGACAACTCTAATAGCCTTAAAGGACCATTAAAAGCGGCTAGACTATGTATTTTAAGTTTACTTGTGCCTGGTATTTTGGTCATTGCACCATTGTACATTCGTTATCATGTCTATTCTGATCATAAATATCCTTTAGCTATTACTGATATGAGAATATTAGACCAAAAAATGTCAACATTTTGGTGCCAAGTAAGTATTAAAATTTCATTTTTAAAGAATACTTTTTTAAAATTATTATAATTATTTTCAGCGCCATATAGTGAATACTAATGCTACTTTTAATGCATATTTGATGCCAGAAAAACCATCTATGTTACCAAAAATGGAATTTGTTGAAATGGAGAGGCATATTACGTTAGAAGACGATATTAAAGAATATTGGGGATTTTATCTACTTAAAGATTCAATTGTAAAAGTTTCTACATGCTCAAGGTTAAATATATTTCACGATATTTTTTATTAATCAAATATAGTAATAATAATAATGGATAAAAAATTTTATTTTCATAATTTAAAATTAAAAAAAAAATTACTTGACTAAAAACATCTAAAAATTAAGTCATGGACATATTATCATTATTATATTTTTACAGGTGGCCTGGAGCTAGTATAATAGTTATTAAAGGACACAAACATTTAAAAGAATGCGCTTATATAGGAGATAATTCTAGTGAAGAGGTTGATGAAGTTGAATCTTCTGAAGAAGGCAATGACACACATATTCCAAATTTTATGAGAAAACTTACTTCTGGTATGACTGTGCCCGATATGGCACCTGACGTGGTCTACCTTACAACTCATCCAAATGATAGTTATATAAACCGCACATATTTTAAGAGATCCAGTAAAACTGCCAATCATCATTTAGATTATGCTGAAGATTTATATCAAAAAGAAATGAAAGAAAAAATTGAAAACGAGGATTATGTAGCCCAAACAGTAAAATCTAAGCCCGTATTCACAAACGTTAACGAGATCAATAATATACCTCAATCAAAAGAATTGATCGAAGAATCATTAAGAAAATTGGGAAATCAGGGAAAAGACGGAGCTACACTTTTACGCAAACTAAAAGAAGTTCTTCAAAATGATCTAAACGAGCCAATGAATGACACAAATAGACTTTATCAAATAATTGAAAATGCAATGGCTGACGATGATACATCATGGCGTGGTCCTAGACTGAGGCATTATCGTAGTAGATTTAAACGATCCACTGTAAATGAAAAATATCAAGACAACTTGAGCAAAGAGTTATTTAAACATGACCAACAAAACGATGCAGCCAATGAAGAGGTACATAGTATACGCTATAAATTACGTAATATATAACTATATATACCTAAGTAAATATAAATTATATTTTTTAACAATAGTCTAAAACTCTTTGCATCCTAATATCCTATAGAATCTTAGAAACAAATATATACAGTTAGGTTAGGGTTAGTTAGGCTATGTTCCAAGTTTCCAATACGTAATACATTAGCATAAGAAGTACTAATGAACTTTAACCACTTTTACAAGCAATTAAATCTTGCAATCAACCTATAAATCCAAATACCTGTAACTCGAGTGTGTAAATGTCGACGCATTTTTCATGCTAACCACGAGGAGTTATTAAGTTAGAGAAACATTGAGACGTGTTTTTTTCGGAAAATATTTTTTTTGTTTACATTCGTACAGAAATGTTGAGCTTTTTAACTAAAATAAGTCAATTTTAAAATTTAAAACAATTTAATTTTAGAAAACAACGTGAAATAGCAATCACCTTTAAATTATTGAATATTTTTGGAAAACAGCTCCACTCGTTTTTCATATACCTACCTACGATGAAATTATTATTATTATTATTATTATTTTAAATCTATAAACACTAAAGACAGCAGCGATTAATCCAGATTTTAATTCTCATTAAAATTTTTTTTTACATTGTATAAGTATACTAAATTCAATAAAACATACAAATTAAAAATAAAATAGAATATTTTCAGAATCATTTTACGTTTAATAATACAACTTATAAAGATTTAGAACACTAACAAATGTTAACGTTACGTTATTAAAGGAGTTAAAACTATATTTCAGGCCGATGCGCTATCATCAGATGGGATTGCTCAAGTTCGTGGAAAAGTAACTGAAAACAACACGCACACGATGAATAAGGACCGTAGTCATAGTGAGTTTTGGTCGTCATTTTCCAGTAGTGAAGAAATGCTCCTTGAATGCGAAGGTCTTTTATTAAGCTTACCATTAGCTCCACATCATAAATGTTTACCTCCGAACAAAGATCCTGATTATGAAGCAGCCAGCCATCCGAATACTGTTACTTATAAGTATGTTTTATTCATTTTTTTAATTACTATAATATATTCCTACGCTATATAATTGTACCGTATATACTATATAAATATTAGTTAATAGTTATATAGTTATATATAAATATTAGTTAATAGTTAAATAGTTATATATAAATATTAGTTAATAGTTATATACTTATATATAACTATTAATAAAAATTCAAACAACTTTACACTTAAAATTTTTAGTTTTTTTTTAAAAATAATCTATGATCATGTACATTAAGAATTTGAGTACCGATATAAATTAGGGTTTATCAAAAAATAGTATATTAATATTTTATACATTGATGTATCAAATATTAATTTTATATTTTAATATTTTAATTTAGGGTTCCTGGTGATGGATATTATTTTTTCGTATTCAACAGCGAGAACGAGATTCAAGATAACTTTATACGTATACATTTTGCCATCAATAAAACCGTGTACGATGTCTCAAAACCAATTTCATCTTGTCTAAATGTAACAGGTGAATGTCAATTACCTTTAAATTTTTGGTCACAGCAAACAACAGTCTTAGAAATGTTAAATCCTGGACAAAATAGTGATTCTGGAGATGAATTTATAGCAATTTCTACATGCCAGCCCAGATCTGCAGTATATGCCATTTGTCTGATAGCAGCACCTGTTCTGTTTGTTTTATTTTCTTTTCATTGATATTTATATCTGAATTATCTTTTTGCGTGGATTTTATATAACTAACTATAACGTAAAGGATTTAAATCATAAAAAAAGATCAATTAAAACGTTCTGTGATTTTAAATGTTGAACCCAATAATTAGTGATAAATATTAATATAAAAATTAATGAGGATCCCGCCTGAAGTATTAAAATATCTCATAAAATGTATTTAAAAATAATTCTATATCATTCATAATAATATACTGTACGTCTGTACTACTGCAGCTCAATTTATTAACATCGGTAGTATAAATGTATAATATGACATATTTATTATGTTTTATCATTCAGTAAATCGTTGGTAAATTTTATTAATTATATTGTTTATATATACCATCAATATTTACATAAAGATTAAAATAAAATATTTAATAAGCCACGAATTTAAAGTACAGATATTTTGAATATTGGATGTTGAAAAAAATAGTTTATGTCATTGAATTTATAATATTACATTTGATAAAGTTGATGGTAATGACAACTTACCTGGATGCCACCGTATACTGTATACACTGTATACAAAATCGGTAGTCTGTACCTATAAATGTTTAATGGTTTGAAATTTGAATAAAATTAGGCAAGATTTTATAAACATTCCTAGCTTTTTAAATTCCCTTGATAAATGTCTTAATAATCACTAAATTCAAAAAAGCGTAATATATATAGATAAAATGAGCTAAATTTATCAGCACAAATTAAAAACTAATAATAATATGGGACTAATTTGTAATTAACTTTGTTAATTATTTAATTTTCTTAAATACCATCGTAAAACAAAATGTTGTTATAATTAAATATTATTTTCAAAAAATGAATGAGACTGAAAACGAGTTTTGAACTTATTGTTATTTATCTGTGATCAAAAAAAAATTAGTTGATTTGCATCAGTAGGATGTTTTGTAAAACTTCTTTTTCTACGTGCTTATAGAAGTACGTAAATTATTTTGTATATTAGTTATAGATTTATAATTTATAGTTATAACTTATAAATAATGATTTAAAGTCTGGAATATGCGTACCAACAATAGGGTTATATAATTATATTACTCATATATTATATTTATATTCAAATCGTGTAGAAATTTTTGTTTAATTAAAACTTTTTACCTTTAACAAAATATGTACCTACAATTTATTGTTTTTTGGACAAATGTTAAATTTAATTATGGAAACGTATAATTATAACTATAATAGGCTTATGTGCATTTTATATACAATATTATACAATAAAGCTAATGTAATTATTTAAATGAAAGTAGTCCTGGTTCAATAACCGTCATACATTATAAAGTTATTTGAAAGCCTAGCCAATAGAAACCACTTTATTTACATTATTTTATTTGTTAAAAGTAACTTTTTAATTACCACTGCAGAAATCTTAATTTTTTTGCGTTTTATTAGTTTAGAAGTACCTACCTAGTAATTTATTTGTGTGGAATTATTAAAGTACTTTAACAAATGTTAAATATTTAATTGTGTTTAAGATCATATTATATACAATCAAATTAATTTAACGATTATATACATTCTATAATTAATCATTATTATATTAATAATGTATTGTTTATAAACGTATAATGTAAGTATACCTAAACAAATTTACAATCGGTTAGTGCATATTTCCATACGGGTGTATATCTTATATAATAAAACGCTAATAACGCGTATAAGATCCGCGGGGAGCGCTCACGGCACTCCGCGTTTCTTCCATGACGACCAATCACAATACTTCCCGCGCGTTCGCTATAAATTCCGCTCGCTTATCTCCCTTTTCCTTATCGACGAATATTTTCGAACATTATTATTATTATTAAAAAAAAACCCGTGTTTTTCAATTTTTTGACGTGATAATAACGTCTTATAAATCGATTACCCCGCGACCGTCGGGCGGACCCATTAAACGAGTAATTATTTTTGACGAAGTATAACTTAGCCGGTATTCGACTTAGAGACCCCGTACCAATGGGCATCTCAATTTTTTAGGCCCCAGATGAATTTTCAACATTAGGGAACCAAAGCCCCCACCCCCCCCACATTTTGAGTTGAGTATAACTCGGCCGGAATTCAAGTTAAAGACCTCGGACCAAGGGGGAACCCATTCTTTTTATGAATACTACCGTTTTCCGCTTTAAGGAACGGGGGCACCTCCTCCCCCCCTTTTTGGATTTTGCTTTTTTGATGGATTTTGGTCCGGGAGAGTACTAACACCCACCTCACCAAGGGGAAACTCGGGGTTTTGAGTTTTTGATAGGATTTATTGGGATTTTCTTAAATATTGTTTTTATTGATAAGGAAAGTGATAAGAATTTTATTTTATCGCCGCGAGCACGGCGACGCGGCTTAAGAGTCATACATTTGCCTCGCAATTTCATCTGAGTACGTGGCTAGGTTGGTTAGGCGTTAGGATAGGTGACTCGAGGGTCGTGGTTTCGAAACCGCCGCCAGGGCAATAGATAATTTGCGGCGCCCGTGATAAATGGAATTTTTTTTTTCGCGTTTTTTTTTTGGTCACATTAATCATGTGTTCCGATTTTTTTTCAAAATTCGCGTTATTATAATATTATATATATCGGTATTTATATATATTTATTTTGCAAAAAAATAATAATTAACATTTAATTAATACTTGATTTTACCTTGACCAACCTACAAAATAATTATATTGTAGTACCTACTTGATATATTACAGTTTTTAGGTGATTCCGATTGGGTTAAATATTGCTACAGATTATAAATACTGTTTAATACGATATTAATAAACTATATTAAAAATAGTACGACTATATGACTGTTCCATTTGCCGTTTTTTTCGAAAATTCGAGTTTCAGCCCCTTTCGGTCGTATCACCCTCCCCGTCGACGACTTATTCGAGTTCCCCGCTAAATTTATAGCCGGCGTGCGGCCCTACTTTTCCACAGACGAGTCCCGGGGAGGAGAGGCGTCGCGGAAACGAGAGTAGGTACCGTGTAGGTATCGCTATATACAGGCATAAATACATGCGTCGAGGCGTTTTTTGGGGAGCCGTCACTGCGTTATCTTTCCTCCTTATCACTTTTCACGGTTTTGACCATTTTTCACAATTTTTTTTCAACATTTTTGAGGTTTACCCCCCTCGGGTGCCTCGGGAGGGCCCGTTTGGACCTTATTCGCGTTCCTCGGTAAATTTATAGACGGCGCGCTGTCCTACTTAATTCCTGGCCGGCCCGCGGCGGCAGATATCGCGTGCGATACGAGCGCTGCCGTCGCGTGTGTTTTTTGCCGTATTTTTTAAAAAATTCGAGTTTTATCCCCTTTCAGTCGTATCGCCCTCCCCGTTTGGATCTTATTCGCGTTCCCCGCTAAATTTATAACCAGCGCGAGGCCCTACTTTTTCAAAAACGAGTCCCGGCAAGGAGCGGCGTCGCTTAAACGAGAGTAGGTACCGTGTATGGTATCGCTATATACAGGCATAAATACATGCGTCTCGAGGTTCGATTTTCTTCGCGAATCTCGCGACGGTCGTCCGCTCGCCGACGCTGTCGGATCGCCCGCTCAAACTCCCTTTGAACCTCTTCTAAACGGCGTTCGCCTTTCGCGGGGACGGCAACGCGGCTTAAGAGTCATTGATTTGACTCAGGTTTTCATCTCAGTAGGTAGTTAGGTAGGTTAGGTGTTAGAATAGGTGACTCGAGGGTCGTGGGGTCAAACCCCCTGCCCCCCGGGAATATACGATAATTTGCGGCGGCCGTGATAAATTAATTTTTTTTTTCGCGTTTTTTTTTCGTCGTTCGCTATCACTTCCGTCTTATCATTTTTAACGTAAACGTAAAATTCGAGTCCCGGGGTGGAGTAGTGTTTCGGAAACGAGAGTAGGTACCGTGTAGGTATCGCTATTCACATACATATATACATGCGCCTCAAGGTTCGATTTTTTTCGCAAATCTCGCGTTTTGAACGTCCGAAGGCGGCGGAAACGGACACGGTCGCTTAAACGAGAGCGGGTACCGTGTATTGTATTGTATATATTATGCGTCGCGTCGTTTTTTGCGGAGCCGTCGCTGCGTTATCTTTTATCCTTATCACTTTTCACGGTTTTGACCATTTTTCACAATTTTTTTTCAACATTTTTGAAGTTTACCCCCCTCGGGTGCCTCGGTAGGGCCCGTTTGGACCTTATTCGAGTTCCCCGCTACATTTATAGACGGTGCGCGGCCCTACTTTTTCACAGACGAGTCCCGGGAAAGAGTGGCGTCGCGGAAAAGGGAGTAGGTACCGTGTAAGTATCGCTATATACAGCAATAAATACATGCCTCGCGTCGTTTTTTGCTGTTTTTTTCTAAAATTCGTTTCTTGGCCCGTTTTAGTGGTATTACCCTGCCTGTTTGGATGTTATTGGCATTCCCCGCTAAATTTATAAGCCGCCGTCGTCAGTACTTCGCTCGAGTCGAGTTCCGCGGAGGAGATCGGGGAGCGGACAGTGTTGTTATTACTTTATACGGAAATGAAAATATGCGACAAAAAGTTCGATTTTTTCATACACACTTTCATACACATAATACATAAGTCATAACACAATGATGCACCATTATAATTATGCAATTAAAATTACTAAATAATTTAAAACATCATATGACATTTAATAAATTGGTAGGTAGGTACATCATATATTATATACAGACATACAATATAACAGCAAAATATTATGATATCATTTATACATACCTACGTTTAATATGATAGTATTACATTTCAATAAAATTTGTTATTCACCAATATAATTATCTATTTGTTAATTTGATTTAATTCTCATAATTAAATAAATATACATGGTAGGTATATCAGATTTGAACGGCCGTTTCGAGCACTTTTCGCTGTAGGCGGATTGTCCGTTCGGGAATCGACTTTCACCCGAGATGACTGATAGGCGATAGCTAGACACTCAAACTCAGAACCCGAATTTCCGATTTCAACACACATACGAGAATCGGACATACACGCCCGGTGCATGGTCTGCGATCCGACGTAGTCGGATTGCCTACCTTACTAGCTACTTGCATACGAGCGACTTACACCCCCACTGCATCCGACACTCGGGAATCGACTTTCACCCGAGATGACTGATAACTAGACACTCAAACTCAGAATCCGAATTTCCGATTTCAACACACACACTCCAGAACCGGACATACACGCCCGGTGCATGGTCTGTTATCCGACGTAGTCGGATTGCCTACCTCACTAGCTACTTGCATACGAGCGACTTACACCCCTACTGCAACCGACACTCGGGAATCGACTTTTACCCGAGATGACTGATAGCTAGACACTCAAACTCAGAATCCGAATTTCCGATTTCAACACACATACGAGAACCGGACACACACGTCCGGTGCATGGTCTGCGATCCGACGTAGTCGGATTGCCTACCTGACTAGCTACTTGCATACGAGCGACTTACACCCCCACTGCATCTGACACTCGGGAATCGACTTTCACCCGAGATGACTGATAGCTAGATACTCAAACTCAGAATCCGAATTTCCGATTTCAACACACATACGAGAACCGGACATACACGCCCGGTGCATGGTCTGCGATCCGACGTAGTCGGATTGCCTACCTGACTAGCTACTTGCATACGAGCGACTTACACCCCCAGTGTCCCCCACTGCATCCGACACTCGGGAATCGACTTTTACCCGAGATGACTGATAGCTAGACACTCAAACCCAGAATCCGAATTTCCGATTTCAACACACACACACACCAGAACCGGACATACCCGACCGGTGCATGGTCTGCGATCCGACGTAGTCGGATTGCCTACCTGGCTGGCTGTGTCGTACGATCGACTTGAATCGCGTGACTTACGACTAGACACTCTTCCGAGTTCAAAAATTACCGCTTAACCAGTGCTGCCAACACGACAAAACACAATAACCGATGACCCCCCATTCCCGCCGCAGGCTGGATCAAAAAACCTAGCATCGCCGACAAAGATGCACCACCGCCCACACAGTCTTTCCGCCGTAGGCGGGATGACAAACACCGGAATCTAGTTATATTATATTATGTTTGACTATTGTACCTATATTGAACCTCTTTTACAATTAAGATAAGATAATTATTGTTATAATTATTTTAATGATTATGTAAATGCATGTATTTTTATTTTATTATTGTTACTATACGCTTATATGTTATACGAATATGTTAATTTTTATACACAATATTTCACAAGTTGTATTTAAATAAAAATATCGATAAACATAATGAATGTTCATCAATTTACTCCAAAATTCTATTTAAATTACTCGAACATCAGTTCAAAAAGATAGGTACGAACTACGAATGCAAGAAAATAAATCAATTGTGTTATTTAAAACGGTATTAATATAGGAAATTGCTTTAATCTTATAATAATATTCATTCTTCAAGTAAAATGGTTTGTTTTTAATTAACATAGAGACAACATAATTTTATTTATCATAATTCATAGCAATAATAATTTGTGTCTACAAACAATTTTTCATTTTTATTTAAAATACATATCCTTGCAAATAGTAATAATATTAAAAGCATAATATAATATGTATTATTTAATAAAAAATGGAAGATGGTAATGGCATACATTTTTAAGAAACTATATACATAAAAATAACAAGCTCAGTGTCTGATACACTTTTTTATAGCAATAATGATCAAGTGGCATGTGCAATACTGCAATGTGCATTCATATGATTATTATGTATAATGGTTTATTAAGAATTTCAAAATAATATGTATATACAGGGTGTCCCGTGAGGATTTACTCATTAGCCGTAGAGGGGGACTCGCCGCCCGGACAAAAACCAGTTTATTGACGTTTTACTAATAAACTAAAAAAATTATTAAAAATCATGAGATTAATGAAAATAAAATGTTAAAAACTCAAAATGTTCACAAAAATATACTCTATAGAATGGCTATCTTCAATTTTTTCAAAAATAAAAAAATAAAAAAATAATTTTTTTAACTTTTTTACTAAAAAATTTAATTTAATTAAAAAATAAAATATTTGTAGTGCTTACCTCTGCGAGTCTTAATAAAAAACCATAATTACGATATCTCCATTATTTCAGGAGATATCGCAATGAGTAAATCCTCACGGGACACTCTGTATATTTATATTTTTTTTATTGGATAACCCGCGGCAACATAGGCCATTGGGTGTGTGGAGGGAACTGTAGGTTTTTAGATTGGGTAGGTTGGTACACGAGTGTGTTTGTGGTGGCAGAATTTTTATTGGGGCACCCGTAGGTTTCTGCCATGCCCCGGGGTGGGGGATGGCGGCACTTGTACTCCGGACACCGTGACTTGCCCGGAGAAAAATGCCGCGCAGTGGTCGAGAGTCGAACCCGCGACTGCCAGCGCCGCAGTCGACGCGTTAGACCGCTCGGCCACCTCGTCCCCCATATTTATATTTTGATACTGTTCAAAACTTCAAAAGTCTTTTGTTAAACAGGAATCCAGCACACAATTTTTTTTTAGCTTAGGTATAACTATTAAATATTACAATTATTTAACTTAAACATATAAATATATAATTACATAAATAACAACCAAAAAGCTTATAAAATAATATTCATGTTCAATAAGACTAGCTGAGGGTTAGATAAAATTAATGTAATTGTAGGTTTAAAAGTTTTAAAATTATTTGTAGGTACTGGCATAGCTGAAGTATAGAATTTAAAAAAATGGAATCAGTAAATGTAATACTATTTAAAATAAATTAGAAATTAATTAAATAAGAATCAATAAAAATGCTTTATATTTATAATTACATTAATGATTTGGAAATAATTTAATAAATTATGCTTTATTGAGGTGTTTACATTAAGTAGCTATAGCTTACTGACTTTGCGAAATTGATTTAATATTATCGTATTATAGTTATAAGTTATACCAATACTTTGTTAAGAACCCAATTTTAACTACCAGTAATATGGCAGCCATAATATAGATGTAAGTGATGTAACGTTTTGTTAGTTGATTTTTTCTTATTTTTCTTATACATAAATAATTGTTTTATTTATCTACTGCAAATTGTATACAAATTCGAACGTCACTAGTCATACAAAAGAGGCAATCTAGAATTAATTACGCCGACGTCAGGCCTAATAACAGTCAAGTGTTAATCCGCTTGAAAATTTGCACTATGAGACTTGAGCATCATATTCCGTTGCCCATTTATCAGATAACACTAAGGCTTTATTTGCTGACGTATTAGCTAGCCACAAATCGTAGCTATTGGTCATGATGACGGATAGCACTTTAAAACACGCGTCGTGAATTCTACACGTGTCGTTAATACGATTATCTGAACAGTGGCTGCAGTGACACATTTACTACGATTCAAAAATTAAAAAATCACTGCAGCCTTTGTGACGTGTACATATTATATACCTAATACAAAAATGTATTTCAGCCTCAGGGAAAAATTATAATAAAATATGAAATTTTAAATAATGACGTGTACTTACTTAAAAGTTAAAATAATCAAATATATTATAATATTCAAATACCTATCCTTAAAAATATTGTTCAGCTAGGTTTTTGCTAATATTTATTTCCTAATATTATTTTATACATTATTAATTTTAGTTTCATTAATAAATTGTTAATTTCATTAAAAATTGTTATTACCTACTTCAATTTAACTTATTGTTAATTACTAATATATATTGGCTTTCGGTGTTTTGGGCCCTGGACTGTACGGCTGTACCTAATACCTATGTTATCAAAGGTAAAAATAAAATAAAATATTATTGTTTATCTTCAACCACGGACTAAGATCTTAGTCCGTGTCTTCAACATAAAATAAGTCTAATAATTATAATGACTATAATGACAAGTAATGACTAATGAGTATAAATAATCCTAGCGAATATTATAGGTTATGCTACATTTAAATAGCTGAGCTGGCGTGTACCAAAAATTGATTAATTTAATGGTTTACTAAAATGTAATGGACCAATCATGGAGGCTATGCATTAAGGTTTGTAAGGGATCATAATAAACTCACTACTGATTTGTTACATTTTTGGTAATTATTCAATTTATGCAAACCGGCAATAGTATATCACTATATTTACCTATACTAAATATTATATTATAATTTATAATACATACTATATGGCTTGGCGTGGCACGGTGGTTGCAATTAGTCACGAAACCTGATCTTGAAAGTAAGCACCGACCGATATCACTAGTCCTCCGATGGGTGACCACCCGGATTCTTAGTGACAAATCTTTGCCACACATACGTCATACACACTACACATCTCCAAAACCAACTGTAACCCCCCGCAGTAACAGTTGGCTAGTGAGTAGTGACCTCAGTTTTTAAGCCTTAAATAAACAAAAATTAAATAATAATACATACCTATACTGGCTAATGGCTATACTATATAGTAATATATTATAATCTTCAATAGTGGGTCCTGACTCCTGAAGAGTATATTTAATAGGTAATATGTGAAAATAACAATTGGTAAATAAGGAATTCCTTTCTTTTTAGTTTTTCTTGTGTAGGTAACTAATAACTATATATTCGTGATTTCGTGAACCAATCCAATATAGGTATTTAATTTTAATCAGTAGCCAGTTACGCACCTACTGGCCAACTTATTATCCCCCCCCCCCCCCAGCCACCGTTGTTCTGCTTAATGGCTGTATTGCAGGCTAGTGCTACATAAATAAATAATAAAAGATTAATATATGTATAATATATATGGGTACACATTATAAACATGTATTCGTTCATTCCAATAATACATATTTGAAAAAGGTGGGAAAATTGATGTCACTCTGCTGTACAGTGATTAAGAGTGGATCACTGTATAATGGTTGGTATTAAATTTGAATTCAATGATATAATATCATTGAATACGAAAAACGATTCTGAGAGGAGACTTAAATTCATAGTGTTATTACTTATTATTAATACAGTAGCCTGTAAGTTGAATTAATATAATTATAAAATTACAACAAAATAACTAAAATCGTTATTCTTGGTTATTTAATATGTAATTTCGTCCAAATTTGAACATAAAGTACCTACCTATAAAAAAAGGTTAAATATGTTTGACATTTTTTTGGTTACAAAATTACCTATAATTACGTGGAACCTTGTATTCAATTTTCAATCCTAAGCTATAAAAGAAGAACATTTTATAAATTTTTAACTACAAAATCAATTTTAAATTTTGAACTTTAAATGATTATGAAAAAAATTTGTACCTATGTATTTTTAATATTTTTCAATTGCTATTGTAACAATATATCAGGAGCCTTGTATTACATTTTCACGCCTTTTGACCCAATGCATAAAATTGACATTTGTAGAGAAAAAAATTGAAAATTGAAAATGCCCGTAAACAGCTCAAAACGAGTCAAAATATTTTCAAAATTTTATCAAGTATAGGAATTGATAAATAAACATATGATATAAATTTCAAGTGTCTATAGTTATTCGTTTTTGAATCAGAACAAAACGAGAAAATCACTACTTGAGAAATCGTGTGAATATTTCCAATGTTTTAAAAATTTGAACTTCAAACGCTCAATAATTTGAAAATTATATTGTGTATACAGTATATACTATATCCCACCAAAAACATATATGTAAAATGAGAGCCAAGTTCAATACTATAATATATGCCTTGGTTGTTGACTTCAACGACAAAAGAAGTGAGATCTAAATGGGTGCCAAGTTAGGATAATATATTGAAGCCTAAGGTGTGACTTGGCTACTTTTCATATACGAATTATTATTATAAGTACCTACTAAAACAGTAATGGAAGAGTGAAGATGATTTTCCAAAGAATAAAATAAGAACTCAAAGCTTTAGAACTTGCAAATAATGCAAATGCTATAATATATAATTCGTAGCCAAGTCAGACCTTAGGCTTCAATATATTATCCTAACTTGGCACCCATTTAGATCTCACTTCTTTTGTCGTTGAAGTCAACAACCAAGGCATATATTATAGTATTGAACTTGGCTCTCATTTTACATATATGTTTTTGGTGGGATATCATTACTTTTTGTATGTAAATTATTATAACCTAACCTAACCTAGCCATGACGTATTCTATAAATAAAGTTTATTACTATATAATATAATTCAGTTACTAATATTAATAATAATATTTATTATAAAATATTTTCCGTTGTATATACAGAGTATAAAATATATGTAAAATTAATATACAATTATTTTAACTCTTTTTGAGTATATTTTTAATTATCATAATTTTATTGACTGTAGTTTCTACTGTTGGGTGGGTAATTCATAATTTGTAAGAATAATTATTTAATTATTTTAATTGTAATATTTAAAAAAATAATATTAATTACATAGGTACATAGATAGAAAAAAAAGTATGTTGCTGCGCGCGGGTCGACAATATCGACACATATTTGGCTAGTCGTATTTTTGGAGCGGCGATACGGGAAAAGTAATTTAAGTCAACATTACATTAAATTAGAGGCAATTCATTAATAAATTGAAAAATTAAACATAATAGATAAAATAATTGCAAAATTATAATAAAATCAATTGATTAAAAAATTAAAAATTAAAAAATTAAAAATTAAAAATTAAAAAATTTTAAATTAAAAATGTTCAAGTTTCTGATTTTTTCCTTTGTATTTACCTAACTACCTATCTGTATGCCAAATTTGAACTTTCTAGGTCATCTGGAACTGGGTTAGAATTTTGATCTATAGGTAAGTCAGTGATAAAAATGACGATTTTCGGACGTTAATATCTAAATAACGGTTTGAAGTGTGTTTATGAAATTTAGAGCACATATGTATCTCGTTAGTCTCAATATATGAGCCAAATTTGACATGTTTATGTGGAATAGTTTTTGAGTTATGAGGGGGTCAAAAGTGGCTCCAAATGGTTCGTGTAATATTACACACGGTGCTGCTCGCCAGTTCTGTTAGCTAGAACTTGGCTTGACACGCTACCGCGTGTCTAGATACACAAAATATACGCTTGTATACGAAATGTTCACTGGTTGTTTATATTAGCATTTTCTAGTGAAAATTGTATATTTTTATATTGTATGTATCTATCTGCGCTTCTGCGGTAATTTGTTTTATAGTTACACTAAAACCCAAAATCGAATTTTTCGAAAACTGATTTTGCTTAAAAATTCCCGTTTTTCTTTAATTTTTTGTTTGTTTTCCCTGCACTTTTGAAAACTACGGGGAATTGTAAAACCATCCATTACAGTGACCCACTTGTAACCTACTGTACAACAGAGCGACACCCACTTGCCCACCTTTTTTTTATATTTTATAGTTATTTCAAATATAGGTGTAAGTACCGTATACTTTGAATTAAATATTTTGTATATTTATTTATCTTTATCATAACATAAACATATTTAAACATTTTAATTTATATTTATTGTATACTTATTATAGGTATGTTACTAAAAAAATATGTTGAAGCAGTTTTGAACCTACCCATCCCTCATATCCCCCTTCATGTTACGCCAATGTAACTATAGAAGTAACAAATAAGGACTTATAAACAATTAATGAATTAAATACAAATGTATTATAATACTTAGGTACCTATTTAATAGGTACAAACCATTTATACTACACGCAATATTTACGGCCGACTGGCTTTACCAAGTTGCTTATAGATAAACGCTAATCGTAATCATAAATCTAATATAAAAACATTTAATGAAGTATGCTTATACGACAGGAATCGTCAAAATGCTGACCGGTGTCTATACATTATATTGACTATAATGACTATTGCCTAATATTATGAACTATGGAAAACAATAAACATAATACCTAGTATAATAGGCATCATTATTTAATATGTATTATATTATCAGTAGATAATAGATATTATATTCTTTGCATAAATTAAATATTATTTTATATTTAATGTTGTAACAATTATTGTTTTTACTCTTTTAATTTGTAATTTGTATGTTATATTTTCATTTCTATGTTTTTATTTATGAGTATTCGGGGAGGGAGTCGGGGTAAGTTAAAATAATATTTTGCATGATGATATTTCATAATCACATACTTATGTAGTATATATTAAACTTGTCATGCTATAATAAGTACCTACCCACTAAGTAGTAATTATATAGCTACACAACTACATAAGTAAACCAATTAAAACTGTTAAATTACTAATGAGGGGGGGAATAGGGGAATACCGTCAGTGGGTAATACCAGTCACCTCGTTATCGAATATACTAGTGGATCTAAGGATGTGTTGACCATACAAAAAGGTTAAGAATGATAAAAAAATATTATTCTTATCGGATCGATACAGTGGCGTAATCTGGTCATATTTGTGGGGGGAAGGGATTCAAAAATGTACACCCTCACCGCCCACAAAAAAAATTTTGGTTCTTATAATAAAAACCTCTCAGTCGAACCATTGTGATCTATAATCTGTATAATGTAAGTAGGTACATGTATAAATGCATGCATAGTGCATACATTAAAATAAATAATTACATACTATTCACGGGCTGATAGGTCCAACGGGAAATCGGGATTTTCCGGTAGGCCCTCGCCTGTGTTTTATGTTGAGGCCCCCCTAACTTCAGCCCCATCATAGTACCTAAATTGTACAAACATCAGATTACATTTTAATTTTAATTGAAAATGTTTAAGTGTCACAAATTACAATGGTCCTTTGATTAGTACTGCCTGTATTACTAGCCTGGTTATCGTGTGACATGAATTGGTGTGAGTAATGTGTTAATGATATTTAGCTCCCACGTGCATAATTACTAACTTTTAAACAAAATCGATTAGATTACTTATTATTGTTCTATAATAATAATAATAATAATAATAACATTTTATTGCAACAGCATACATTTACAATGGTTAAATAGAATTATAAATACAAAGTTGCAACTTATCCTATAAGCAAATAAGCTTAAATGCGGATTAGTTGAGTTCTATGAAGGTATAACAATCGTGGATAATTAGGTAAACAAAAAATAAATTAAATTAAAAATAAAAGTTACAAATTAATTATTCCAAATTTCAAAAACAATAATCTAAGATAGAACACTAATAACATGATTTTTATATTGATTAAAATTAATAAATGAAAAAATATTTATATTATATACTCGTAATAATAAAACACCTTTAATAATAGTGCTTTGATTACCAAAATTAGTTTTATTGTGAGGAATATTTTAGGTTGTTATTATTTTTAGTCTTGTATGGTAGGTAATCAAGCGATGGTTGATAATTCTTAATTAAGTTTTTTTTTTTTTTTTTTATTGAACTTAAGCTTCGGCAACTATGGCCATTAGCTGTAGTGGTTTATTTGTGGGTTGTTAATGTCGGTAGGGGGGGGAACACGTGTGTGTTGGGTTTTGGAAGAATTTTTGATTGGGCACCCCCGTAGGTATCTGCCATGCCCGGGTGGGGGATGGCGGCACTTGTTCTCCCGACACCGTGACTTGCCCGGAGAAAAATGCCGCCCAGTGGCCGAGAGAATCGAACCCTCGACTGCCAGCGCCGCAGCCGACGCGTTAGACCGCTCGGCCACCTCGTCTACCTCGTCCACCTCATCTCGATACTATATATCAATAATTATTTTTATTTTTCAATCGTTTCTATTAACCATTAGGTACTAATCATTCCACGGAAATTTGAGTGGTTCTTTGAAAAGAAAATGAAAAAACTATTTATATTTTCTAGTAAATTCATGAAATAATCTGCGTAGAAGTAAAATGTTCAAAATTTCAAATTTTAAAAGGTTATAACCTTGGGACTAAGTCCGACCAACAAATTCTGATTGCACCATTGTACTTTACTCGTTGAAATATTTAGATTTCCAAAAAATTCGATCTAAACTGCATTATTTTAATATATTTGTGCAATATTGCAATAGGGATTAGTGTTTATTGTCAAGTAATATTATCTTAGTTGCAGGTACCATAGGGGATTTGGGGTTTTCTTTGTTGTTTCTATAAAATATATTATATCAGTCAATATAATATAGTACCTATAAATAATAATATTTATATAGGTAATTAAATAAGTATATGTACATAAATATGGTTGGCCAGTTTAAAAAAGTCATGGGGGGGAGATACGACCCCCCCCCGTAATTACACCACTGGAGACTGGAACGATATTATCAAAAGCCATTTTTACGTTAAAATTTGTACAATTAGTTTTTAGAGATAATTTATCTAAAAAATTAAAAAAGAAATTTTTTGCAATCTCAATTAAGGTAAAAATATTTATAATATATATTTTCTACTTCATAGATGTACATATAAAACAGAATATGGAGATTATGATTATGCATTCAAATCATGAAATATATATTTTTTTTTTTTATTGATTCTTAAGCCCGGCATCTATGGACATTAGCTGTTAGTAGGGTTGTATTGTGGTTGTGGTAGGGTCTTGAAGTGGTGGGTTTTTACACGGGAGTGTTTGTGTTTGGCAGAATTTTTGATTGGGCACCCTTAGGTATCGGCCATGCCCGGGTGGCGGATGGGGCAGCACTTGTTCTCCGGACACCGTGACTTGCCCGAAGAAAAATGCCGCCTGTGACCAAGGAATCGAACCGGCGCCAGCTGCGTCGAAACCGACGCCTTAGACCTCTCGGCTACTCCGTCCCTCAATCATGTAATAGTATAATATTATAATAATTATAGTTTATCGATGAAAAATATTTTTTAATAATTTGTCAAAATGGGAAATGCCAGTTAGTATATATGATATTATAATATAATGTGTATTAATAATCAATGATACAACTCAGTATTATCTATTCTTATTTGTTTTCAGTAACTATCCATGAAGAAAACCTTTATTTTAAACAATTATTTCAAATTATATTGATTTAAAAAAAATATATATGTTTTCCCTATCTTTATACTTGTGTTGTATATATGTATGGCTGGTACATTTTTCATTTTTAATATTTTTGACAATCAAAACTTAATATGTACCTATATAGGAACGGAAAAAATACAATGAAACAAAAATGTAAAATTACCTATGTACTGAAAATTGTAATATAATGATTATAACACGATAAAGAAATTTACTTTATCATGGATTATCAGTTATGGACTGAATATATCTACCTATATACTAAAATAACTACATTCTACATTTTGTAAATTTCCAAAATAATAAGATTATAAGAACCTGGTTGTCTATTTGACATCTTGATCTATAAAAATGAATTAGACCAAAAAACAGTTTATAATAAAAAAAACGAACCAAATAGAATATAAATTTCCTATTAAATTATATTAATATAATATGTAAAACATAATATTCAATCTGTCTTGGGCTACATATCAATATAAAATTATATTCTATTTTGTGTTCTGTTACATTTATCTAGTGGCCAATGGCCATGGTGATATTTATCAAAAAGTTAATTTTATGAAAAGGCATTTGTTAAATATAAAGACTTTTATAAGCCTACGAACATGTAATTTAATAAATAATCTAAAAACAATTAAATCAGTAGTACATAATTGTATGCAGTCCCTATTTGAAAAAATATATAATTGTTAATTTAGAATTACATAGTAATGAATAACAAGTAACAACTAATAGTGCCATTTGTAAGATTAAGTTTTAAATAACTATCTACATAATATATTATATGCAAGAAAACGATGTCATTTACCATACTTTATTATGTCATTAATCGGAGAGTACATTAACCTATGAAAGACTGCAGTACACTCCCGCTGATAGTTGCGGACGGGTTGCGTAAATATTTCATATTTGTCCTTTTTAATTTTTAAATCAATGTTATTAGTTATTACTTATCTCGATTAAAAATAAAATTATTTTATTTTATTCGCATACCCAATATTACAAATTTCCTGTGAAATATTATTTTGTACCTAGTTTTGATTTTTGTTTTAAAGTCCATTATCAATTTTCAATTTACAAATTTAAAGCCTTAAAAATACGTCCACGAAAATTACACGCCCGGGGAATCCCCTAGTCCCCCCCCCTAGATCTGGCCCTGTTTACGCATATAGGTATGATTGAAATTATTGTTGTATTATGTTTGATTTGTAGCCAGGTGGTGTAATCCAAGGTTGTAGTTGTAGATGAATAGGGATCGAAATTTCCGAAAAAAAAAGGTTTTGACGAAAAAAAAATGGTTTTTTTTCCTGAAAAATTGAAAAATAATAATAAAAAATTATAGTATCGTAGCCTGCATTTCCACCAATGATGTTTTGTTATTGTTGTTACATATTTTCCTAATAATCATTTCCAGACGTCCAGATAAATTTGTAAATGTTTTTTTGTGTGCGTAGGTATATTATGACTTATGAGTTTGTTTCGTAGCAGCGTGTGGTGTACCTAACCTAACCTTTACCGCGGTCCGATCCGATACGATATTTTAGCGCACACGCCAATATTGGATGTCACGCCACTGCCCCAGTCACCAGTGTGCAACCTGAAACGGTATGACTGGTATCTGGTGGTATAACCTACGGTACTAATGTACTATAATACCACTATGGCACTATAGTCCTATGACTATACCGTACAAATAAAATATCAAATACCGCTGCAGTGTGTGTAACCGTGTACTGTGCACCTTGATGCCGTAAACTTTACGGCGTAAAGCGTAATATTGTCTATAATACCGATGTCTAGTTCCTATATGGCTATATACCACATTACGTTCAATCTTGCATACATAATATTATAAAAGTATGCAGGGAACTAGGTAGATATTTACTTAACTACTTACTGAATAGAAAAGATATTGCAGAAATCCAAAAACAAATTTAACGAGGAAGTTAAAAAAAAGTCTAGATATTAGGCTGCTGATTTGTCGACAAAAAGTTTTAAAAATATAAAAAAACATCAGTAGTACAGTCCCTATCCACACCAACAAATTAGCTTGAAACCCCACTATAGTTGGAGAAACCGACATCCCACATCCCCTGCTGCAGCAACACCGTAAACGTTATTTAAATAGAAAACATATTATTGTTGTATCGCACCCGCACGCATTTAGCGTATTTCGCATAAAATAATATCACATTACGAGAAATTGATTTCGGCACGCGCCGTCGCCGACTCTTTACGATAGCTAAATAATGCTCGTAAACGGGCGATAGCTCGGGCGCGCACGCAATAAAATGATTTAACAATTATTGCGAGCAGTGGCGCGCGTAATGGCGTCGAGTTTTTTTTCGTCCTTTAGGCCGCTATTGTAATAATAATAATAATACATAATATATATATATAATACAAAATCGGCTCGGGGTTAGTGGATTATCGCCGTAGAGCAGGACCCACGGCCGACGCCTGCTCGTGCACTCGATTCGAATATTATATTATTGTTATACGATTTTTTTATCCTCGAGAACGCTTCTCAGAAATAAGTAGGTGGTATATAATATGACGGGCAGTTGCGCGCGCGCGGGGAACTGACTATGCGACGACGTTATCGCACAAAAGTCGGAGCGTGGCCGCCGCGCGCCGCTCGATCACCATCATCGTCATCGTCGTCCGCCCGGTCTGCGCACGTGCGTGAGTCCCTCCGCGGCATTAACCCCACCGGCCCAGCCCTTGTACGTTGTACACATAACATGTATATAGTTGAATTATAGTTTATACTATATACGTGTACTTATAGTATCGACTATCGAGTGTACCCATGTGCTTGGCAAAATTTGCAAAGGCAAACAACAGCCAAGTCGGCCGTTCGGCGATTAGGTGAGGCGGCGAAGTAAAAATATTTGTGACTAGGTGGTGGAATTAAACACCAGCTACTAAATACTATACTATACCTGTAGGTACACCGTACACATGAGCATAAAATTGCAATTTTATCAATGTTTTATATCTGCTGCAGCGTGTGCGCACTGTGCCACGCTGTGCAGTTCAGTAAGTAGATATAATAGCCTATATAGGCTATAGGTATAGCTGATTAATGATGTATAGACGTATAGTCTGTATAATACTGTCGATATAATAATTAATTACTTTGTACCTAATTTGTGTGGTAGTATACAGAGTGATTCGCCAGAGTTCGTTTAAATTTAAATCCATAACTATAATAATATAATGATTACCAAACTATAGATACACAAAATTAAATTCTTATTTTTATATAAAACTAGTCCGGCCAGTGCCAAAATTTGGCATTATTGTCACACACTCAATACGTTGGAAAATATTTTTGTTTAATCATAAGTAGTGATGAATCAACCACTAATTTTTTAATTAATAAAAATGTTTTGGCAAACAATGAAAACACTACACCCAATATAATAAGTATGAAAGTGAGATGAATTTGTACATACGTTAGGATATGGGCAAAGAAAGGAGATTTTTACGTTGCAAATGAAAGACATGTCAAACGACTCAACCTTTTTATTTTTTATTGATACTATTTTGTAAATTATTTATTTTTTCACTGGTAGACCGCATGCTGTATAGTATATACTACACATAATACAGTTGTTATATTATTGTTACACAAGTGAAATTCAATCATTTGCATGGTTATAGTGGCTACGACCTTCGTGGTGTCATGGTAAATAAAATGACTTTTGGGGCCAATTGCATACATATAAACAGCCAAACAGGAAGCTTAATACTTATATAAATTACGCATAGTTATTTATTAAGTAGGTAAGTAAAAACACAAGTAATAAATGTAATCGTACAAGTTGTGTGGCGTGAATGTGCTCAAGACTCAAGTCTTGATAATGGCTATCAACTATGTTACATCTAAAAATACTGTACTACAGACTTCCTTTTATAAAATATGGTGTCCCGTTTCACTTTTCCTAGACCAGAGGTTCAAAAATTTAGCACTGCCCTTCTTGTTGTTTTCGTAGGTGAATTCTGTTTTCGTAAATGCGCATATAGATCGTAATTCGCATTTGAATGATTTGACTATTTGAGTGGTAGGTACTTAAATTATAATAATTGATATGCAATACTACGAGAGGAGCACTAATATTATTATTATTATTATTACGCTATTCGATACATTTGATAGGTCAAAGCCACCAATTAATATTACCAAATAAAACCTTCTATTATATACGTCATATCAACATATTATTTATAATCACGATCTCAATTATTATGTTACAACTCACAACAGGCAACCACATGTTGTTGTTTTGGTTATAACCCTGGGATGTCATTTTATCATGTTAGCAGGTATTGTTTTTAGGAATCCACGAGTCCATAATAATGCAATAATGCAAATGTTAATAAAATATTATTTACGATCATTTGATTAGATAATTCTGTTTCTATATTTATATTTTATTAAGTATAAGTAACCAGATTACTGAACCTGACTTGCGTGACATATGTACCGTACATCTACAAATGTTAATAAATATAATATACCTATTGGCAATTACCTATGGTACAGTTTGATAATAAATTAATTCAAATTCTGATTTTTGTAATTTTTAAATATACTTAAAGACCATATAAATTCTTGATATTTTTTGTAATACTTAAGGAATGTCATCTTGTGGTGAAACAAACTTTTGTTGTTCAAATGAGATCCCATATTTACCTTAATATTTTATTCAGTGAATGATTTTGTTGATGATTTTTATGTACCCAATTCAAACGAATAGTTTATTATAGTTATTAAAATGTTTTTACAATAATATTAAAATATATGTAATATTGGATATATTAGATGATATATTATATTAGTGCTGTGTTTATTATGTAATAGGTACATGTACCATTTTTACAAATTTTAAATGTTAATAGACAAATATTAATTACTAAAATGTTCAGATCACCATAGCCCTCGTATCTTCCAAGCCCATTATCATGAACCTACTATTCTTAGTAAAAAAAGTTAAATAACTCAAAAACTACCCGTTCAGCTTTTAATTTTGATACATCAACATATTCAGAAAAATTATCTGCTAAATAATTTACAGTAAAAAGGGCTTAAGAATTTGAAAATATGGTATAAAAGTATATTTAAGTATTCAAAACATTAAAATTTGAATAATTATTGATTGTTAAATTAAAAATGGAGGTGCAGAGCATGCTTGGTGAATCACCTTGTATAGGTACAAGGTACATAATATATGATAAATATTATTAAATATTTTACTGAACTCATTACAGTTTTTTGGCAAGATTTTGATTTTAACCAGAAGGTGCTAAAAATTAAAAACCTAAAACGTTTACGGGGGCTAAGCCCCGCCTATCACCCCTAGTTACCCTGATTAATAAGGGACTCCTTGCAGTTTGCCTTTCGTCCCACCAAATCCTACCCAATGCTTATACTTGTATTGTTCTACTTATTACCCTATTATTTGATACAGGTAAGAGTCTATTTCTATATATACCTAGTTGCATTATTTATAGGTGTAGGTACCCCATACCTACCTTCCTATTATTTTATTTCGATTATTTCACCCACTGAGATATTAAGATAATATTATAATATATGATGTATGATGATCTCATATATTTAAATTATATGTATAGCCATGTAAGTACCCACTTAGTCAACTATTATATTCGCACATATATGTATATAGTTCATAAAATATAAATCCGACTGACTACGGTCTATACCTACACATACTTATACAACAATCAAATCTCAAGTAAATATAATAATCTATGAAGTATGAACTCTGCATCATATATTTTAGTGTCTAGAGTACATAATACCATAATAATATCAAATATGTAACTTATATACTTAAATATATATATATATTTTTATAAGTACTTACAGGTTATCGGGGTTATATAAACTGAATACGCGAGTAAATCTTATTAGATCTACATGTATTATGTAAAAGCGTACTTGATATTATGTGAATCTTAACTCTTCGAGTGGTTTACCTACGACGTCTTTAACTATAATTAACACCATTTGCGTATTAATGCATATATGTACCTACCTTTATAGTTTATAGTTTATACTTCTACAATATTGCTCCTATAAAGGGGGTATCATCTGTTGTTATGTAGGTACCTAACACTTACCTATATTATATCTACCTATTATATATTTATGTAACATATATGAGCTAAAATGTATTTAGTACTTCTTATTCAATTTAATCTGCATTCATTTTTTTTACAGTTAGTTTATATGAGAATATTATAATCTACAATCTACATAATAATATGATATGTATTGGGCTATATATTTACTGTCGTGATCATTTTTATAATATATAACTATATAAGACAAGTACCTACGCATTAGGTAGGTACTCTAGTATGCTACTAAAAGTTACCCTAGTGTGAATAATTTAGTGTAATTTTTTTTTTAAAAGTTATACTGTTTAATATGACTATATATAGTATATATATTCACCCCCGATTACACATATCATAATTTAAAAATAATTGTTTGATTTTAGACTTTAGAAAAAAAATGCGTTCCAAAGTTTGAAAACAGAGTTACTTACGTATTAGTTATTTATAATATTTAAAAATTAATATTTAAATTTTTTTTGAAATTAATATAATTTTTAATGATTGAATTAATGAAAGCACTTCATATAGTTTAAAAAATACCCAGAAAACTGCAATATAAATTTTTTATTTTTCACACTTTATATAGATAGTTATAATAATGCAAATCCAATAAGGGCATAAGGCAATAACGAACACACAATACTATAGTTGGGGTTTTATTTTTCATAATGTTTACCCTGATAATATGCTTTTCTGAGGTTCTGTCACTGGACAGTTTCCTCTTCATGTGTTTCATGTCTTATATTAATCACTATCATCATTGTTACTTATTGTTTTATGTGTAAACAGATTGTAATATATTTTTAATAAAAAAAAAAAAAAAAAAAAATATGCTCAGCTCAAGTGAATTCATAGGGCCTATCGCATATCGGGTTATCTTAATGATATAAATAAATGTAACTATATAGGCTATTTTAATATAGTAAACGTTTTTTTGACATTATTTCAACAAGTAAATTATGGTAAATGTGAGGTAATTATATATAGCCATATACCTAATACAGTAATACCTATAACATAATAGTAGCCACTAGCCAGTAGCCAGTAGGTATATATTACATTCAAAACGTTTCAATAAAATAATCAAGAACTATAATTAACGTTATGCCGTTATCTATTGACTTTTAGATCACACGTAGATAAACAGCTGAATAAGGATAGGTAAATTTAAAACCTATATTCACAGTGGCCTTAAGGGCATTCGATACCCTAATTTTCTGTTTTTGTCTACCTAGGATTTTAGATGTGTTTTTTGCCAAACATACCAATTGATCTAATGAAGCGATAAGAATTCTAAAAACAGATTTGAATTTGTCGTACTTGAAACCGACCTTCCCACATTTTTGATCTTTTGATTTTAATTTCTCTAAAAATTAAAATGCGAACATTTTTAAATATTTTTTTTTAATATGACATTTTTAGAAATTTGGGGGCTAATATCAAATATGTGGGAAAGTTGATTTCAAGTAGACTTGACGAAAAATTCAAATGCGCGTGTGTTAGACAAAAACAGAAAATCACGGTATCGAATCCCTTTAATTCTCAAAGTATGTACCTAAAACAAACATTGAAACATTTGAAACCCATATCAATTATACCCGATAATAAATTACTGTTGAAATTGTATAAAATCTTCGGATCTAATCCTATAATAATAATAATAATAATACTATAATATATCGATTAACTTAATACAAATACCTATGAATAGCCAAATATAGGCTGCACCTACCTATTATAGGTATTATTCGTTAATCGTTATACCCGCAGACACCTATAATATATAGTGTATACGGTTTATATATCATTACACTGTTACAGGAAACTCTTTAAATGGTATATATATCTAAGTATTTTAAAATATGCTCCTTAGGTAAAATACTTTAAAATTCAAAAAACAGAATTTGAATAAATAATAATTATTAAATGAAAAAAGGTGATATAGCTGGGAACCATTATAATATTATTTAATTGTATAATAATTAAATTTCATCTTAAACTTCCGATAATAGAATACATAATATAATACTGAAAATATTTCGCATTCACAAAGATTTTATATTAATTGTATACATGATGTTTTGCCAAAATATACCCCATCCCCTTGGTTCCATATGTAGCAGTATTTACGGTATGATAGTATACGTATAGTACCACCTATAATATATTATATACAAATGTACAATACGGTTTATTATAACTTAAAAGTTATAACTAGTTATAAGTAAATACCTACCTGCAGTATCGAAAAAAAAAAGCAGTTTAATATATTATTATCAACTGTTAAAGTATAACATGGCCGTGTTATGGGTGAACAAAATGGGTGGAATGTATTTTAAGGGTGGGAGGTTGGTATTAGCCACTGGTTGGTTATTGAAATATTAGAGGGCGTTCACAAGTTCACAACTTATATCCCCTATCTTTTTTAAGAAGAATTTCACCCTTCGACGAAATACTTAGTACTTGTTTACTAAAGTGCGTTGTAGAAAGAAGTGCGGTGTATATTAAATAAATATATTATTATATTATAACGTTTTTATTTAGGTAAGTTGAATTATACAGTTATTATTAATTAATAATTTACAAAATACAACTAGGTTCAGTCAATTGACTTATTATATCTGAATCAAAATAAAATATTTATTTTATAAATATTACTATAGACTTAATAGGACCAATAGGTAGTTAATTATTTTGGTACCTATACCGGTTTTAGTACCTATATCTACCTGAATTAATCACTGAAATATGCATATGCAAATATCTATCATAAAAATGTATTAAGTGTATTATTCTTACTTCTCTAAATTTTTTTTTAGAGTAGGTGACAGTCTATGTGATATTCGAGTATAGTATAGTATAGTATAGTTAGTATAGTTAGTATATAGTTTATATATATAGTTTATATATATAGTTCTTATACCTATTAGAATTTTCAGTGATAAAAAGTGAAACAATAGACTAATAGAGAGGAAAAAAAGTTTTATGGAAAATACTTTAGATAATCATAATAATTATTGAAATTATTAAAATATGTACCTACCGGCCTATTATTAATATACAGGGTGTTGCACGATAGATGTGTCAAACTTCTAGAGGCTTTTCTACTCCTTAAATGGAACAAAAAATATCCTTATGACCCCTGCCTTAAAAAATAATTGTTGTTAGATAAAACTGATTTTTTTTAAATTTCGACATTTTAAAGTTTTAAAACATTTGTGTTATTCTTTTTACCCCAAAAAATCAGGTGGGAACCTTGTAAGATATGTTTCCTAATCCCAATTTTATGAGCTTTTCATCAATATATTCAAATTAATTGTAGTACCTACGGTTTAGCAGATATGAACATTATTATGAATCAAACTTGCGTTTAACCAAAAAAAACACAAACATGGAAATTATCACCCTTATTATTGATAATTCGATTATGGTCATGAGGACTTTTTTTGTTCCATTTGAGGTGTAGAAGCACCTCTAGAAGTTTGACACATTTATCGTGCAACACCCTGTATTTATTTGATGAATAATTTTATTGTTATTAATAAAGACAATTTTTATAAATTTATAATTATTTGCGGTTTATTTAAATATTTAATATTTTACTTTTTACTAATTGATTATTAGATGCTCTGAAATATTATGTGTAGGGCAAGGAATTTCATGCATTTACATATTTTGTATGGTTAATTTTGTTATATGTGAGTAACAAAATACAATTCACGTCATTTGGGATTAAATACCAACTCAACATTTTTGGTGCATATTTTTACTATTTTGGGTTTAGAGGCCATAATATATTTTATTTTAAGCCTATATCTATTTAAAATAAAAAGTCATCAATTTGTGGTTTCATTGTTTTTATGTTTTTCATTGAGTTAGTTGTTGACAAATACTTGAATAGTTGTAATGTGATAGCAGTTATAATAAGGGTTGACAGGGTTGTAAATGTATTTGAGCAAAGGGATAAAATTTTTTTTGAATTAGGGTTAAGCTTATATTATTGACACCTAAGATCTAACAGCGTCATGAATATCCATGAATATTTTTAGCAGTACTCCACTGATTCGTCTATATACCTAAAAAAAACGATTCTGAGCGAAGACCTATATTACTAAGTACATTTTATGATATTATTGCTATTTAAGTAATTTTTTTTACTATTAATGATAGTAATAAAGTAAGTTGAATTATTTTTTTCTGAAAAAATTGCATTTAAAATGTCAGTGTGTGTAATGTGTATACTGTATAAAGTATAAATGTATAATAATATACCTAGGTGGCTAGGTATATGAGTACTCTAAAATTTTCAAGTATCCACAACCAATATTTTCAAAATTAAAATTACTACAAAATAACTGAAATCACTATTGTTCGTTTAAATATCTATTTCTTATATTTCATGTACAATGTACCTACCTAAAGAATTTGGTGAACATTTTTACGGTTATAAACTAACAACAATTAACTAATGAAATCGTTCGAAGAGAAATCGTTAATTTACGGGTGAGTATATCCAACAGAGGCGTTCTCAGGATATTTCAATGGAGGGGGATGAAAAAAATGGTTTCAAAATAAGCCGTAAGGGTTTTGCCTCACAACTTCCATATTATAAAAATGAATATTAAAAAAGCGGGTAAGTGGATGTCGCTCTGCTGTACAGTAGATTACAATAGTTGGTCACTGTATAATGGATTGTATTAAATTTGAATTCAATGATATCATATCATTGTATACGAAAAACGATTCTGAGCGGAGACGGTTTGTCAGTCTGGATATTTTATATTGTTATTATATTTTATTATAGCCTGTAAGTTGAATTAATATTATAAATTACGACAAAATAACTAAAATCATTATTTTTATTTTATTTGTTTCTATGGTGATAAACAAAGTGTTAGAAATTGAAATCACATTTTTAGCGGTTTTTGAAATTTGTCGGTGAAATTGTAATGTGTCATTAAATAAATATTGAGAAAATTGAAATATTACCTCTCTAAAGTACCATCTTGATAAAATTTGCTAAAAGAAAAGATATACTATATGTTAAAAGCGAAGAACTCCTTCTGGTAGAAATTTTGTATGCAGGATAAAATAAAAATAAATATAAACAATATTGAAAAACCAATAGATCTCTCACTCCGCTCAGAATCTAATAATATTGATAGTAATATAGTTGATAATATCAAATAATCAATTCAAGTCATATATTTTATTGTTCTTTTTATTTAAACTATAAAAGAATGTTATGAATCAGTTTAAATCAGAGATGGAAAATGTTTTTAATTTTTTCGTTTTTGTTTATTGATTTAAAAAATACCGTTTTTGATTAACGTTTTTAAAAACGTTATTTTTCTATATTGTTTTTGATAATATTGTTTTTTTTATAGTAGTAAATTTAGCAATTTAGAAATGCAATTAAGAGTTAAAAATTAAAATTAATTATTCTTAATATTTAAATTTTAAATCAAAATTATAATTTATATAAAATTTCTGATTTCAAATATAAATGTTTTTAAATTTTAATAGAGCATTGTTGGTAAAGATCAAAAAAAAGTAAATACTTAAGTAACATTTTTTTTCTTCGTGCTATAAATATAATAATGTATAATACTATAATTTATTTGATTTCGTAATTAATTTTTTATCTGTTTTTGGGATTTTTTGTTATCGTTTTTTGTTTTTGTTTTATTAATTGTTTTCGGGTTTTTTTCAGATTACTAACGTTTTTTAAAAACGTTTTCCATCTCTGGTTTAAATTATTTATTTTATTTTATCACTGTGGTGTTATCATTGTGTATCTTACCTTTACATTTTTTCTGACGCTGGGAATGGGTAAAGTTGACGGAGTGATTGTTTACAAAAATACAGTACAAATCAATTGTAAAGCGAATTGCCTGTTATATGTTATAATTATCAGTGATAAATAATAATATTGTTTATGGCTGGTGGAATCAATAATCACGATAAAGAAAAATAGCAAAAAAAAAAAATAAAATAATAACTACCAAGTCAATATTGAAAACACAAACACACATCAAAAGTAGACAAAACGTGTATTATTAATATGTAAAAAAATAAAGAACCTTGGGGGGGATCTATCCCCCATATCCCTCCCCGTGAGAACGCCCATGATATCCAATGTCATAAATATTTGAACTTCAATGTTTTGTATAGAAAAACTTATGAGGAATCTTGTATTCAATTTGAGAAAAACCCATCGTTTTTCTTTAATTTTTTTTTTTAGAATCAGAGCGATAAATATATTGATTATACAATAGGCGTATATACTGGGTGTTTTGTTTATTTTTATTATTTATATTTGTGTCCTTTGTAACCTTTTGGGTCAGTAAAAATTCTTCGATTTTCTTCTACTGCATTTTTGCTGATGGGATAGTGAATCTAGTTGGTACACTTTGAAGAAGAAGGGCCGGGAAAGGGCTTAAAATTAAAAATCTCACAATAGTTTTCAAAAGCGTCAGAAAAAACAGACAACAATTTAGTGTAACTCTATTAATCTAAATAAATAAACTTAGATGCTAGACATTTTCATAGAATGTTTATTTTAGCAATTTCTATATACATATTCGAAATATTGCGATTATTTTTGAGACATAAGAAAATATCGAGTTTAATAAGTTTTTTTTAAATTATTGTTGGTAAAAAAAATGTTTGCTTTGTCGAAAAATTTTTTTTCCCATATTTATTTGAATTTGTACAATCTGTATAAAATATTTTTACAATACGGTTAGTAATGGTTAGTCGATTGCAGTACGTCACGGCACCAGCTACGCTTTAAATGTCAGACAGGGTCACTTTTGGGATTGTTCTGGAAGAGATGTTATGGATGAGGGGGTTTCTGTGATTTGCTATTTTAGAATGGAAGCATTATTATAGTCCCTATAAAGTTATAACTTATAGCAACGTTTTTGATTGTCGAAATGACGGAATGAGGAGGTCCCAGTGGAGAGTATCATTTGATATATAGGTAAAAGGGAGCTTTACAACGGTCCTCATCACTCATAAGTGGTTGTTAGTGAAAATTAAAAAAAAAGTAAATACACAAAAAGTTGTAATAAATAGGTTATATAATATAAATTAATTTATTCACAATAATATCATCAATATATATACTTAGTAATATTATAATATTAGAAGACTGTCAGACCGTCTTCGTTCAGAATCGTTTTTTGTATACAATGATTTTATATCAATGAATTCAAATTTAACACCATCCATTACAGGGACCCACTTGTAACCTACCTACTGCAGGCTACTGTACAACATAGCGGGACACTCTGCATTTACCCGCTTTTTTATTTTTGGTTTTTTTCTGGCGCTTATTACACCATGAATTTTTGACCAAAGTACAGAATAGATTCACTTAGGTACCTTCCAGAAAAGATGCTAATGTAGAAAATCGAAGCATTTTTATACTGCCCCCGAAATAGATGGTAACAGACACATAAAAAAAACACACCATTGTAAAATCAATATATTCACCGTTCCGCTCAGAATCTAAAAAAAGTTTGTGTTTACAATAATTGTTAGCTATATATACTATAATATATTGTATAACTGTGTAAATGGGTAATAATTGCGGGTACCTGTAAATAATGTAATAGTATTAAGTAGTTAATACCTATAACCTACCTACTCATAAAGTTGTATTGTATTGTTTTCATTTCACACTAATTAATTAGGTAGGTATGTATTTAGCGAGAAGTTAAAAAAAAAAATCTTGGATATTATATAGTTTCTGGGTTTCTTCCTCAACACGATACTCGTATTACTTTATTCTGTTTTTATTTTTATCTAATTTGCTTATTGTAATTATTGTGTATAGATTGTAGTCTTTCAATAAAAAAAAAAAAAATAAAAGATATTATATAGTTAAATATATTTTTTTTAAACTAAACTTTTTCTTTGAGTTTTGAATATTAAATACATTTTTTCACTTTTATCATTAATACGTTTATATAGGTTTTGATTATATTTGTCGAGCCTTGAAATTCACATAAGTACCAAAAAATATTATTATACACACACTTCCCAGTTTTTTTTTTCACTGATTCAAACCTTTAAATGTATAGGACAATATTAAAATATATTGCAACCAACTTTTTTCACATTTATGTATAGCCGCTTTTAGTAAATATTCGTTAGATGCCTACATACTTTGATTTTCTTTATTGCAGAGATTCTAACATTAAATTGTTGTATCTCAACATTTAACATGCGTATAAACATATTAGATGGTTAGAAACTTAGATGCAAATGGTGTGTTAAATCTTAATTAATTTACTTCAAAAAATATGTTCCATAAAGAATTCCAATATGGCTTTTTCTTTAGTCGAAAAGAAGGTTAAGAGCCAAATAAATTACATACTACTAAAAACAATGCAACTGTATTTTATGATAAAAATATAAAAGTAACATAGGTACTGCAGTGGTGTCATTTCAGTTTTTATTAGACTAGGGCAACTTTTCACTGCTTTTCCGACTTAACATTTTTTTCACTCAGATTCTCATAGCATAGTGCCATACATATAGTGGTTAAGGGAGGGGTGGTGTTAGTAAATGTGCCGACTTAAAGTTGATGTAAATACTAGACTGGGGAAAATGCCCCTGCCCCACCCAAATGACGCCACTGAGGTACTTTGATATTCTATAAAAATGTTGTGCTTTAGTATGTTTAGGTTTATTTAAGTTTTTTAATCATGCCAAAAAATCAACAAACCCAACAAATATTGAACGATACAAGAGATGATTCGTCTTCATCTCGGGTCGTTATGCTGTTTGGATCAGACGAGGAATGTGACTTAACATCAGATGACTTAACATCCGGCGATGAAGATACGTTGTCTGTAAATCAATTGACTGGTATCCGACGGTTCCCAGTACCAGATTCCCGAAAACCGTGTACTGTAACCAATTCTCGAGAACGCTGGCGCCAACACAACGTTACCGGTGCCTTTGCAGAACTTCGGAAATTGGTACCCACTCACCCACACGATAAGAAATTATCGAAGAATGAAATTTTAAGAATGGCTATCAAGTATGTGGTATATTTACATAATATAAATAACAATATGTACCTTTACATCTTTTAAGTTTTATTATACCTATGTATATTAATAAATATATTATCTATACTAATATTATAAAGAGGAAAGATTTGATTGTTTGTATTGAATAGGCTCCGAAACTACTGGACAGATTTTAAAAATTGTTTTACTATTAGAAGCCGACATTATCATTGATGAATATAGGCTAATTTAAAAAGTGAATTGATCACCCAGGGGAGGTGCTCAAACTGGAATTTTGAGATTTACGATAGAAATTTGTGTTTAAAAATAGTTGCCATGGGTTTCAAAGCTATTATAATAATAAATAATAATTATTGGTTGTTGTTTATTGAAAATGGTGGCTATTGCCTATTGATCATAGGAGAAATAGTTAGTATAATATGTCCTTAATGCCTACGACTGTGATGTACGACCGTTATCGGCATCATGGCGGCATGTGTATAAACAATACATTACATTACTGTTTAGTTTTTTTTCTCATTTTAAAATGTCTAGGGCATTAAAAGTTACGTTTTACGACAAATGTATTATTTAATGTATCATTGTTCGGGGTGGCTGAATTGCACTTACTGTTGCGAGTTACATCCAAAAAGATTTAAACAATCACAAATTTTTAAGGGCAACGAAGTGCACGGGATCAGCTAGTATAATATATACCTATGTATATATGCATTAGGTATGAATTATATAGCATTATATTGTGATATTTTAATTAAGTGGAAAGTCAGTAGCTCTAATTCAAAATTTAACGCGGATATTCTAGTGAATTTGTTTTTAATTTAATATACCTATGCGACTACTAGCCTCCCTTTAACCTTGGTTTAAAAAATTTCCTTTTAAAGATTCGAAAATAGCCATTTTGTAGTTATAATTTATATTTTAAAATATAGAGAAAAAAACTGGTTGGATTTTGAATGAATGAAAGCATTAAGCAACTTTTATGTTTTCAAAAATAAAGCAGAATATTGCAGTAAAATTATTTATAGTTTTCAGTTGTCCACTTGTCCACATTATTCACTAATAAGTAATACTAATTTATTCAATAAGCATAATAAAGAGCATAGGCGCAACTAGAGGCCAAACACTGGGGGTGCTAAAATTATGTAGAGAACACAAACCCGCAGGGGCTACGCCCCCACACCCCAAAGTAACATACTTTGATTTTATAATTACTATAACCATTCCTAAATGCACCATGAACATTGAACACATAAGGACACTAATATTTAAGTAAATCTGCAACAGTAATATACCTGATGAATACATGAGGTATTTTATAATATTTAGGTGATAAAAATAGTAACCTGGAAGTATAAATAGATAAAAAAAAAAAATTGGTCAAGTGGGTACCGCTTTGCTGTACAATAGTTGTTGAGAATGTCGTTGTAGTGGATGTGTTATATTTGAATTAAATTTGAAAAATGTTCTCATAAATAGCTATAAATAGTTCATAAAAAGTCAAGTGTTTAAAGAATTTACGATGTATGGAAAATGCTATTATAAATGTTTGGTGAACATTTCAAGAATCTACGGTTATTCATTTTGGAGATACAACAAAATCCAAAAAATCGATTAATGGGAATTCGATTTACCGCTGAATATCGAATATCGTGACAATTATAAGTTCGAACACTCATAAAAAATTCAAGTTTAAGTATACGTTTTTTTTATAGGTAGACAAACTTATGTGAAAATATATAACATTTTTAATATTAGGCCTTAACTGTGAAAGGAAAATATTTTATGAATTGCTAACTGAAAAATAATTAAAAATATTTGAAAAATTTCTCAGTTATAAATACCTCAAAAAGAGTCAAAATTGTTTAAACATTTTACCATGTAAGGAAAATTTTAATTTTAACATTTGATAACAATTTCAAGTATCTAAGATTATTCGTTTTTAAATTACAACAAAATATCAAAAATTTATAGATGAAATTTCGTTAATTTACTGATAAAAATTGAAAATTGAATGTTGTACACATTTTAGATTCAAACGCTCATAAAAAATGTATGTTACTTTCCAGTAAACTTTTTTTTTGTTTAAGATAGTACCAATTGTGAGGAGTCTTCTATCAACATTTATAATGTTAGCTATGAAAGGAAAAAAAACTTTTATAAATTTCTAACTGAAAATTTCCAAAAAAAATTGAAGTATTCTAAATTCTAATATTTGATATACCTATAATCATTACAAACAATAATTTGTGTTTGTGCTAAAAACGAAGAAATAAAAAAAAAACCTTAAGTAAAGCTAAAAAAACTATTTTTTTTAGATGATTTTTCAATTTTTGCTGTTTTTGAACTGGGGGTGCTAAATTAAAGTTTGGGGGTGCTGAAGCACCCCCAAGCACCCCCCTAGTTGCGCCTATGATAAAGAGCACACTACACACTCGTTGAAATTTATTATATGTAATATTTGTTTTATAATATTTTTCAATACATCCAAGAACTGCTATAGGTAAGTATGAATTATGCATAAGTCAATTTTATAGGTTCGTTATCTTTCTAACGAAATTAATGTGTCACTGGGAATATCTAGCACATTTTTTAATTATAGCTCTAATTTTACGTACAATTATACATACTTTAGTACCTTTTGGATTTTAATTATCATTCTCTAGTTATTAAAGTGTAAACAATTGAAAACCATACAATATTTCAATGCATTGGGGCATTATATATTTATATTATACAATAATCTTGATGTTTTCATTAGCTCAAAATTGTTATTATCCAATTTTCAAAATAACTCTAACAAAATGGCTATTTTCAAATTTAAAAATAGAAAAGATTTTGTGCGTTTATTCAAATTATATTATTTAGACCATGGTAAAATGGAGGTAGCAATAGTCATATATTACATTAAAAATGTAAAACAAAAAAAAACTTCACTTGAATATTTGCATTATATTTTGAACTAGGGATACTGCCGACTTTCCAATTAATTATTATAGGTACCTACTTATACCTACCTATAAGGCTATATTATATAGTATATATTATAATATATACTGTTCCTACTTCCTATATAAAATATATAAACTTTTGTAATTACATATCCATTATATTAAATATATTATACCTAGTTTATAATAAAGTATTGAAGAGCAAAGATTTTTGAATGCAATTTATATTAGACAACAAGTAATTAATAATTTGTATTTCATAAATAGCCAATGGGTTACCTATATTATTGATGTATTACAGAGTATAGATGTGTATTTCTTTTAATTTAATTAAATTTAATATAATATAGGTACAAGTGTACAACCTAGTTTCATAATGTGTTTATAGGAACGCGTTAGGTATTGGTAAACTAAATCAGTCTTTAATACTGCTTAGGTACCTACTGTTTTTGCATGATAAGATTCCGATAAATGTAAAAATGTACCTACAATATTCACTAGTATAAAAGTGGCAATATCAAATAAGTATTGAAACATTATGTATATACGGGACAGTGAAAATATAAATGTTTTAGACGTTTTAGTCTTACACAAAATACAAATAGTATCCTTTAAAACATGAAAAGTATATAAATGTATTTACAAACATTTAAAACTACCAAAATATTTTTAAGTATTTATTTTATACTATAATGACCCCTCCCCTTACTGAATTTCTACCTACCGTCTACAGCACTGAATAATATAATGGCTATCACATTTATATTATATATATTTTTATGACGTATATATATATTTGTTACAACGCAGTTTAAATAAGTGTATAAATGTTACTTAATCTTTTAATATTTATTTATTAATAACACTGTACATGGTTATTATACAGGTACATTCGTCTTTTAAGTGGAGTCCTCGAATGGCAAGAGAATCAACAAGATTTCAGCAATAATAATGAAGACTGTATGGACAATAATGTGTATTTATAATTATAATTTGGATGGCAGAAGAAAATATTACATTATTATATCACGATGATATAAATCGTAATAATATAATACGTCATGATATAGATACAATTTAAATATGCCCCGATCAATAAACACACAAAAATAAAAGACCATGCTACTATTTGAGGACGTACTATTTATAATTTATCAATGTTTAATAATTGCAATATTTAAGACATATAGGTCGTAGCCCGTAGGTATTCTTAAATAAATTACAATTTATAACCATTATAACATAATACACATGTCACCTTGACTTGAAGTTAGACCTAATCTCCATTTTAAAGTTCCAACTTAAATAGGGATCACAAATGTTTAGAGTATGCATAGCTAGAACCCGGTTTTAAAGTTTACTGAGTGGTATATGGTATATCCAATCCGACAGGCAGCTATTTAATCTCGGTTGAATTAATTCATAAAGCGAGGTACACAGAATCGATTTGCCCATAAACTGAAACCGAGAATAGAGATACATCAATATAGCGCTGTAATAATATTTGTTGATTTTTTCATAAGTGAAGTTGGGTTATACATCTAAATGCTAATACATACATATATATTCTTTTAATATAGTTTAAAAATTTAATTAGAGTCAAATAAATAAATAGATATATGGTGTTACAGACACCTTAATAATAAGAGTATTATATTATTTTAAAAATTACTCATTGACTACCGATGCCATTAGCGTTGACGTGAGTAAATAAGTGCCTATATAATATAATATATGATTTATATTAAAGCAATGTTTGTTTGTTTTATTATTATTAAGTTTTAAAAAATATTATTTTTAATGCTACTACAAAATAATAATTAACTTACAAAATATATAATCCTCCAATAGAGTTTTTATGTAAAAAATAAACATACTGTTAAAAGTTACCTGTATGTATTAGAAACTGTAAAGAAATATTAAGAATCAATTCAAAATTTAACATCAAAGTAACGTATTCTAGTTAAAATTTAGTAAATTATTTAGATAATTAAAGTATTTTATTTATACTAATATTGTATACATTACAAAAAAACTCAATAAGTACTAACTAATAAATTTAAATACAAATAATAATTACAAAAACAATAAAATTATTATCAGTTATTATTAAAAAAAAAATCGTACAAATATAACATTATCTTACTCAATTAATACAAGTGAATTAATATCTGCGAATATATTCACTATAACGAGGAGGTGTATTCCAAACTGCACTTGATGTACGTTGTTTATCACGGATATTCCAGCCTTTGAACATTTCTTTAAGACTCATACTTTTAGGACAGTCAAAAAATAAGTCCCTTTCCTTAGAATCTATATGATATTGAAGTTCAAGTACAGCTTTTCTATTTTCTCCTAAAGATAAATTTTTAATTAATAATAATTAGTTTATTCTGATAAATTAGTAAGTAATAATTTTTATTTAGTACATGACAGATGTACATACGTTTTGCCCAATTTGGAACAGGTTTTTTTGGTCCAGATTCATCTTCAGAAGAATCACGTGCAGATACATCATTTAACCCATAATCATTTTTGTTGTCAATCTTTAATAAAAAAATATAATAAATTACTTCAAAACTTAAAAATTGAAATTCAGAAATAAATATATTAATTAAAATAACTCATCAATACCCAGCGATATAGCTCCCCCCCCGTATACTACATAATTATTATATTCATATTTATAATTACATACACTATATACTATATGTAATTTTTTTATTATAATGAAATAATAAAATACCTAAATATAGTAATTAGTATAATAAATTAGGTGCAGATGTTCAATTTATTATACCTACCAACCTAAGTGTTAAATTTTTAACAATTTTTATTGTCTATTTTCCTATTTTATTTTTTTTATTTCTATTTAATATTATGATGGTTTACAAAAGTTTTAATAATATTATAGGTATACATAACATAAATATTTTATATGATAATATTATATTATACTATATTAAACTTATTTAAAGAACGAAAATACATTATGTTGAAAACAGTGTTACACAATTATTGAATAATAATTCTGACAGTTCACAGAACAATTAGACATTTAGAATATTTAGAGCATAATCGTAAATCATGTTTAGTGTTTGCTGGTAAGGGTCTTTTTTTTACCATATTTTTATTTGGGGGCTTTTTTTTCTAGATGGTCACTTTACTCATATATATTAAAAGTTTAGTTACAGTGGTATACTGTCGTATAATATACTAAAATACTATAAATACCTATAATAAAACCAACTGTTTTTATTATGGAAACTGTCAAATCAATAAGGTTTGTTCAACATTTTTATTTATTAATTAAAAACTATTCATCAAATTGGTTTATAGAATAAATGCAATCCCATACATGTATACCCGCTTATCATGTGTTATTCTAGTAAACGCACTTATAGAAAAACAAAGAAGTGGGTGTACTCCCCACTACACCACAGACAATATCATGTGTATATCAACTAAACAAAAAAATTGTTTTTTTTTTTAAGTTTAAATAACAAAATACTCAAAATTTTTTTAATGCAATAATGCAAAGACATTATACCTTATATAGTTAACTTATTGATAAAATAAATAAATAAATATTATGAGTTATACATAACGATGTATAGAAATGGAACATTTTTTTATTATTATAATTTTGAAGAACTAAAGAAGAATAATGTATAAATTTGGTTTATTCAAGTTTAGAAAAGAAACAAGCTTACTTTTGATTTTGGTAATGTTGCTGGTTTTGATGCTGATGAAGTAGGTATATTTGAAGTTAAAGCTTTAGGACGAATTACAGATTTACTTTTTTCTGGTCTGTTAATAATTTAATAAAATAACAATTGTATAATCATTAAGTATTTAAAGATAAACCAAATGGCAAATACAATTATTATCAATTTGGAAAAAAATATAAATGTTATTACATATTTACATAAATAAAGTTTTCTTACTTTGTTTCAACTTTCTTTTTTAATTCATTTTCTTTCATAATGCGATTCATTTCAAGTTTTTGCTACAATAATCATATTAAGTTTAAATATATTTTTAATAAAATTACAAATATAAAGTAATTTATGTGCGTATAATATATTACTATTTTTAAATGCTTTGCTTCTTCGGCTAGTTTACGTTTAGCATTAATCTCAGCTAATCGAAGTTCTGCTAGCTTTTGTTTTTTTAATGCTTCCTCTTTAATCATTGTTTCTTTTTCTTTTTGTTTTTCTTCTTTTTTCCTTTTCTCTTCAGCAGTTTTTTTAATTTTTTCTTCAGCACGTTTCATTTGTTCTTCTCTGTGCTTAGCAGCTCTTAAATGTTGATCTTCAAATTTCCTATGGATAATTAAACAAAGATAATAAGTAGTTGAATATGCATTAGAGTTTAATAATAAAGTATAAATAATAAGCTTCAAAGCTAAATGCAGATAATCTTCTACAAACAAATTAAGGAAATTGTATCATTAACATAGAAATATAATTAAAAGCAAAATTACAAATTACAAGAAATTGTAGATGAAATGATACAAGTACAACAACTCTGTTATAGTGGAATGTTTCAAGTTACAACGATTATGGGATTATATTACAATCGTTAAACTAAAGTTAAACCCCCAAATTCGGCCAGTAAAATCAGTGGGTTAGGCGTAACCGAGGTTTAACCTATGATTGTAAAACAGACCCTTAAAGGACTTACTAAAGTCTTACTGAAATGCAAGTGTTCCATTAGGTAAAATACGCAACTTTTAATACCTTATTAATACCTCACTATTAAAATATAGTTGAACAAATTTTTAAAAAATAATTAATGCATATTAAAGCATATAATGATGTTTTTGATTATTTTTGCATATTTTAGCATATTTTTGAGAGAATATAATGAGAATATTTGAAGGTTTTTTAGGGAATATTAGCATCATATTTTAGGTATTTTAAGAGAATATAAATCCGGTCTTTAATGATAACACATTTAAATAGATTATTCAAGAGGTAAAATTTGCTAAGTTAAAGTTATGAGTGTAAAACACGAGATAGTGCATGCAAGTGAGCGTCCTCTTAAATATTAGAGTGAATTAATTGACCTATTATCAAACTTAGATATAAGAACATAATCTGTATTCTTTCGTTAGATTTTACAATGTTTTAATTTTTAAGTAATTTATGAGCATTTTAAAATTGAAAATTGTTTATACATCTTAAAATACTCATAGCTTGCTTTAAAACTAAAATATTATAAAAAGCTTGTAACATTGCCTAGATAATAATCTTACCTTTAAATTGTATAAGAGGTCAATTTACTCTAATTTTTAAACTAATGGAGTTATACGCGATCTACTGAGCATACAATTTGGTATGTTACGCACTTGTAAGATGGCAAATGTTGGTATAACACCCTCTTAAGTTTGATAATAAGTCAATTTATTCTAAACTAACACAAAATTGGAGCTGTGGAGTCACATTTGGATATATTATGCTTAGTAACACTGAGACAATACATGCGGGTATGACGTCCCATATTATTTCCATTAATTAAAACATATGATAAATTTTGTATTAATTTTTTTAACCTTAAGTATTAAAAACAACAATTTAATAAATCTTAAAAATAATTGTATAAATTAAATTTTTCTATGTTCAAATGTTCCAAGGTATTAATTATATATAAATATATTCCTTATATATATACATTATACACAAATATATTCTTACAAGTTTGATAAATATTTTATAAAGAAATTAAACACTTTTAAAACAAAATTGTGATTAGGTACTAATGATGGATATTTTATAATTGAAGTATGAACAACTTAAAAGGTATGTTGTATTATTTAAGATTTTTTACTCAAAAACCATAATTTTATCATACATCAATAAACAATTATTGAAAATTATATCTTGTAAAGTAAATGCTTATCTAAATGTTTGGTGAAAATTTCAAGATTCTAGTTATTCATTTTGAATAAATAAAAAAAAAACAATTTTGTCAAAACCAATTTCTCCATAAAAATTCTTGTTTATATCTGATTTGTTTCATAAGTATTAGAAATATTATATTTTGGACATTCCTAAACACCAAATGAATACAGTTGGCTAACATAAATCACTGTTAAAGATTGAATTATTTTTACCACTTCAAAAGGGGACAGACGTGAAAAAAAAACAGTTGAAAAATCACTACCTTCATCAAAATCTCAAAATAAATGTCATATTTGAAGAATTTCTTGCTTATGAATCAAACGAATATTCGAGAAATCAATAGAAGTATTTGTATAATATAATCAATAATTCATTATGCTATCTATCAGAAATGCATGAGATAAAAAAAATATATTGAAAAACAGAATTTAAAACACAAATTGGTACTTCCGGGTTATCTCGACTACCCAAATATTCCCAAGACTACCTGTTGGAATCATCCGGGTTATCTCGACTACCTCCGTAGACCGTAATTTATTAATAAATATATATTCCCGCGAATTATTAAAATCATCCGTCTTCAATCACTATACTGTCAATCATACATACAATTTTGTTGACCCAAACAATTGAACGCCTTTGGGGATCGGCAAAGTGGCGAAACAAAAAACATAGGGGAACAGCTCGCCATCATCTAGATTCATACCTGACTGAATTTGTTTGGCGACAAAACCTTGGTAACGATCCACCATTAAATAAGATTTTAATGGATATTAAAACCTGCTTTCCTCCTCAAAAAAATTATTTACCACATTTTTTATTTATTTTTTATATTATATTATATTATTACAATTTTTCTACACACATTTTTATGCCATTTTATCGTGTTTCAAAATAGATTTATATTATTATTCAGAATAGACTTAACCTATATATTTTATATATTTTTATTATTTAAAAAATTGCGGTAGTCGAAATAACATGGTTGATCATTTAATAGGTAGTCTTGGAAATATTTTGGAAGTCGAGATAACACGGTTGTGAACCTAAAGTAGTCGAGATAACATGGAAGTACTCACAAATTAAATATGAGCATGAGAACATCTGTATGTTGAAAGATGTTCTCCACGGTATCAATGACAAATAAATATTTTTAAGCAATTTACTATTCAAACTAATATTTAATACTACTGAAATACCTTTGATCTGCTTTGGATTTGAGATGTAATTCTTTCCTTTTTTCAGCTTCGTTTTCTCTGATTTGATGAGGAGTTTGTGATTGGAGATCTTCTAATGATTTTCCTGGCGTTGATATTTGTTTTTCTAATGGTACATATAATACATTAGTTTTTTTAGCATCAATATTATTTTCTTCTTGAAGTTTTCTTTTCATTGTTCTGGTCATATGCGATTTTTCCTCTATATTTACATCGATATCTTCTAATTTTTCACGCCGTTTATTCTTTATTTGAGATTCAAGACTACAAATTATATAAATACATGAAATCAATAATAATAATAATTAATATTATCTTAAATATTGCATACCTTTTATTCTTAGAGGTTAATTTGATAATTGTTTCAGGTGGTATAGAATTAGCATTTTCAGCACTAATTGGAGATTTTTCTGGTAAATCAATAATTATCCCCATTTTTTTTGTTTGATTTCTTGTTGACAACCTTTTAGTCAAATCATAAGTTTTGTTGGCATTAGTTTCCTTTACATGGGTCCCAATATCTGGAGAAAACATTCCAGGAGATACAGGTTCTTCAACATTTTTCATAATTTTTTTATCGACTACGAAAGTTGAATTTGCTGTTGGACAAGCAATAGGTGCTATATCCATAAATGTAGATAAAGCTCTTGCTCGACTGGCTCCTAAAATACAATCAAGGTTAGGTTTGTTTTTTAAACTAAAATTATCTCAATCTTATTTAAAAGTAATTATTATTATAAATATACATATTAGATATGGTTATAGAAATTAGAAATATATTACAATTAAAAACCAAACATGTAAATAAAATTAACTAAAAGCTTAATAATTGAATTACCTAGAGTTAGTAGAATTAAATTTATTACAGGAAGAATATTTATATTTTTAGCACAGTATAAATCATAAATCAGTTATTACTTGTAGATGGTCCAGAGCTGCTGATTGTTGAGGATTCTCTAATGCTTTTTACTTTATCTGATGCAATCTATAAATGTTTAAATATATATTGTTAATTTATTAAATTAAATATTGTGTCATATTGATACTTCTTGGAAAACAATAATATCTGTACATAATGAAGAAAAGAAAAACTTAAGTTGATTTAAATGACAACAGTATTTTCTTTACATAGTACAAAATTAAAATAAATAAACGAAAAGAGAAATTCAAAATGATTATACCCCACGATAAAAATAATATTATTAGCACCATTTGTTTCTTTAACACTACAAGTAATTTAATGTAATTCAACAAAAACGTGCAAGGATAGTCATAAGTATCAATGCCACAGTTGAAATATAAAACAATTTATCAGATGGGATTGTTAAATTACCAAATTATTTACCTGGAATAATAATATTATTTAAGAGAATTATAACAAAGAAATAAATGGTTGGTCTGTTATTTATTAGTTATACTTATACATACAATAGAAGCTTGTCTTGTAGTTCTGCGGATAGGCGGAACAGCTGGTTGTTGAAAACCTGGTTCAGCAGCAAAGAGATCTCCAACCTGATCATTTTTTGTTTCTAAACAATTTAAATAATCAATTTAAACTATTAAGTAATTTTTCTAAACCTAAATAATACATAATTTGAATAATCAATACTCAAATTTGTACCTATAATCTATTACTTACTAGATTGTCTTTTAGATACATTTTTTTTTTCAGGCACATTCTGTGCAGATTGTAATAGCTCATTATAAACAGCATCTAGTTTTGAAGATTGTACCTACAATGAACATAAAAATATTGTACTTTTCGTTATCCTGACTAAAGCAAGACTTAATTCCTTTATATTAAGTATTAACTATACGCCGATGCTGCGACTACAAATTAAACTTGGACTAACGTCTTTAGGGCTCCGCTAAATGGAAAGTAAAAAGCATAGGGGAACCAGATACCATCAATTGGAGTTCTATCTAGCGGAGTTTTTTTGGAGACAAAACATCGAAGGAGATCCATGAGATAATATATTGAAAATTGACCTCCAAAAATAGATCTCTTTTTATTTTAACTGTGGTTATTTTTTTTTTACTATCTCTCTACTGTAACAACATGTGTATTGTGTATTAAAATACAGAACTATAAAGTCTGGCTGGTAGTCTTGGAATAGTAGTTGAGATACCAAAATTGGGACTTGAGTAATTGCAGCATCGGGCGGTAGTCAGGATAGCGGAAATGTACCAAAAATAACACAGGAGATCTATTAAAAACATGAAGAACCTAAGTTAGATTAAGGTCTCATGTTAGATTTATTACATATGATTACTCAATAACTCTTATTTAAAATATAAGTAACTAACCTGAAAACCGTTATCCATTTTCTGTGATACCATTATCCGTCATTGATGGAAACAACTTTAAAAATTTGGAATATATCCGTTTGAATCATTTTATATGGAAGACTGAAACATTTAAGATCAACTTTTAAATTACAGCCACATTAACATAGGTAATATAAATTATAGAAAAATATTTTTATCAAGAATGCACAATAAATCTGTAAATTAAAAGTCAGAATGAAATTGTATAGCCTGCGATAGATAACTGTGAAAACAGACGAAACAACCTTATAGCTCTGTGTTGTTGTCCACAATGGAATGCAATTTATGTGGTACCAAGCAGGTTTACAAAATACATACCCTTAACTAATTTAAATCACAGGGACTAGTAGAATTCATCGATTATCTATCTACAATGACAATACTAGCACAAATATTAGTTAAAAATTGATTAATTAAAAACAAAACTTAATTTGTCCAGTAATACTAAAGTGCTGCAATCCAAACGACCAACGGTCGACTGCGATTTCAAATGCATGTCAAATTTCTAAGAATACTCCACTCTGTAACAACGGACGCTTGTCATAAATAATTAAAATAAACGATAGTAAGGTAGGCCGTGTTGAAAAAAATGTTAAAGACTCAGCGCGTCCATTATTATTGCCACACATTTGTACAAGTAATTGACGTAAAAGAATCACTCAACTCAACTTATAGACAACCGGTGCGACATTTATTATATCACTTCCGAGTTCCGACTGACGAGCAAGATAATTACCAGAAATACAGCAGAGAATAAATATTAATTATAATAAACAGTAATACGTACCCCCCGACGAGCAATTGAGAGAACGGCACCGGTTTACGGTGTAGGTGAACAGATTATTGGGAATAAGGAAAAGCAGATTACACACAACCTTAAAGTATTATAAAGTATTATCTAAATAAATAAATAATATTTATTATTTAAATTTATTAAGCAATGTAGGGTTTTCCGTTAAAAATTCCGGCGCACACGGCAATGCGCAGTAACGGTCAGAGTATTCAGCAGCTTGGATTATTGGTTGAGTAAGTGGGGGGGTGACCACCGGCACCATAGCTAAACCATTTAACAGAAAAAAGAATTTATCAGTGTGTAGGGAAATTGTTGCGATACTATCGATATGAGTACAGTATCGATACTTTTTTCGATACGAGAACTTTTTGGTATCGATATTCGATACAATGTTTATAACCTAACGTCCTAACCTTTACTTGGATCATAGAGTAGTAGAGTACTTCGATCCACGATTTAAGATACAATCTGTGCTTGGATCGAAACTTAAAAGGAATGTACTCGTGTCGAATCATTTAAAACGTATCGTATATTCGCATCTATCATCCAAATTTTCCCAATCAGCATAAATCCCGCATAAATTTAAATAATATGATAATTATTATTTGTTATGAATAATCATGGGCCGTAAATGTAATAGATTGACAATATAGTATCAAAATTGAAAAATAATTATTAAAAGCATACAACAATAAACTAACTAAACTAACTTAAAACCTGACTAAAAGTTACCTTTAATAATGATAATAATATGTGGGATAGACTATATTATAATTTATAAGATGGATTTTTCCCTAATAAATGTTATATTTAACTTTATACAATGTAGTTTAAACCTATTGACTATAGGTCAAGACCAGAGAACAACTAATTAATGTACTATTCAGTGGGTTGATGAATTGACGCTGAAATGATGTGCCGAGGCCGTGTAGTTGTTCTTGCCATATGCTACCATCGACCTTATTGTATTTTATTTATTTTATTCGAATAAATGCCTGTTGTATACTAGTATACTGTATACTTTTAAGGTCTATGCCCCCAACGGCACCACAACTGCATTCCCTGCACACATATGATAAGTGATCTGTGATAACTATATCGATGACACGGACTAAGATGTAATGGGCTAGCATCCACTTCCACTATGCCAGACCATAGACATATTACATTATGTTTTTTGGAAAATACTATTTTTTCTTTTTACATACGCTCGACGTCGAGTCTGCAATACACCGAAAGACTTGCTAGACACTCTAACATGGTTTTCGACTTTCTACTTTTTACATAAGAAAAAGCACTTGACAAACCACTCTGTCCACCCCAGTAGGATTGCTAATTTTGGTTGTCTTAAACGAGCGATGACTTGCTAGAATCCTCTAACCTACAGGTTTTCGAATTTACATTTTTTTTCACCTACAAAAAAGCACCGGACACACGCCGAGGGATAGTTTCATTGAATTGCCGATTTTTATGGGCCATGGGAGATTTCTGGATACTGAAACTCGACATTCAAACTTTCCCGCCTCCGAAACGAGACCTCCCACGAACCAGGCTTTATCAGAAATTCTTATTACCAAATCACTTTCATTATAAGTGCGACTTTTATAATTTGACTGTGTCTCCAAATTCGGTACCCACCATAGAGTAAATACTCTATGGTACCCACTTACAAGTTACAACTAACAGGGGGCCGAGGGTCTACCTCGTCTAGACTGGCTAGTATATAAGACATAATATAAAGAATATTTTTTTATAATATGTCTATGACCACACCACGTCTTCATCTACATCATCCCACGGGCCACGATTATAAAGATTTCTTTATGATCCGATGAATCATGGCTAAATATATTTAGCCATGCGATGAATGATGATCGTGCATTATCCTAGCACTCGCCAATCATTGTCATTAGACATTACGTATTATCTAAGGACATTAAACTTATTACTTTTAAGGCATATGGTCGCACTGTCACCTCCTGTGCCGGGCCGTACGTGTCCGACTAGTGTGACCAACCGGGACCGTATTCAGAATCGGCCAATTAGAAACCGCCAAGTACAATACGGTAACACGAAACACGTAGTACATTGGATATACAAATACGCGATTGCGATTTACGAACAAGTGCATACGACCGCTGTATAAATACCGGCGGTTCTCGTATTTGTAATTCGTTGTTCAAAGCTCAACCCGTTCAATCCGGTGCCGAGAGATTGGTTTCCGCAACTGATTCACGAACGACTTCAGCATCGTAGGATTGGAATTTTTTCCAGTTCGTTTTTTTTTCTGTTTTGTTTTGTTTCCGTTCCACCGCGTCCAGCGACCATGAAGTTTATGCGCGGATTGATCGTGTTCTCCGGGTTCCTATTGAATTCCGTACTCGCCGACTCTGTTGTCGATCTATCAGACTCTGATTTCGACTCGTCGGTAGCCGAATATGATACGTCTTTGGTCATGTTCTATGCCCCATGGTACGTGTATATGCACCAATATAATTACGGTTGTGCTGAGCAAACTTATGATTGATTCCGATTTTCTGTTAATCTAGGTGCGGACACTGTAAGAAACTGAAACCCGAATTCGAGAAGGCGGCAAAGAGTCTGCTGAAAGAAGACCCACCTGTAACATTGGCTAAGGTAATTTTAAAATTAATATTAGATATCTGATGTGCGACTGATGTTTTGTCTGATACTCATGTTGCCGTTATTATAATATAATATTGTAGTAAGCGAGTTACTACGCAACATTTAAATTTTAAAGTCCCGACAGGTAACATATTTAACATAATATACTGTAGATAGGTAATGGCCAAATATATCAAACAGAAACTAGTTAACCTTTTTGGTTGTACTTAATCAAAGAAACCATAGAGAGTATAACGCCCAAAAACAAGCGCGTAAACAAAATTGCGATTAATAAATGTATGGCTCAAGGAGAAACGGTATTCAAAATAATACCACAGTAGATTAGCACGACTTTGCAATCATGTAGAATAAGCGGATGTGATATATGCGATAGCGTTATATGAGAGAAATTCAATATAAAAAATAGTATGGTTTATTAAAATGAAATTGACAGTCACAAATTATCTGTCAGTACGTTATAGTAATACGCAGAATAGATTAGGAATTTCACAAGTGCGTAGTTAGGTCGATGGCCACATAGACCACTTCCGTTAGAACCAAGGTACAGTATCACTAGGCAAGGGGAGCGGGGACCGGACTATAAGAGGGACCCCGAAACGGCCTGTATTCAGACGTGTCTACTCATAAATTCTACAAGCACCTTCACACGACTGTGTAACGATTGTCATTTGGACTTGGGACCATTTATGATTACTGAACATTGAATAAACAACAGTATAATTTACAATTGTGTTACATTTATTCAACTGATACCTCGTCGTCATAACAAAACGGTCTAGCTACCTGTAACGTTGATATACAAGTAGTCATCTGAACTACCAGTATATTTCAATATGAAATGATTAGCAAATTGCAAGTTGCAAAAATAATATGTATCTATGAATGTTATACAGCAACAGTTAGTTTTAGCAATTTAAAATAAAGTTATAGCTTGCATTTAAATTATATACATTTTATTGTAAAGCACACAGAGTATTCATTCTATTCGCCATGAAAGGGCAGAATGGATGAATACTCTACTTGGTATTGATCAATGGGCTCACTCATGAAAATAGTTATTTGTATGTTCAGACTACGACGGTGATAGATACCTAGTATAGTTTGCTTTGTTTTAAATTTTTCAAATATAGTTCCGTATAACTACTAAAAAAAATAAACCAAAATACTTAAATAATATTCTTCATAATAATGGTATAGGTAATATAAAAAATTAAGAGGATGCTACCCATACATTTGTTGTCTCCGTCTTACACATGCATGACATTGCAAGTTGCAGTTCACTAGTTTCGATAGTGTGCCATTAGTCTTGATACTAGAGTGAATAGCCCTATTATAAAACTTTTAGGTGATAACATTATCTGTGCTGAAGAGTTGCCGATTTTTTGAAATTTTCATTTTCAAGCAAGATATGGGTATGTGAAGTATCAAAAATTAAAAATGCTCATGTCTCGCTTGAAAATTAAAATATTGAATAAACGCTTAAGCGATAATGTTATCATCCAAAACATTTATAATAGGTCAAATCACTCTAAAATCAAAACTAACAGCTTACTATTGAAACTTGTGACTGGAAATTTACTTGTTTGATTCACTTTTTCAATGACTAACGTATTCTATTTCAACTTGAAATCTAAATTATTATAAGTTATAATCTGATAGGATTGAGATTTGAGACTCACGTGTTGTAGTTGCAACACAAGTCTTCAATCATTCTTTAATGTAACTCAATGTAATTAACATTTATTATTAGGTATTGATTTTATGTTTTGGTATACATGCATTTTTTGAAATAAAACATTTTATTAAATTGTTTGGTATTCTTATTTGGGTAACTATCATCATTCATTGGGACATTTTATCTAAGTAGAACTATCGTAGTTTTATACTTTTATAATATTATGATTTTTGGTAAAAATATAATTGTACAAATTCAACTTTTTTTATCTAGCTTTAATCATTTTGCTTGTAAGTACATTCTAATTAACCTTACTATGTATTTTAAATTGAATACAAATAATACACAAAGTTTTTGGTATACTAATATAACACTTATCTAGTATTAAAAATGATAATACCTATATTACTTAAATTGTTTAAAGGTGGATTGTACAGAAGCTGGTAAGGAAGTATGTAATAAATTTGGTGTCTCTGGATATCCAACTATAAAAATCTTCCGAAACGGTGAAGTTGCTAAAGAATACAATGGACCCCGTGATTCTGGTACATTCTATTAAAAAATTCATGTATTAAATTAATGTATATTGTAGTGAAAAATATAATATTTATTCATTGTTAGCTGGTATTGTCAAGTACATGAAATCACAAGTTGGGCCAAGTTCAAAAGACTTATCTTCAGAAGACATTATTAAGAACTTCTTATCTAAAGATGAAGTGGTGGTTGTTGGGTTCTTTGAAACAGAAACTGATCTCAAGGGCAAATTTGTTCAACTTGCCAACAAATTACGTGAAAAAGTAAACTTTGGTCATACCACTTCACAGTCAGTAATTGACAAATATAACTACAAGTAAGTTATAATTGTTACTCAGAAATACAATGAAGTACCTAGTATATCATAATTTAAAAAAAGATAATTCATTTATATTTATGAACAATATGTATTTAATAAACAATTAAATAATGCAATGAGCAAATCAGTTTGCATTCCAATAGTAACATAGCAGGACAGGAAAGGGAAAAGTGGTTTTTGGGTTATTATTTTCATAACTGAAAAGAGTTGTTTACTCTATACTCCGGCCCACGAGAGAGTATTACCGTCGCCCGACGAAAACTCGTCCGATTCCGCGCATTCCCCACTATTCGGCATGTGCCGACAACTGTTCGGTACCGGTCGGCAGTTCTCAACGCTATACGGTGTATAGCGGTCGCGGAAAAAGTGGGGGAAATGGGGCCTCGGAACGGTCTCCGCCGTCAGTCTGCATGCGCAAAACGGTAATACTCTCTCGTGGGCCGGAGTATAGTTTATTTACTGGCATTTTTATTTTGAAAGAAAATGTTGTTGATAAGAGAATTTGGTTGGTTACAGTACCCTTTAACTATAGGTGTATTTCTGTATTGCAAGTTTCTTTTATTGTTTATATGTAATTAATAAATACATTCTATTCAATGTTGTTTTGATTATATTAATTTTTTTTTATTTAGGAATAATGTTGTGCTCTATAGACCTAAGCATTTAAGTAATAAATTTGAACCAGATTTTGTTGTTTATGATGGTGAAGAATCGACTTCTGCTCTTGATTCTTGGATTACATCAAATTAGTAAGTATTAAAACTTATTAATCTATAAATAATATTACCTAAACTAAAACAATATTTTTAATTAATTATGAAATCAAAGTTGTAACTTATTCTTTTAATACATTTAGTCATGGTTTGGTTGGTTACCGCCAAAAGGAAAACATGGAAGCTTTCAAACCTCCTTATGTTGGAGTTTATTATGCTGTTGATTACGTTAAGAACCCAAAAGGAACAAACTACTGGCGTAATAGAGTATTGAAAGTTGCCAAGTCTGTAAAAGATGTTACATTAGCTATAAACAATAAAGATGATTTCCAACATGAAATTAATGAGTATGGATTAGAATTTGTATCAGATGACAAGCCTATAGTTTTGGCACGTTCACTGGACAACAAGAAGTACATAATGAAGGATGAATTCTCGTAAGTATATTTTAATAGTTAGTAGTTTACTGAAGTTTTTTTTTATTGTTATTTAATTGGAAAACTCAAACATATAAAAGGTGTATTCCAAGTTCAACTATTTAAGACTAGTTTATACCACTATAGAAAACTCATCTGTTGGCATAATTCTGAAAATTTCAACTTTTAATGACAAAAGTTAAATAATTTCAACCTAAGTTTACTTTAAACGTTTAAGAACCTCACATTTTTCTATTTTAGATTAAACATAATTGGAAAAAGCAAATGTATTTAGCATATTTGTTTCAATGGATTTTTTGATTCCTGTGTTCCTTGTGTTATACTATATAGAAAACAATATACTTATTTTAGTTTATGATACATTTAGAAATTAACTTCTATTAAATATGTTAACTTTGATTAAGTTGAGTAAAAGTAACATCACATATTTAAATTGATTTTTAGAGTTGAAAATCTAGAAAAATTCGTAAATGACTTCCAAGACGGTAACTTAGAACCATACATTAAATCAGAGTCAGTACCTGAAGATAACACTACACCAGTAAAAGTAGCTGTTGCCAAAAACTTTGATGATTTAGTTATTAACAATGGAGTTGACACATTAGTAGAATTCTATGCCCCATGGTGTGGCCATTGTAAAAGTTTAGCTCCAGTCTATGAACAAGTTGCTGAAAAGGTAGTTATGCTTTTATAATATTAACTAAATGTTCTTCATGTTACCTTTTCAAAGATTAAAATGTTTTGTATGTAGTCGTTGGTGGTTTGAGTAAAAAAAATATATATACTCAGTCTCATTAAAAAGTAACTTTGGGGGATAAGGTTCTACACACAGGGGCTATTGTCTAAAGAGTTGTGCTGATGACGTTAACCAGTTTATCGAGTTGTGTTGTCTGACCAAACTGGACAAAAATTGATGCCCTGAGTTATTTTTATATGAGGAAGAGTATAGATAGTATGCTTATATCATAATTTAATGCTGATTGGGTATTAAGTATAATATTATCTGCACAATCCCATTGCCAACTTTTTAGTTATAGTTAATCATTTTTCATTGATCTTGAAAAAGTCATCAATTATATGTACCTTTGTTGGTTAACTGTACTAAATTTATTTTAGTTAAAAGATGAAGCTGTGTCTTTGGTAAAAATGGACGCAACTGCCAATGATGTTCCTTCCACTTTCGATGTTCGTGGATTCCCAACCTTATATTGGTTGCCTAAGGATAGCAAAAATAAGCCTATTCGTTACGAGGTATTTAAAGATTGGATCTTAACTTGACAATAACATTTGATTAATATGTATTATTTATTAATGATATTAGGGAGGCCGAGACGTAAACGATTTTATCAAGTACATAGCATCTAAGGCTACAGATGAACTCAATGGATTTGATAGATCTGGAAATCCCAAAGATGGCAAAGATGAACTGTAAACTGCAAACTATCAGTTCTAAATTAAACCACAAGGCTGATTTAATTTTATTGGAATTGGACTACTCTTTTTTATTAAATACTGAGTAGAGAGGAGAAATAATTGTTGAATCAATCCAAATTCAATACAAAACTAACTACTTTAAATTATTCTTGAAATAGATTATGCAAATATACATTTTATAGAAAATTCATGCTCCATTTTCCTAATCATATCTGTTGAAGTAAAAAGTTATTGTATTTAAACATGATTATTCTGTAACTAAAATTATAATTTTAATAAATATGTTGTGATTTTCTATTTTGGTTATAATTGTTGTTTTTTTTTTTTTTTTTTTAATTTTGTATCTAATTTTTAAAAAAAAATATCAGAAATATTTTCAAATCGTCAAATGTATTTCTTAATAAATTAAGTGGCAGGCAAGAAGCTTTTATTATACTTATTATTGCCGCCTAAGACACAACATTAGAAATGTAAATAAATATTATATCTACATTAAATATGCAGTTATCTTGTAAGATACATTTAAATTGCAGGCTTTAGATGAGAGACGTCTGTATTAATGTATTATACAGAAGAGCTATTTTTGTTTATTTTGTAATTTAATATATTTTAAAATTGAGTAACTTGAGTCTGCTTTTGCACACAGAAGAAATTCCCTAGATTAGTAATGAAACAGGGATGAATAGTCAATTTTTTCTCATATACCATTATTTAACCATAGACCTAGTTAACGATTAAAAAAATAATTGTTAATTTTTTTGTACCAATGTGATGGTAAAATAAAATGCTAGCTAAAAAGTTAACATTAAACTTCTTTATAGGTTAATTTATGGTTAAATAACGGTATTTCGATCATGGTAAATGTGACTGTTACTTTTTAGTTGAAATATTTTGTGAACTGGATTTTCAATTACAAAAAACTTTATCTATTAAACCAACTATTAGTTTTGAATTAAGATATTCTTATAAAATACACACATTTTAATTAACCATGTAATATATTATAGGTTAACTGCAGCACACGTTTGGTGGCAAAATAATTATCAACGCGTTTCTTAAGAAGTTAAAAAACAAATAGTATTCTAACATAACATTTCATTAGAATTCACCACCCAACTGTTGTTTTGGCAACAGGCGATGTGACAGTAATAAGAATCAACTACAACCAATCGTTATTTTATTTTTGGTGTTACCATTCTCACTCTCGTGGGACTGTTGCAAGTGCATTGACGTTACTAATTCAAAATACCTTAATAAATGTGTTCATAATTTGAACATTAACACAATAGGTGTCTGCTATCATTCTCTTTATTAACGTAATATAATATATTATATTTGCCACTGAAATCCGGTCCAAATGTATTTACACATTTATATTTAATATTTATTAATTTAGAATAAGCTGAGAATAATGAAGAAAATTTGGGATATCAATTAATTCAAAGCATAATATTATTTTCTGCAAATTGACTGCAAAATTCACCCATTGATATTTAGCGTGCAAACAAATTTAGATCAGTTTTAGAATGTTATTGTTATTGATTGCATTCAATACATTTTTTAAATATTCTACGTATTGTAAGTTGGGGTTCTGCGGCTTCAAAAAGTGTATCAAATGTTTAATTTAAAAAAAATGATATTTTAAGTAAATCTCACATTCAAATGTACTTTGGTATATTATGTATCAATAAAATAAATAATATATATATATATTCAAACAAGGAAAATCATTTTTATAATTTGATCTATCTAATTGAACATTTGTTTTTAAAAATGTATTGAGAATTTTTAATTTTGAAGAATTTGTAATTCCTATGGTAATGCTTAAACAGTGATTAGACAAATAAAAACACAATTATACATTTTAAGCATAATTTTTGAATATTTTGAATTCCATTGGATCTTTTCAAATTGAGATTATGACGTTCTAAGACAATTTTAAGAGCTATAAGTTTACATTTTAGAGGCGAATTATTATTAGTTTTTAAATAAGAAAGAATATTAAATTTTTATGTTTTGATAATATATGATAAGTGTCAAGTGATAACTATAAATTTTAATAAAACCGAATTTGAACATGAATAAATAAGGACATGTTTTAAATTTCAATAACTAATTAGTAATTACAGTCAATAAATATAACTTTTATAGATTTATGATAACACAATTTAGGTAAATACTAAACAAAATAATTTAAGTCATTTCTAATATCAATTTTTTTACTTTTTCAATGTGCAGTCTTTTATCATCAACAGACAAAAAAACAACATTGTTGTAGTCTTTAATAATAAGTAATTAAAAAAAAATATACTAGTTAGGTTTCTATATATTAAGTGTACAATAATAATAATATAAATTTATTCACCTAATAATCAAAAAATACTAAAATATATTTTCCAACTATAGTACAAAAAATCCCACATAAAATATTTACATTTAATATATGTAGTCATAATAAATAAAATATCATCATTAATAAAGATTGCCTAGATAAAGCCTAGCATATTCACATCTTATTTATGTACAATTAGGCAATTGATGTAATATATGAAATATGGTATGTACCTTTTTTTAAATAATTAAAATTAATATAAAACTATTACAAATTAAATGAATACATATTTGATAATTGTACATATTTACATAAAAATTTACAAAAAAAAAATTTGTATGTTGTCTAAGAATGTGTACACCTAAAGACTTTAAAACCAAATCTTTCGCCTCGATTCGAAATCACAGCCTTTGAATTAAGTGAAACAAATTTATTGGAAAACTGCTGAAAAAAATCCAATTTTAAGGTAGAAGAAATTAATAAAATACAATTTAAATATACCAATCAAATAATATTAATTATTTTATTCCCTAAAGCTAATTAGACATATAATGACCACTCCAAAATTATACGAAGAACCCGTCAGTTTTTAATTTTAATTAAAATATTACAAAAATAATAATAATTAGTTATAAAAATAAAAATAATAATATTTATAATAGTATAAAATAATAATAATAGTAATAAAATCAAATTATGATTAGCCAATGGAACTAAGATAAACCTTTATTAGCTTTGATCAGACTCGTCCATACAAAAACATATTTTATATGAATTATGTAAATTGTAATGTATGGAATAACTACTAACAAATATTGCGGTAGTATTAATTTTTTTACCATATTTTAATTGATAGAGTAAAAATAATTAGTTTTGTGTCAAATATGAATTTATAGAATGACGCTACTGTTTAATGGCATTCATGTACCTAAAGATAACCTTAAGCCTATAAGGAAGCTCACATCATAATATGCTTGATTATTATATCAACAGCAATTAACAATTATTGTTAATTGTTATTAGATGCTTCTATCTAATGCAAAACATTTTTTTTTTTTTTAACACTGGATAGTCTGGCCAATAAAGCCATAGACTGAATGAATTAGGCAAAGGTGATTTAAACAGTAGCATTAAAAAAAGAAAAAAATTCTTAAATAAGATTATAACTTAAGATAGTTAAGCATTATCTTAATAAGAATTAAAATAAGATTGAATTGAGTCAATTTATGTCCCACAATAAATTCCAATACAATAAAAAAATATGTTTATTGATGAACAGTAATGTTGGGACATCAATTACACACAATTATTATAAAGGCTTGCCCGTGTAAGGCGCTGGATATAGTGGATATCCAAGACCTACATGTGTATGATGATGTGTATGTACATGCCTTTGAGGAGGTGGTGAACGGCAGTCTTTTGGATCACCAGTTGACCCCGATTTACCAGAAGATTGGGTAGACGAAGGAGGACCAGTAGACGTAGTTCGTTCAGTGGCAGATGGTACTATGCCAGTTGACGTTAAAGATGGAGATTGCCTTGTTCCTGGTGACGGAGCTGGCGTTAGACCCGGTTGTGCATTCGGTTTTGGTGTAGGCGACTTAATGGCACGTTCTTGTAATTCATGTATCTTATGTGAAGAGTAATATTGACTAGCATGATGTTGTAGGAGATCAAGAGCCGCCTTAGGCCCAGGTGGTGGTTGGGAAGGAGTTGAAGACTGTGTAGAAACAGCTGGTCGTGAGAGATCTTCAGGTGCATGATACCGTTGCATTTGAGCATGTAGCTGAGGATGTAAATAAGGGGGTGGTGGTGTATTGCCATAAGGTCCAGGCACCAACATAGGATTCATTGCACTCCTGTACATGGGATCAAATGCCAAAGCGCCAGCAAAATGGGGTGACTGCATAAAACCCGGATGTATATATGCATATGAAGACGTAGGAGGTGGAGGTGGTCCTTGTGTTTCCATTGTAGGTTTAACTCCTTCTGACATATGAGAAGAACTTTTACACATTTTATCATCTTTCTTGTCTTCGTGTTTTTCTTTATGCTTGTGTATTGAGTTAGTACCCATAGAATGCTTAGTTGGTGTACTTTGTGTATTCGATTTCGTATGTGAATGATCACCAGAACCATGATCCTTCCGTCTCTGATCTGGATATACATAATAACGTCTTACATCATCTTGCTGCTGTTGTTGTTGCTGTTGTTGCTGCTGCTGTTGTTGCTGCTGCTGCTGCTGCTGCTGTTGTTGCTGCTGATGCTGTTGTTGTTGTTGCTGTTGTTGTTGTTGCTGTTGTTGTTGTTGCTGCTGTTGCTGCTGCTGTTGCCGTGAAAACATATAAGCTGAATTCATTTGTGACTTCATTTCAATGCTTTCTTTCATAATTTGATGATTTTCGTTTTGATGGGAAGGTTTTTCTTTGGGTATTATTTGTTCAGTTTTTATTTTATTAGGCTGAGGAACACTCAAAGTACCAGGCATTGAAGGTTGATGATTTTTATCATCAGGCTTCATTTCTTTATCTTGTACCATAGACATTGGATATCCTGCTCCGATATTATAAGGATAATTTTGAACATAGGAATCATAATTAAAATACTGTTGCAAAAGCTTTTGTTGCTGATATTCAGCCGCTTGATTTGATTGTAAATCTTTCTTATTATCTTTATCTCCAGTTGAAGACGACATTTTTAAATCTTGTGAATGTTGGTTAATTTTTTCACCTTCTTTAATTTGTTTAGATGTGTCATTCGGTTGAACAGAGGAAATCAAATAAGGCGGTTGACCATAATATGCCGGGTACATATGGTTATATGGTTGGATAGGATGAGGAGAATGTGCTGTATTTGGTTCTGACTTTTTATCAGTAGTAGACAATTTTTGTTTATTCATACTATCATTCATCTCAACTTCAAGAATTGGTGCAGTATCATCTGAGATATCAGAATATGCAGGACTTTGTACATCATCGCGGCTACAGTTTGAGCTATCAAACTGTGGTTGATCAATGGAAAATGGTCTGGGACTACTAGCTGGTGATTTACGGTTTTTCTTTTTATGAGATGATGTTGCAACTTTATTTTTAATATCTTTATTGACTTTCATATTATCTTCAGCGGGCATTAAAGCAGATGCTGGCTTTACTTTGAATTGTGGTACTTTTTGAACTTGTGGCTGATTTAATGCTAAAGGTTGAATTTGTGGAGGTGTAGGTAACTGTTGTGATGCTGGACTTTGTACATGTAAAATTGGTGGTTGGGGTTGTGGTGACTGAGAAGTAGGAGCAATTGCTTGTAAAGGAGTTGCTGGCTGTAGCAGTGGTGGTGGAGTAGGAGCTGGCTGAACAACAGGAACTGATAGAACTGTTTTAGGCGCAGTCAATGTAGGGGTAACAACATTAGTCTCTTCATTTCCAGAGAGGCCAAACCGTAAAACACTAGGTTTTGTAACTAAAAGAGGAGGAGACTGTATTGGAGCTGGAGGATCCACTTCAGTTACTGGAGGAGTTGTGGAAAGTTGTGGTTGTTCAATTGGTTGACTAATGACAATAGGCTGATCTTCTTTTAGATTATCTTGAATACCAGAATTACTCACAGAAACAGGACTAGTATCATCTTCGTTTTCAGAAGTACTTGCACCACCAGATTCTTTAGTGTCAGCATCTTCATCGTCCAAAGCAGCACCATGTGCATGAGATTGATGATATCTTAATCCATTTGCATTTTTATACTTTTTAGAACAATTTGGTTCAGGGCAATCTAACATAGTAGGTGACATAGGTGGTGGACTTGCTGGCTCTGCTTTTATTTTCTTCCCTGAAGCTTCATCTTCAGAACCAGGAGGCTTCTTCCTCTTATTAGAGCTGTTAGAATCTGAACGTGGTGGTACAAACGAAGACGGTGTTGGTGATGATGTACCTCTTCTACTTGAATTATTACTGCTATTACATTTATTTGTACCATTACTTCGAAGTTTACTATGAACTGAAGATCTGGTTTCAGTAAAATTTACCAAATCGTTACTGGGGCTAGCGGTTAAACTAGCACGGCCCCTTTTTCCACGTCCTTTTTGAGGTAAACGACATTCTGGTTCTCCAGCAGATGCTTCAGAAAACCTAAAATAAATTATAATAAACATTTAGTATTATTAATTTAACAAAGATAAAAAGTATGATCAAAACAATTTTTTTAATTACCTAGGTGGAGCCCAATCATGTCTAGTACAGTCTAATAATGTGCCTATATAAGTTTTTCCTCTCCATGTTACATTAACAACAAGCACACCTATAATTATTGAATAATGAAACATATTTATGCATATTTTATTTTAGAATAGGAACTAAAAGAAAATAAGTATCTATAGAAAACTATTAATGTACATTTCTTTTATTTTTCTATTTACCTTCAATTTCGTTCCATACAATTCCCTCTAAATTAACATGTGTTCCAGGTTCACATGGCCCAAAGCAATCTGGTTCTGTAACAGTTCCAACACTGATGCTAGTACCAACACAGGCATCAGCTGTTTCCTGAAAATATATAACAAGTAATACATATTATAAAATTATATTTTAATTCAAATATATAATTTGTTTGTTTGAATATCAAACAATATTTTGTATGTTAACTTAGACAAATATAAATTGTTGAATAGAATAAAAATTTGTGAAACATTATAGTTAATATTGATTGGGATAAAGTTAGTTTAACTTACAATTTTAATTATTTAATTATTTTCATACATTGATAACTATGGTTAACAAATTTATAAATATTTTTTCCTATACGAATACTCAAGATAGCAAAATTTATAATATATAAGTATATAAGTATATTATATATATTTATATACCTTTTGCTCTGTTAGGGAAGCAGAAGTTGAACTATTAGCAGTCTTTACTTTGTTGGTTGGGGGTGGTGAGGTAGATTGCAGAGGTTTTGATAAGGTAGACAATGCTGCAGAAGACTTTGTAGTAGTTTGGGTATTTTCCATTGGAACTACTGGGGGTGATACAATTTGTTCCGGACCATTGGCCACACTTGAAGAAGTTGAAGTTCCTGCTTCTCCAACCGGTGGTCCAGGACCGGGTACATTAGGTGACTGTGTATTGCTTGATAAAGCTGGGAAAGTGCTGGTTCTAGGAGCTGATTGACTAACAGGACCTCGACCATTAAGTTCAGAAGACAAACTAGAATTTACTTTATGACACTTATCACCACTTGTAGATGAACTATGTTGTTTGTCTTTTGTTTTATCTCTACGATGACTGCTAGATCCACGTTTTACTGAACTTACAGTGGAAGTAGTACTGGTTGTAGGAGTAGTACAATTAGTACTAGATGTACTGGAATGTTTACCTTAACAAAAATATAATTCCATATTGTATTTATTATTCTTTAACTAATTAAAAATAATTAAGTTAAAAAATATATAGGTATACCAGTTTGTTTGGACTCAGCGGAAGATCCAGATGAATCGTTTGAAGAGGCACTGCCACTTGACTGAGATTGGGTGGAAGCTAAAGATCCATTTTGTTCGCCAGGCTTGACGATTTCATGTTTAGCTTCAAAGCTTTTAGTCCCCGTTTTTGTTCGTTTGATTTTCATTTTTAATCCTTTATCAACAGTAGCTGAATGCTCAACAGTAGCTTTATTGCTGCCAGCTGTAGTGGCTGTGGGTGCAGTGGCAGCTGCTCCTGACATGGCTCCACTACCAGCCGTTAAACCGACTGTTGTAGCCGCACTATTGGTAACACCAAGGGCTTCACTAGTTGCAGTTGTAGATGTTGATCCTGTTTTTTCAATATCTGCGTCTAAGTCGATAATTAAATCGCCTATACCAATATCCCATTCATTGTCGTCATACTCAAAATTTGCATTACTGCTGGTATTGTTGTTGTTGCCATTGCCACTTCCAACACTATCTGTGGACGCCGCCACCGCCCCACCCAGCTCTTCTCTCATTGGGGCCGCCATCCGTGCCCAGGACCGCGAGCCCCGACCACTAACACCATTTTATCCTTTCCTAGAATCATAACATTAAAATTAGACAATCTGAGAATATATTACATTTAATTATCTTTATTTATTTCAATCATACAAATTAGGTAGGTACATTTAAGAGATCTCCCCTAAATATATAAAATAAACAATATCTTTTTACATAAGTAGATGATCGATAATTGTCATTAAAAATTATCTATGTACTAGGAATACTAGAAGTATTTAGGAGTTATTAATAAGTTCAATTTTTACAGGAATATATCCAAGTTTAGGTTTTAGGTTTTTAGATATTTTGGGTTATAGTTACACAATATGTACAAGGCCCCCTAAGAGAAGGGGGATGGAGCTGAACCCCTGCATCAGATGATATACGTTATATGAACACTCAATTATTTAAATCACAGATTAAGAACCTATGGTAGCCGGTAGGGATAAATCATGTTTAGCTGGCACCTTCCCCCCGTCCCACCTCTGGGTTTAAAAATATAGTTTAACAAGTTAAAGAAATATTAAGATATAGTTACATTAAGAGGACGTCTCACCCGGATGTGTTGTCTCCGTCGTACACACATACGACATAGCAAATGTTCGTTGGCTAGTTTCAATAGGATATTGTCAGTTTTTATATTAGAGTGAATTGACCTATTATCAAACTTTTAGGTAAGAACAGTATCTGTGTTCTCTCGTTGGTTTTTTACGATATTTTAATTTTTAAGTGAGTTATGAACATTTTAGAATATGAATACTTTACATACCCATAACTCACTTAAAAATTAAAATATCGTAAAAAACCAACGAGAGAACACAAATAATGTTGTTACCTAAAAGTTTGATAATAGGTTGATTCACTCTAATATCAAAACTGACAATACCCTATTGAAACTAGCAAACGAAAATTTGCTATGTCGTACGTGTGTAAGACGGAGACAACACATCCGGGTGAGACGTCTTCTTAAGGCATATTCAATCATTTGAATCTAGGTCTGCTAGTTGTAACTATTATCTCCTTAAACCTATTTCAAAAAATTAATAGCTACCTATATTATGTAGGAACAAAAAGCAATAGTACATTCTATAAGGTATATTAAAAGTCAAAATATATTGTTTTTAAAAATTGAATAGAATTAATATTAAAAACCTTATTAAAATAGCAAAATTATTTTAAATAATAAAAAAATATTATCATGAACTAATTTCAAGTTAATTATTAATTACTAGCATATTATACCTAAATGGGTATGTTAATAACTTGTAGTATATAACTAGCTACTACCTACCATTGAGTATAGTCTTATAGAAAATAGATATACATCAATACCCGCTTGTACAATGGCCAAGCAACCTATGTTCTAATTTATAGAAATTAGTAATTAGTACTAATTACACTTACTATTTAAATATTTTTTATCCTTCTAATTTTTTAATTTTTTTAATGACAACAGAGTTTTAATTTCATATTCCAAAGCAGAATATTTTTCTATATATTTTGATACATAAAAATTCAATTAAGTGCGAGTAGTTTAAGAGTTAAATACTTAAAGTTTATATGAGTCTAATGCAGTTGTAAGGCTACCCTGCTCATCTAAACTTTAAATATTTATATCTCATAAACATTAATCTAATAGCCCTAAAGTCGATTTTCCATGAATAATTTATAATAATAAATAAATATTAATGTTAATTGACAATTGTTAATAATATATAATATATATAATATTATTATATTTTGAATGTTTTTGAATTGTTTTATTAGATTATATTTGGTTAAAATTTTAAATCAATATTGATGAATTTTGTATGTGTCAAATAATGAAAACTGATTGTTTACATTTTTCAGTCACCAACAAAAGATCACTTAAAAGTTTGTAGTGAAAATGTCTATAATTTTTTTCTTGTATGACCGTCACAGGGGGGTGGGTGATCAGATTGAATTTAGCCACACCTGATGCAGAGGTCCCTATGACCTACCTATTTAATTGATTAAGGTACTCAATACATTTTTTAAAACTTATTTATGTCAATGATTAGTTGCTAGGTCCATTGTAATTTTACAATAAACATTTAACACTTTTAAAAATAAATAATAATATACAATTTAATAGATAGGTATTGAAGTATTGTATTAATATTCAAAATAAAGGTAGGTACAGATATGTAGAGAACACTCTATTTTTAATATAGATATGAATCCATTCATAATAATTTGTATTATAAAGTTTTTAATTAGGTAATAAGCACCTACCTAACTTATTTTTTTTTTGGAAAATGTTCTACTTAAGACCTAGTATTTTACTTTAATACCAAAAAGTTGGTGTTAAATATTTTATTAAAATATTACAATAACAAAAATTGTTTTGACAAATAACATTAATAATAATGATAATTTGAACTATCTCTCATTTTTGATTTTCAATCTCCATTTGCGACAAAAATGATGTTAAGTCAAAATGACTTTGAAAAAATAAGCCTATTTTAATAGGTACATTAATTATAACAGGTTCCTATTTGGAAAAACCCAAAATTCACTAAATAGTGCATAATATGTGGGATGAAAATGTTCCTATCAATGAGTCATTAGGAAGGTAGAAACCCTCAAGTCTTAATTCCTGATTCAAATCAATATGATTTTGCCCAACTGTCAAGTAATTAAGTGTTCCCTAGATCTAGATCCACTTATCAGTTGTGTTCTTGTATTTTAACTAGTAATTAGTAAATAAAATAGTTGAAATTTTCCATAGAAAGTTAATATCTATTAATTTTAAAACCATTCTAATGACTTCATACAAACATATTAATAAGCTACCTAATGATAATACATAATATCGTGCATAAAATGTAAGAAAAAAATAAACAACTAAATTAAAAATCACCACTAAATACCCAACGTTCGAACCTAGTCCCTGGTTAGGGCAGAATTATTTTTTTTATCGGAAGTAGATATTCTTAAAATACACCTGGTACTTACAAAAATGTCATAATACAAATACTAGTTAAGTACTTAACTGAATTGTATTTGAATCGATATTAAAAGTACCTACCAAATACACAATATTTTTAAGTCATCAAAACAACAAATTAATTTTCAAATGAATTTGATCACTTCATATTGTTAAAATGTATGTAAGTCTTGTTATTTAGCTTTAGCCTTTTCTTTAATCACATCTAATCCACCTACTCACCTAATTAATATTCAATTGATAAAAAACTACCTAGGTATTTCGTTCACTAATACACATTCCACAATCAGTGCCAGGTAGAAAATGTCACAGTGTCGAATGGAAACCGGACCGTAGCCAAACCTTAGAGGTACTTCACCTACAATATAGGTAGTTCTGATATTTCAAATTTTTTCAAGTATCTGATACAACTGTCCGGGGAGGCATTTCAATAAACCACGGCTGGGTTGGGAAAGCATACTCTACAGTCTACACAGTAGACACTGGTGGCTTTCAACCAGTATCCGGACAGGATTGGAAGGCCAGCCATCCAACCAAGGGGGAAGACGAACCCGGGGTCCCCCTCACGGTGGTTCGACACCGTGGCCGGCGGCTGCGGCGGGGGGCACGCAAAAAGTTTCGTGACGGTACATGGTGGCCGCCGACGTCGGATCGGCCACGGAAGGCTGAAAGTGCATCTCAGCCGTGTGCGCGCGCCGCGGCCGTCGGCCACACGCGTACACACACGCGCACACGACACGCGCAACCACGGTGTAGTACTCACTAAAAGTTATGTAATCCCGACGTAGAGGATTGCGCTTCCGGTGTGGTACATCAAGATCGTGTCGGCGCCCGAGTAGGATTCGCGAGGTGTCGCTCTCGTTGAGCTTGGCGACCTGATGAGCTGTCGTCGACGGGCAAACAAAATGGCTGATACGCTGCTCAGTCGGACGACGGCCGTGAAACCGCTGAGCGGCCGCGGGACATTTTACGAGCACTGTCTGTCGGGCCACACGGTGGCGGCGGTCGTCGTCGGTGCGGTGCGGTGGTTACGCGACACTCGCGGTTCGGACCGGAACAACGGAGACGGACGGCGGAACAAATGCGGTCGGTTAATCGAACTTCGCCAACATACGCCCGGCCTGACAGAAAAAAATAAACGATAGCTGCTGCTAAACGGTAAACAACACCCTTCGGTGATATGTTTTTTTTTTTATTTCACATTTTCCAGTCCGTACACCTTGGACGTGCTTTGGACACGTTCTTTGTTTGTATTAACGCCCGGTTCGCTGCTACACCGGTAGAGCGCGCGCGACGCGTTGAACGAGTTCGTTCCCCGCGTGTTTCGACGGGTTAAACGGGGCGAGCGGTACGCGGGGTTTAGAGGCCTACGGTGCGGTGTCTGCGGGCGGCCGCGTTCGGGTCGTCGAGCGTGTTTGTCGGTGGATGGATGGGGAGGGGGTGCTCGTCATTCCGTGTCGTCGTCGTCGTCAGCCCACCCGCCGGCCAAAGTGGTCACGGTCCGCGAACACCCGCCGGCCTATGACTACACGACGAGTGACGACGGTGTCGGCGTGTCGCGTATAATATGATATAGATACACATAACAACAACAATAATAGCAACAACAACATTAGTAGTAGTAGTAGTAGAAGTAGTAGTATGTAGTAGTAGTAGTGGTGGCGGTAGTAGACAGTTATAGTAGGTAGTAGTAGTAATGTGGTAGTAATAATAATATTACGCGGGATAATATTTCGGTATAGCCGTATATAGTAGGTATGCAATCAACAATTATTTTTCTCACGAGTATAACACGACAACACGATATACGTACATCCAACGTCATAATATTTACAATAGATAATCGTGTCAGATAATTTTATTACATAAAACTGAGACACTATTAATTGATGTAACCTACTTATTGTATGAATATAATGTTCAAATATTAATTCGTCGGGCGTTAAATTGTTCTGAGAACGGAAAAAATAAAAAAAACACTGCTTATTATTATAGCTTTACCTAAATCGGTAGACGGTTTCGTTATAGTAGGTATTATCCATTGAACTTATTTTATAAAAAAAAATCCTACACCGCATTATGGAAGTATCTATAATCTAATATGTCTTTATGACTATATGACATTGCCTCATCTGGGGTACTGCCAAGTGTCCACGAGCTTATAGTTTCATTATTTTTTTGTCGTTTGTCGTTTTTGTCGAACAGACGACGCCGCAAACCGGAGCTCCTTAGGTTGTCTTCAGCGAATCCCCAAAATCTGTTAATCAATGAAACTGCTACACTTTTTTATACAAACGCTTCCATGCAAAACTACTATTGAATTCTGACCACTGACCAGCTTATTTGTCATTGCGAGATTCATACATTATACAATATACCTGCAATACCTGTTCGTAGGTACCTGCTATTCAATACACCGTATGTCTATATACTGTATAGTCTTTACTCTATGTTTTATACAGTATACACAGTACACACTTTTCGGAAACCCACCAGACGCCACAAAATAAAATGGTGCAATCCTCTGAACATTTTTGAATGATTTAAAATTATTAGGTTATGGTTATCTCAACAATGTGACTTCCATCCATCATTATTCCTTTCGTGTAATTTGTTGTAGTCTCTGACACTTATAGTTCATCTTTAAATGCAGATATAGTGTACATTTGTACGCATTACGCAATGATACATTATATTAGGTACTATTGTTATAACTATAGATTGTCTATTTACTTGCATGGATTGTAATTTTTCTTTGTATACTTTAGATTCTGAGCTGTGAAATAATTATATTGATTTTACAATGATGTGTGTAGTCGAAATAATTCTACGATTTTCAACTTTCTGGTGGTAAAGTAAATCTTAAAATTACCTGTAGTTAAGTAGTTTAAAAAAGCTCCTGGAAAAATAAAAGAAAAAATGGTAGGCATGTGGGTGTCGCTCTGCAGTACAGTACGTTACAAGTGGGTCACTGTATAATGGATGGTATTAAATTTGAATTCAATGATATAATATCATTGTATAAGAAAAACGATTCTGAGCGGGGATGGTATGTCAGTCTATGTATAAGACATATTATATACCTACTGAAGCCCAGATTAAGGATTAATTGGTCCTCGCGGGACACCATACACTTACTGGGCCCCCTTTTGACTTAAACTTCAAAATAATTGTATTATTACATATTAACGAATTTATATTATTGTAGAATTTTTTACTATACAAAAAGTATACAGCCATACAGGTGTATCTTATGTCATTTTACGCGGGTTTTTTTTAACAATTATGGATCGATGATATGGAATTTCGTTAAAACAAAAAATGATACGTGTTTCTTTATTTTTAACAGCCAATTTATTTATAACATTTTCAAAATTTTTAAACACGCAGTTGTACCAATATTAAAATCGATTTTTTTCAAATGGTAATCACTATATTTTTTGATGGATTCCGGTAAAGCTTTTTTTTTGAACATTTTGACAGTTTAATGATCAATTTTGTTTCGCTAGGTTATTAACTATATGGTCCTCTAAAGTTTAGTATCCATAATATGCAGTATTATAACTTTTCACTGAAATACCTAATTTACAAGAGCTAAATATTTTTTTTTATAACTACCTTTTTATGTACTTAAAAGTTAAAAGTTAAATAGCTAAATCGGTAATCTAAAATGTTCAAGAAAAACAAACAAAATTGTTGGCAAACATAGTTCATTTTTAATTATGGTAATTTTTCCTGATATAAAATTGAGAGCATTTTTATTTTATAATTATTAATAATAATTTACCTACTATACCTACATACTTAAATATATTTTTTTTTTTTCAAACTATTGGATGCGTTAAAATATATATTTTGGGGATAAAGATGGACCCCCAAAATCAATGGGCCCCGGGACCTTGCCCCCCTTGGCCCCTTCTTTAATCCGGGCTTGTACCTATACTTATCTATGGTATTAAAAAAAAATGGTACTGGTCTAGTTGACGCCCGCCACTTGAATCTCTCGTGTTTTTGAAGTTCTAGTCATTCGATATAGAATATAGTAAAACTCGCTTAAGACGCTCCCGCATAAGATGCTTTCCCGCATAAGACGCTATTTTCCGTCGGTCCCTTTATCATCTATATCCCTATTTCATACCCGCATAAGACGCTTTCCCGCTTAAAACGCTCTAGAGAGCTGGTCCCTTAAAGAGCTTCTTAAGCGAGTTTTATTGTATATTATATACTGCAGATAAAAAGGTACGAAATCACACACGTTAGGTATTGATATGCAATTCCCTAATCAGATACTTCCTAGATTCTTATTTGTCAGAGTTTATGTGGCGAAGTAAATTAAACCGCGGCCACGATCCATTTAATGAAATTTTGAAGGACTTAGCAGAATTTTGGCCACCTGCATAATTTTTTATTATTTTCTGCATTATTGTTTTTATAAATAATATGTGAATGATATATATTTTTTTACTATTTATTTATTCATATACATATATTATGTACCTATAAATATCGAAAGAATGTATGATAAATGGTTTAAATCATTTTCTTACTTTTTTTATGAAATATTATATTATAATATTATGTAATTATATTTTAAATTATTGATTATTGACTATAGAAAATCGAAAACACGAGAGATTTAAGTTGCGGGCGTTAACTAAACCTGTGTGGCGGGGGGAATATTTTCTCGGAAGGGGTCAACTAGACCAGTACCAAAAAATGTCTACTCATGAAATGTCAAATTAAATTTTTATGAGCTTTTGAAGTTCAAATTTTTACAAGATAAGATAGTTACTCGATTTCTTATGGAGTGGTTTTCTTATTTTGTTATAACCTAAAAATATTAATCGTGGGTACTGGGTAGGTACTGGAATCTTTTAGAGTAGGTATCTATATTATTATATTTGTTGCCACACCTGCACCGGAACTTTAGTTTTCGATGACGGTTGAAGCGATGGAAAGCAACTTTTTTCCATCTAGCCGGTGGTAAAGTGGAAATCCCTAAAAGTGCCGGTTGGTAAATTAGTAAAGTGAAAATCCCCAAAAGGACTGGACAGCGCGTATCACGCGTATCCACAGCAAAACCCGACACTGAAATCTATACAATGGTTAGGTTAAAACATAAACTTTACATTACATCTTATATTCATATTATAACCACCTTGTGACCTTGCATGTAATATGACGCATAAACATTAACATTTTTATTTCATGAAATTGTTTCCGTAGAATATAGTCTGGTTGTTGCATAGATCCCTGTATTACCTTTGCCGTGATCGATGAACGCAGAGGCGTTGTAAATAATACGTGTGGCTCGTGCGGGAAGGAAATTTCAGTTTTGGACGAAATGAGGCGCTTGCCTGCGATTTGTGTCGCACACGTCGCCCGCGACTGAAATAGCTCACTTCCCGCTCTTGCCACACAATATTCTATTATACTCACAATGACATTTTAAAATGCAACTTTTTCGACAAAGATGATGAATTTAAAACCTACTGGCTACTGTAATACTGTATTACTTATGGCTTATAGGAACATAAATTACTTTAATCACAATAATATCATACAATTTATCTATACTTAGTACGAATAGTACATACCTATAATATTACATATAGGCTGACCGCTGACAGACCGTCTTCGCGTTCGTTCCGAACTGTTTTTCGAATGCAATGATTTTATATCATTGAATTCAAATTTAACACATTGTACCGTGACTCTCTATAGTCTCTACTATCTAGACACCTAATGTACAGCAGAGCGTTATCCACACGGACACGGCCACACCATACTTTCCCGCTTTTTAAGTATGCAAATAATAGTGTTTTTCAATGTTATCAAGGGATTTATTCGAGAATTTTTCTTTTTAGGTACTCATCGAATCGTGATTTGTGCAATATGTATCTTAATATATCGTGCAGCAATTTGTTTTTAAACACGATTCTATAATCTTTCTAGGAAATAACCAGATAACCTTTAGGACTATTTATAAAATGTAATATAAATATATAATTGTGTATAATATATTGTACCTTTGCATTTATTACTTATTAGTTATTATAGTTGTACCATGAATAACATAACATTATGCCAATAGAGAATAGAACAACTTTAATAGTCATTCTTGTATATGAGAGGCATTATATAGGTATCTTTACAGACAAGCACAAATACACAATGTCATGACATTCAAGAGTAGCACTGTTGATAGGTAGTATTAGGCAATAGGCTATAATATTATTTTTCAATAAAATTCACTATAATAATATTAAATATACTAGTATACATGACAAAATAAACAGGTATCAGGTATGTCAGCAACTTTGTGATACGCATAAAATGGCTGCCATCTTGCTCCATATCAGTAAGTTCATTATCATTCACAATTCACGACTGTATACTTGAGAAGTCATGTGATCAATTCTCCACCAATGAAAAGTGGAGCATAACGTACGCCATATTTGAGTAGAAAATCCTCTGAATGAAAATATTGCTGTCATACCTGATAATGATACTATTATCACTACCTACATTTTTTTAAAATAATATTATGTACAATATACGGTAATAATACCTATTATGTTATTTTCTTGATAAAAATATAATATTTATTATTTTTTTATGTTTATTTTTGTTTTGTTATTATTATCATTATTATTGTTATCAATAATATTTGTGATAGAGCGTCCCATCCAGTGCCGCATTTAGACATTTTGCGCCCCGGCGTAAAAAAAAATTGGCGCCCCCTAAGGGGCCTACCCACGGAAAATATGAAAGATAGACCCTTAATCCTTATTAACCTTTTAGATTTTGAGAATAGAGAAGAATATTTGTTTTACAATGTGTGCTTTTTTTTAAAATATTGTTTAGTAATTGCTTGATATATACTCTTTCCGCAAAGATACATTTGAATATATGTCACTTAAACCTTGCTTATAATTCATCATATAAGTTGTTTTTTAGGGTTCCGTACGGTAAGACGGAAGCTTTTTACTAAGGCTCCTCGGTCCGTCCGTCAGTCACTAGGCTGTATCTCATGAACCATAAAAGTTAGAAAGTTGAAATTTTCACAGATTATGTATTTCTGTAAACTATACTAAAAAAATACTAAAAAAATCCTAAAATATATAATATAAGCAGTGTTGCCAACATGGCAACATGTTTATAGATGATGGTACGGGACCCTTAGTGCGCGAGCCCGACTCGCACTTGGCCGGTTTTTTAACATATTTAAGTAGGTTGTAGCACAGAACAAATAACAATATAAGGTAGTAGGTTGTAGGTACTTCATGAATAAATTAAATTAAATTATATACGACTATGCAAATTAATATTAATTAAAAAAATTTCGAACAGCATAATACTATATTAAATTATATACGACTATGCAAATTAATATTAATTAAAAAAATTTCGAACAGCATAATACTATATATATAATATATAATACTATACTATACTAAATTATATTATATATATAATACTGTTATTAAAATAATTAAAACTATAAAATTTTAATAATTCACAAGTAAACTTTTATAGAGTAGGTAATAATATTATAATAATAATAATAAAATACAATAATATTCTAAATTTAGTTATTGTTGAATTTTCATTGTACAGTAATGTTCAAAGACAATTACATCCATTATAGTAGAGTTTAAATCAAGATATTTACAAGATTTTGAACCAATCCATTGTTTAGGAAAATGAGGTTTTGGAATTGTATTTGAGGCTCGAAATAAAATTGATGACTACCACTGCTTCCACTATGCTATTAAAATGATACTTTTACCATCACAGTAACATATTACTATTAATAAACTTCCGTGTAAACGTAAAGTAATTAATAATAATTATTAAATACTCAAATACTCAATACTGTATATTATAATAATATTATAGTGTTTGTACCTATACATAAACTATTTTTATAATTTTATTTATTAATTATATTAGAGGAAAATCTAGAAACCATGTACTTCGAGAAGTTGAATCATTAGCAAAATTAGATCCATCCATAGTATAATATAAACTAGAAGATCAAAATATTGTACTGTATTTAAATACTACGCAGTTTGTGTCGTTTGTGATGGCCACATGGGTAGAAGTCTTAAAACCGTACTGTAGTCTGTAGAGTATAAAACACTTCCCCTTCCACAGCTTTATTTGAGTATGAATGTTTTTCAAATTCATTTGCCTTTTGTTATGGTGATTTTAGAACATCTTTGATGTTTGGTTTTGCCGCTTTTTTCATTAATGATAACAGCCAACCGATAAGTTAAAAGCTTACAATTGTCAATTTTACATTATTACCTATATAAAAAATATTTTTATGAATAAAAAAGTTGTTCAGTCAGCGGTCAATTGATCTAGTAGTTAGCATAGTTACTAGTATTATTTTATTTTATTAAAAAAAAAAAATGTATTGTGATAAAGTTATTGAATTATTAAAGGAGTTGGAACGTTCTCGTGAAGACACTATACCACCATACAATGTACCTATACTTGTCCTACTTAATACTTACTGTTAATCATTACTTACTATTTACAATATTATGCTATATATTAAATTATATAGTATATTTTGTTTGATCTAAGTATACTAAACACATTTTATGAACAGGTAGACGTATCAGCATTACAATATTTATATAAATAATTTAAATTTTGATTTATAGAATGATGGAATCAATCAAGTGCTTTCTGAGATGAAAACTTTAGATGCAGAAATTATAGATTTCTTGTAAGTTAACACTTGATACTACTTTATTTTGTTTTAAATTTTAATTGACTGACAATTTAAATAATTCAGGCGCACACAAAAAGATAATTTGCCATTGGATGCTATTCGTTTACGCCGTGCAGCTATAGAAAGAAATAAAAGATGTTTGTTGACATACATGTAAAGATAAATTGTTAATAAATAATTAAGATTCTCAACAAAGAAGTTAAAAATAAATGTATGTTTCAGTTGGACTAGAATACAGCGATTAAAAGAAATGAGATGGGAGATTGGAGCTATTTTACCATCAGATGTAAGACAAAATCTTTCACAATCAGAGGTTTGTTCAAATTTAGTTATATAGGGTGCTTTTTAAAGTATGCTCACCAAATTTGTATGCTTAAATTATGTATTTAAACAAATTCTGATGTTTGGAATTTTTAAATACACTTGAAGACCATATTTTTGAACAAATTGTATTATTTAATTTATGGAACAAATTTAATACTTATTATCTAATGATGATCCTGTGACAATAAAAACTTCCGAATTTCTAATGGGAGCCCTCATTTTTAATTTTTAATTAATAAGCAGTTATTATTTTTGAGAGTTTTTATGTATCTAAATCAAAATTAAAACTTAGTTTTTGAGTTACATAATTTTGTGTACCAAGGATAATATGACTATGGTAATGGGTTAAGACGTTAAGTAGATAGGATTAGGCGATTTGAAAAAGTTACTACCTATTGATTTCTTAGTTTAAATAATTTGTAAAAAATAATGATCCAAGTATAATATTATATACTACCTACATCTAATATTACATATAGTTTTTATTTTTATAAAACCAGTTTTAAAAATTATTAGTTTTAACATTTTAATAACTCAGAAACTACACATTAGAATTTTAATTTAGATGCATATTTTCAAAAAAATCGTCTACTAAATAATTTGAAGTAAAAAAGTTGGTTCTCATTATAAAAATATAAGTTTGACAGGACACTCCTTAAGTAGTGCAACAAATATCAGAAATTTTAAAACATGGTCTTTAGGTTACTTAAAAATTCAAAAAATCAGAACTTGAATAAATATTTTATTAAAGGTACAAAAATGGGGGTGAGCATTCTTAAAAAAGCACCTTATGTATTATTATATTATGTTTTTTTATATTTTTTTCAGATAGAATGGTTTAATAACTATTGTAAAACTTTAGTCTCATATATGAAGACTATAGGACCAGATACTGGACTTAACTTAACTCAGGACACTAAACCTCCTAAATCACTTTATACTGAAGTAAATATATAAAAATAAAATTTTAAAGATTTTGTATCATACTTCTTTTTAAAGAACTAAAGAATATCTAAATGTATTTTTAGTACAACATTATGTTATTATTAAATCAAAATCACAATGTAGCTTATATATATTTTTACGTAAAATTATGTTACATAATCATTTTTATAAATTTTAATCTTGTAGAGAAAAATAATTTTATTTATGCATACATTTATTTATATTTTAGGTAAGAAGTTTAGTGGATGCTGGTAAATTAGAATTAGAAAGTGGAGAAGTTTTGATTTTACGAAAAAATAGTCAGTATATGTTATCAAGATCACAAGCTGAGCCACTTATTCGTCAGGGTGTATTGGAACAAGTCAGACATTAATTTAGTACACAACATATTGGAATTATATATATGTATATTGATTATCATGGTAGTAAATAAGAAATATTAATTAAATTCATCTTGTAAATGTTAACAATATTTCAGTAAAAATGTAAATTTAAAAAATAAACAATTTTACTTAAAATTAATTTTATATTTTTTATATAATTATTATATTCTACATTATACTTATTGGTTATTATTATTTTTGTACCTGTTCCAATGATTATAAATTATAAGTTATGTTTATATTAATTAACTGTTCACAATTACTCCATTGGTTTTTGGGCTTGTCCCTTATTTATATACAAAATAAAATTGAACAACCATTAACCAATATAATATATTAACATAGTATTTCAAATAATGAATTCACACATAATATAAATTATAATATAAAATACAATTTGTATGAAATAATAAAAAATAACCAACTAATACTTAGATGAAATTTCTAACCTTTGATCTAATAATCCAAAAGTATTAGTTGAATACTTAAAAGAATGCCTTGATTTGATTTTCTATTAATAAAATTGTTAAATTACAAAAATATTAATAATTTGTCAATACAGTATTTTAAATTTTTATTATAATTAATCTGAATTTATGACTGATTATTTTAATTTTAAAGGTTTAGTACCAAATAAAATAATAATTAATTAGGAAAACTATTCCATGATATCTACTGTGTTACATGTTACTTGGCCTCTAATCTGGATTTAGTTGGATTTAATCCAAAAGTACAGAATATACTGATATTGTGGAGGTACTGGATGTCTGGATATTTTATGCAACTAGAAAGAAGTAAATATCTTAATGTTAATAATTATTATTAAGTTTATATATTATATTCATTATTATAATTCAGCATTTTGGCCCAATGAATACAATTTTATTGACATTTATAGAATAAAAAACTAAAAAAAATTTTTTCGCGTTTTTTTTCCCAGACCCAAAAGCTAGAGTTCAACCAAAATTCCAAATGTGTAAATAACTCAAAAGAGTCAAAATGTTTTGAAAATTTTATCATGTATAGAAAATGATAATAAAATAAAATATTTATTGTTTTATAAGAATTCGGGTTAATACGGATACGGGCTTCTTCAATAAAGTCATTACAACAACATCATACATGTTTTAAATGTTTTTAATTGATACTAAAAATGTTTAGGTCTGTACTTGGATTTTTTTTTATATATGGATATTTATTTTTATTTTTTGATATTTGACAAACATTTGACATGACGTAAAAAGAAATTATTTTCTTTAATTTGAACGTAGATGGTAGATCACTCTTCCGAATTCATGGATCACTCAATCGTTGTAGATCACCTGCAGCTACACAACCTAACCTAACCTTCTACACGAATGCCGATATTTTATTTAAAAATATTTCATATTAAATAATAAATAATATATAATATTATTAAATTCAATAGTATAAGTCAATATAGTAAGCTTTAAAAAAAAAAATGGGGAGAAAATATCCGTATAAATAATATATCGGGGGGGGGGATGTCCTACTAGACCGAAAACAATAGGTAAATTGGGAAATGTCCATATACCATTATTTTCAAGTACCTATAGTATATTTTGTCATTTGATGATATCGATATTTAATATTAAACAGAGTGTAATGTCAGCTGGTATTGCTATAAGCAACTATTACTACTACTACTATAAATAATTTATAATTAAACCCAGTCCTGTAAAGAATACTTTTGAAAAGTACTTGAGTAAGTACTCAAATACATTTTTTTTAAGTATTTAAGATACTACTCAAATACTTTAATTGTATAGTATTTTAAATACTACTCAAATACTTTGAAAAAGTATTTGGAATACTTTTCAAATACTTTTGGTTTTTAAAGTGGGTTTCTAATTATTGTAATATAGACACATAGGTAGTAAATTTATAATCATTTTTATTTATTATTTATTAAATAAATGTTTATTACATTTTTTTTTTATTTTTACATGAAATTTACAATCTGTTCTTAACTAGAACAATAAGTAAATGTGCACAGTGGCGTAGCCAGAATTATGAAATGGGGGGTGTTTAAGTATAGATTAAAACCAAGTTTTTACAGTTTTTGTATATAAACAAATTTAGGGTTCGGGACTTGACTTGTTGCACTAAAAATTATCGAAATATGCTTAAATATATGCAGCTACATTTTAATATTATTTTTGAAAAATTCATAAAACCTAATACAATTTTTGTAATAAAAAACTAAAAAATAAGTAGGTATATAAACATGATAAAAATAATTTAATCACTGGTATACAAATTTTAATATAAGTTGGTACCTATAGGTACCTATATATTGATTAATATGATAGACGGAGGACACAGCTATTGCATGTTTTGGACATTTTTAAACTATTGTGAATTAAAATTTGATTTTTAAAAATACTGGAATAAAATACTAGGTTAATAAATAAGTACCTAATAGGTAACGAATAACGTGATATGTGAACCCCGTGATAAACGAACATGTATCTACTAATTTTCATTTCTTCGTACAATCTAGAATCTAGATGTCAATTATAGTTTTAACACAGTCTTGTCACAAAGAGACTTATAAAATCTAACGTACCATATGCGAAAATAGGGTCCATGATATCCTCCCAAACATTTACTTAAATTTTTTAAGCTTATTCAATTTTATAATAGTATGATTTTAGGCTTCAGCTTCCCCAAATCTCAAAATTAGCTCCTATTGTACCTAAACAAACATAATATTTTTAAAGATATTTTTCCAAATGTTATCATATGCATGTTATCCAAATATGATTTTTCTTGACAATTGTATGTAAGTACCTATATTTAAGTTAAAAAAAATTCAATATATGCACAAATATAATCGCTCAAATGTACACTTTTCCTACGATATGCAAAAATATGCAAATTCAAACATCGTTTGATAAGACAAAAAAATTTCATAACACAAATTTATAACTTCTCTAAAATAACCTACTATCACTACAATAAAACATGCAAGGAGTCCCGAACCCTATAAACAATACAAAATTTATTAGGGGGAAATGTCAATGGGGGGTGTTTAAACACCCAAAACCCCCCCCTGGCTACGCCACTGAATGTGCATAGGGTATTTGCGTATGATTTTTTTTGAGGGAAGAAACCACCCATTGGTGATACTACCTATTTTGTGTTCTTAATTTATTCTAAAATTTCTAAAATTATTTCGAATAAAAATAAAATGTTCGAAATAAAAAACCAAAGTATTCAATACCAAAAAGTATTTAATACAAAAAAAAGTATTTAAAATACCATTCAAAATACTTCATGCTGAAAGTATTTAAAAAGTTATTCAATACTTAAAAAAGTATTTGAATACTTTTACTCAAATACTTTACAGGACTGATTAAACCACAAATAAACATATTAAAAATTACAAAATTATATGGATAATAAATAATTTAAGAAATATACTTAGGTATGTTAGGAAATTCCAAAAAATATTATTCTTAAAAAAGTTATTTCGTTTCAAATTAATTATTACTTATTAGTTATTAGGTAGGTACGACAATACGGGAATAGCGATTTATTTTACTAGAGGTTGACAATACACAATTTCTTGAAATATAGCATATTGTAGGTATTAGTGGGATGAATAGATAACCACTATTGATATTATTGCCACATACCACATTGTATCTGAAAAATTTGACGAGTTTCCTGTATTGCCGTATAAAATATTATGTATATTGTATAATGTGCATAGTATTTGATATCATAAATTCACGACTTCATGAGGTAGAGAAGATATTCTGCATTTAAATCACAGATATATCATATTATCATAATATATAATACTATAATAATTAATATACCAACTATACTAATTATAATAATTACTAGTATACTAGTTTATACAATTATACCATAGAGTAATAATATATAGAGAAGCTATACCGTATATTACACTACATAGTACATTATAGAGCAATAATACAGGTTTATACGCAGACTAGGTAAATATAAATATTCATATTTCATACAGCATTACAGCCGTACAGGACAGTTATAAAAAAAAATAGTCTGTGGTATAAATGTTAATGTATAATACTATAATATATCTAAATGTGTGACATAAATTCAAAACCAAGTTTATACTTTATGATGCCACATTTTTTTTTGTCATGATGCCACGAACGAATCACAGACTTCTATACTACACATATATAGAAATCTGTGGAACGAATTAATGCTTTCGTGTTATCTTTGGTGATAACGTGATATCGTCTTTTTGTAAATATTGTAAATTGTCACATGACGAACACAGATTGATGAAGTCTATCATTGTCCATAAATCATTAAGTTCTAGAAGTGTCAAGAACGACTGGAGTCTGGAACAGTGGAACCCTGGAAGTCTGCAGCTGCTCACTGTTTAACTATTCAAAATATTTGATGATTTCACATTCATTCGGTTGTGGGGTTATTAAAAATGTAAAATGGTGTTAGAATCTTGTTCTGTCAAAAGATTACTACTGTTAATTATTTTCATCGGAGGGTAAATATACTTTGACCAGTTTATTATTTAATGAAAAAAACTAATTCAATTTTAGCACTACATAATATTATTTACTTTATTTAACAACCTTAGTCAGTGGCGTAGCCAGGAATTATGTATGGTGGGTTACGTATATAAATACAATATGTTTTTTATTTACACTTTTTACTTTTTTATTAATCTTGATAAAATTCTAAGGTCAACACGGTCAATGGGGGGAAGGGTTATAGCCCCTTAGCCACCCCCCTGGCTACGCCACTGACCGTAGTTTGCAGTTGTTATATGTACATTTTACGCTCTATATTTTATTTTTATTTTGATCAAATCCTCTTTTTGCCTTGTCCATAATCACTGATTTAATAATAAATTATTTAAGTTTGTAAAACAAAAATTTATTATTTTTAGGATTACTCTACTAATATTTATAAAAATTACATCTTCAAGTGCATTGTCTGGTCTCAATGCCACAATTGCAACAGAGACATCTGAAGGTGTAAAAGATCATAAAAACTCATCAAATAAGTGTTGGTTGCGAGAAGAAAATACAATTCTGAAAGAGTGTCATTTGTGTTCTGACAAACTTGAATGCATTAATGCGAGTTATGTTGAAACAATTAAATGCAAAATTTCTGGACTAGCATATAGAAAGTATGTTTATACTATTAATAAGAAATTTCAAATAAGGAATTAATGTTAACTTCAATAATCTAAATTTGCTCAATTTAAACAAAAAAAATGTATACATAATGAGTCAGCCTCAAACTCTCAACTATTACTCTACATGTTATCCTAAAATCTGCTAACGAATCAATTATTAAATTCTCTACTAATAATTATTAATTTATAATAATTCTTCTTACGGTAGATTAAAATATTATATCATAATTATATAAATTAATATTAATTGTTGTATCTTCTACCAAATATATATAACAACCTTTAGTTATAAATGTATTATATTTATTTATAAACTATAATGGTTTTTTTTAATTTATAGTTGCAGAAAACCAACTACAAGAACATCAGAAAGAGAATTTTGGTTATTCCAAGGCTCACAATTTGTTATTGCTGTAATCAGCTTATCTGTTATACAATACAAAAAAACACAGTTTCATAAAAAGTTAATGAAAAGAATACAAAAACAATTAGATTCCGTTGTATAGCAGTATACAGCTGTACACCACATATTGTACAAATTAAAAAAATTATCAGTTTTTTCAATGAATACAATGTCTTCCTTATTTGTTAATATTATTGATTTGGATAAAACCAATGGACATATTGTTTGTTCATTGCAAACAACGATTGTTTTATTTGTTTGTCAATACCTAAAAGCTCCAGTTATTCTTGTGGTATCCACAAATATTGAAGACAAGCATAATATATTCAAATTCTCCATCAATGATTTAAGTTATACAGTTATATTAGAAAATGATTTACCTAGACCAGCAGCAGACTGTTTATTGCCAGTATTTCAAAGTGACAATGGATATTATTGTACTGCTGGATTTTGTTCTTCGTTACGAATGGTATATATTCATCTGTTAGTAGATAGTTCAGTTAATGAATTTATTTTCATAGTGTAATGTATAAATATTTTTTTTTAGCTTATTAAGAGTATTCAAAAAAACTGGATTTGGCTGCTTGGTTTTAGACAAAGTTGTTTATCTGCTTGTGCCGAAGTTTCATCATGGACCAAATATTGTGAAGTCCAATTGCAGGCATCAATAAACACTTTTTTCGATTATCAAGTCTCTGATGAAAATGCCACCTATGAAATTCCAATACAACTTGCTCGATTTGAATGCCATCTATCACAGCCGTTGCAAATACACAATATTAATAAGCGTCTAAATGAAAAATCACTCCATCCTACTCAAAGATTTGCAGATGAGGACAATCCAACACTTTCAGATGTACTTATACTACCAAATATATATATTGCTTATGAATTGCTAGGTGAAAATACAATGAATACTTTTCTACCTTTAACTTTAAAATGGTACAAATCTGTTTTGGAACGCTTAGATATTGGTAGTTATCTGGAAAATATAATTTTTGATAGAGTTAAATTGCCAAAAAATCTAATTTTGCCCGAAGTTCCATTTCATTCATTATATAAATGTGATTTACGCCGGTATAATCCACGAGCGAAAACATATGTTAAGCAAAATGTACAAGAAATAATCCAGGCATTTAATACCTTAAATATCAATATAGATTTGAGCTCTAATAATTTGTGTCCTATTGACTGGGACGAATTACCGTATGAGGTTCGTCCATCTGGTGGAGATATTCCTGATAAAAGATTAATCAGAAAGACGCAACAATTGGAAAATCTTATTCAATCTACATTAAATGTATGTAAATGTATATTCCTTACCGTGAAAATACTAACTGTTTATTTATTACAGGTCGTTAAAGATGGTGACGTAGTAGTAGATTTTTGTTGTGGGAGTGGACATTTAGGAATTGTAATTGCTTATCTTGTACCAAATCTAACAGTAATATTGGTTGACAATAAAGAAGAGTCTTTACGAAGAGCTAGAGAGCGTGTTGAGAAGTTGGATTTAAAAAACATTATGATTGTGCATTCCAACTTGGACTATTTTAAAGCAACTTTCCAGGTAAATTTTTTTGTTTGTTTTATTACAAGTTTAATAATCCAAATTTAACATTTACTAGGTAGGTTTATGTTTGCATGGATGTGGTGTAGCTACAGATTTGGTATTAGAAAAGTGTCTAAGGCAAAATGCAGCATTTGTTGTGTGTCCCTGCTGTTATGGAGGTGTCCAAGTGAGTCTGGATAACTTTAAGAATGTACATGTTGATAAATAATGTAATCATTTTTCACAGGATAATCATATTTTGGAATATCCAAGAAGTCAAGCATTGAGACAAGCTAATTTCTCATTTGAAGATTACTTAGTACTGTGCCATTGTGCAGATCAAACCCATTTTGATCCAAATTGCACAACAACACAGCAAGGTTATACATGCATGGCGGCAGTAGATAAAGATCGTGCATCCAGAGCAATAGAAGTTGGTTATAATGTGACACTTTCAAAGTTGGAACCACCGACATGTACACCAAAAAACAATATGCTCATTGGTATTCCATCATAATAATAAATTCAGCATTACAATAACATTTTTATTAACATTTTTTAATATATCAAAACAATATTGTATAATTTGATAACTGATCTGGTACATTATATTATGTTAAACAATTTTACTTTTCAACATTTTTCCTTTTAAAATCAATTTTTAATAGTTCTTTAATGAACAATGGTAACAACATATTATTTTAATATTATGAATAAATAACATACATTTTAAGTCATTTTTTAATTATTTATAAATTTGATTAATTAAAAATGTTGCACAGATTAAAATTAATTAAAATTAATAAATAATTTAATAGAATAAATAACAACAACAAAATAAAAATAAAAAGTTGGTTGATTTGATCAGGGGGAAATAGAGATCAATGTTTGGTAAAATTCAAAGATATTTTAAAATAAATTATAGTTAACAATATTAATTACTGTGACACATTAAATTGGCGAATAATAAACTATTAGGTATACCTTAATTTTCAAATTTTACAATCTGGTAGAGTTGCGGGCAATACATGTCCGCACTTTGGTATATAGTTTTTAATTATTATTTTTTTTGGTAAATATTCTTCAGAATGATGTAGTCTATGCATCACATCAGAGTCAAAATCTTGCAAACGTTTATCCAATTCATATTGTACTTCTAAATATTTTTCAGAATTATTAAACTTGCTATCTCCTTTAAATGCACAAAATAATTACAGTTATTTTCAAATATTACAATTAACAGACTATGTTCAATGTTCATAGTAATTATTAATTATTAGATACATCAATAATTACAGTTTTAAATGACTTAACTAAAACTAAATATTCTACAATAACTTTATCATCTGTTGAATCATACATTTTCTCTAGAATTTAATTTTAAGAACAAGGGAGCTGTTACCTAATTTGTATGCTTGAGTTTTTGATGATGTTTAAAAGAAATTCCAAAAACATGATAAGCCAATTTTAGTAAATATTATATGTATTTGGTTACTGTACTAAGGCCACCGATAGAACGCTACTCCTTCGAGCATCCAAATGGTTGAGCTCTGCAGTTTTGTACCCAAATTTCTTCCACTCTACTACCTTGTCATTGCAGCAACGTGGGGGGGGGGGTGGCCAGCGTTCGGGCGGTTTATGTGGTGGGAATGCTCGAGAACGGACGAGTTTTGGTCGAGGCCCAGAAGTGTTCTCTCGGTGCCCTGTGTATAATAACCCTTAGCTCCCATTTCTGGGCTAACTACTGGCTTATTACAATTATTAAAATAGTTTACCTGGGAGTAATGTTAGGTATCCATCTTTAGTCGCAATAACCATTGGTAATATTTGTTCACATCCTTCAATACTTCTTGTGCAAGCAAAATTTGTTAATTTTGTAAATGATGTAAACTGTCTTAATCTTAATAGTTCATAATATTGAGGAGTAACAAGTTTTTCATCGCCGTTAACAAATCGTGATAACATTTCATCTGGTGTATTCCACTAAATATAAAAATAAATATTTGTGAGACTACCAGACATTTAAAATGTTTATAAAATATAAACACTAAATTCAATAAATGCTCACTGTCATTTGAGATGTTTCAACACCATCAGGACTTGCATTAACTGAAGATTCAATAAAAGCAAGAAAAAATTTTGTATCAAATTTTGTCTTTAACAGTGGAGGCGTTAACCAGTTACTCCACAAATGCAAGGCACCAACATCTGGATAACAATTATTTTCACTACATAAATTGATAAAGTTTGATGCATTTTTTTGAACTAATTTTCTCCATCTGTCAATGCTATCAATTTCTAAATGATTGACAGTTGCACAATTTTCAGGTTGGTCGCAGTTCACTTTTTTACACAACAGTATACCACTTTCTTCAAATGTTTCTCTGATAGCAGTTACTCTTAGTGATAGGCATTTTGGAATAGAACCTTGCTCATTATCAGATACAAATTTAATAGCTGATCTACCTAAGACAAATAATAATAGACAATGATTTTTAGAATTTAATAAACTGCTAACGTAAGTACTAAGTAGATGATAAATAAGACATACCGTTGTAGCCAATTATATTCAAATTTAAATTAGAATTTATGCAATTTGGAATAATGTCTGTCCATTCAGGAGATGAATCGGATTTCTCTGTAGTTCCTCCTGGAAAGACCGTATAATTAGGTAAGTAAGAATTGATTTCACTTCTTTTAATGCATAGTATTTTGAACGGATCTCGACTGACAATCTTCACATTGGAAGACTTTGTTAGTAGTATCACACTAGAAGCTTCTCGCCAAAAACTCATATTTAAATTGAATAGCTGTGAACAATTAAAGTTAAAGCATAATGGTGACAAAACATTTAAATTGCAAGATTAAATAGCCGTCCACTTCAAACTCGAGTGAACTTGAACATGTAAAATATCAATATAATTATAATAATTTTTAATCGATTTTTGATGTGAACATTGTTTTTATAATTTATAATCAACTTCTTTAATTAAAAATTTAAAACGAATTACAGTATTACGAGGTGGTTGGATTTAACTCTTGGATGCAACTTACTATAGTAAATACTAAATTATAATGATAAGGTATGTCTGTGAAGATAGCTCCTTCCTAGTTAGCTCCTATACCACTGATAATAAAATGGTTGATACCAGCTATATTAAGTTGCATTTACTAAATTTATTAGGGGCAACTAAAATTTAATTTAATTTTAATTATAAGCAAGACAAGAAAAAGACAGTTATCAATTTATTACAATCTGTATATTATATTATAGTGTTTTATGTCCATATATTCATTTATTTATGAATGGGCTAGGAGCCCAAAAGTACAATACAATTTATAGTAATATATAAATATGAACAATATAACATAATCGTTAAAGTGAAGTCTAATAAACAAATAGCAAAATAACTATAAAATAGTAACAACAGATTGCAGTACTATTATTTATAAAAAACATTTTAAGAGAAACTAAGGTGCTTGTTACCAATGTACATCATACGGTGAATGGAATTATTTCTTTAATAGTAGGTGTTGTGGAATGGAACATAGGAAAACTAAACCTAGTTAAATGATAATGTAATTTAAAATGAGAAGGAAGAGAGGGAGCATCCACACGTCTCTCAATGAGCTTGTGCACAAATACCAAATTAGCTTAAACTCTTCTATCTGCTAGAGACAAGAATTTGAGTTTATTCATCAATGGCCTATAACCATGGGATGTGCCCAGTCGGCCAGACAAGTAAATACTTGGCTGATTCCAACCCATCCATATTTTTCTATTGATATTTTAATAATATCTATATAACTATGGCTATAGGTCAGATTAAAATAAATATCAAAACAACATTGAAATACACAAAAGGCATGTTCATCTGGTATCTGCAGGATTTTAATTTTTGTTTTTTAAGGATTTAAATATTATATTTAAATAGTCTTTAATTTAATGTAGGTAGGTACAAATATTTGTTGTGATATTGAATCTACTATTTTTCTTGTTTCATGAAAAAAATCAAATATGTTAAGATATAAGAAAAATAGTATAGGTAGATATTTTAGAGTTGTGATTTTGGTCTAACAATAGTCACTTATATCTAAATTATTCTATTGGTAGTCAGTGCATACAGTATTTACACAGTTCCTAGAAAAATTAGATACTTTGTAATTTGTTTAGTTACTTAACTTAAGATGTATGCAGAATTTGCAAAATAAATGACGCTGAAGAACGAAAATAGCAATATTATAAATTAATTAGATTGTGTAGTCAATATCACTGCATGATGTTTTTGATTATTTGAAAATATTATTTGTAGTTACATATTTTAACTTATGCATAGGTACCATGTAAATAATAGTTACTTAAAATTTAGAAAATCAATCTTTCATTTCCTCAACAAACCACCGTATCCAGAGATAAGCCATTTGTTATACGTCCTCCTTATTTAAATCATTAGTTTGGAAGGCCTAATTTTTTTTATAATTGTATGATTATAATTAATCTGTAATCATTTTTTTTAAATAACACAAAATAACAATAAAATATATAATAAATTAAATACAATTGTATGTATGTGTATTTGCAGACAAATTACCTGAAGATGGAATTATCACAACAAAAGGCTCTCAATTATTCAAATAATAAGTACATAATGTTGTTAAAATAACTATTTGTTTAATTTTATGTTGTTTTACAATTTTATTGATGTATTATATTTTATTGTAAAAATTACATACCTACATAAAAAAAATAATTTTAAAATCATCTTTATACCACATATGTAACTTACAAATACATTTATAATAAAAATATAATTGTAAATAAATTAAAATGTACAAATATTTACATTAATTTTGTTTACTTAAAAATCAAAGCATGCTATGATATAATTCATTTTTATTTATTAATGCTTCATAAGTAACATTGTAATTCAATGTTCAATGGGTTTATAACTATGTTTAAAATATTTATCATTTAACATTTAATCAACACAATGTTAAATAAATATAAGTGCTCCTTTCATAACTTATTTAACTTATTTTTGTGGTATCTACATAAACCTACTAACATATTCACCCCCCCCCCCAGCCATAACTTACATACACTACTGTTTAAAATTGTTTAGGTACCTACATCATTATTTGCACATATTTTTGATATATTTAAAATTATACCTTAACACTACCTATATGATATATTGTGATGCACAATTTCAATTACTTATTTGTGCCAACAATATATTATTAATGCAAATTTCCAAATCCACCCATGAGGTATTGCATTTAGATTCGTTTCTTTTAAGATTTTTAAAGCGGTAAAAAGATCCCCTGTAGGCCTAAAAACCCGCATTTCTTTTTTTTTACAGCTAAACTATATTACACACACATAATAATATGCATAGTAAGCATTTTATATACAAACATAACTGTTTACAATTTTATTTTTAATTACTACAACTATAGTCTAATAGTTTTCCATTACAAACTCATTTTATGAATAAACCATAATACCAAATTATTATTAGCTATTATACTGCTCATAGAGTTCATCATAGACATATTCTTCTGAAAATAAAATTGAATATGAATGCCTTACATTTCCTCAAAATTAAATGAGTGGAATTATTGTAAGCGCTTGAATGAACTCTTTTATATAAGTGGCTCAAAGTTGGACAAATCAATTTTTAATTAGTCTTACCAACAAAAATTATACAAAAATAGTTTGAACTTTAAATATAAGTTAATTAAAAAATAATTACTGTGATAATGTAAAATTATTATAAGTAATATAGATCATTTTACTATTATTTTTTTTAATTTAAAGTTTTATCCAACTTAAGCCATTTTCTATTTAAAATAAAAAATAGTTTTAACAATTGATGACGCTGTTATTTCCTCAAAACGTATGAGTGGAATTTAAAATCATAGGTCGTCACTATAACATAATTTTTTTAATAAATCTTGATGCTCATATTTCCTCAATACTAATTGAGTGGAATTTAAATATCAAAGAGTCATCACTTTAAATTTTATAGTTAATAAATAAAATACAGTAAACAATTTATGAATGTTATAACATAGACATTAATTATGTTTGTGAAATTTATTTTTAGATAGTTGGACATTGATTTGAGCACAGTCCACAAACCCAATCTGGGTTTTCAAATTCTTCTTGCTCAATTGCAGGTAAACATGAGATATGCAGCCATCTAGTACAAGACCCACATTGAACCATTGTACTATCGATTTCACAATTATAATTTTGTTTAAAACTACCTTCGTCTTTTCCACAAATTAAACAAATGTTCTTCATACACTTTGAACTTGATAGTATCAAGTCCTGTAGGTAAGAACGATAATTGTTTGGATCGAAAACATTAATTATTCTTTTATTACTCATTAATTGATTTGCAAAGTACAACATAAATACACCGCAGTTAAATCCATCATCTTGATATGGTATTTGGACAAACATATCTTTCCATTCTTTGATATCACCAATGTTTTGCTTTGGTTTCCAAATTTTAGGCACACCACATAAAACATTAAGAACTCTATCCTTCCAGTAATTTCTCTTCTCGATATTGTTATGCACGCTTTCTATAGCATTTAAATAACTTACTGTTTTTTTTTATAAAATCTACATAGATCAAAGTCCAATGGTCTTTTTCTAGTAAAGGTATTAATAACCTTGATGAATCAATCCATTCAGGTCTATCAGCTGTAGACTTTTCAACACTTCTACCAAGATTGAACATATAGTATGATTGATCTGGACTCACACAGCCTAACTGCTGTCTCCTCTTAGTGATCCAAGACCTTGAATTTCTCTCCAAAAATATCTGAAACAAACACCATATTTCTTTATTATGTAACCAAAGCATACTAGTATCGCCTTTAGTGTTTAAATTTAAAAAATCCAAAGACGATATTTCTATCTCTTCGTTTTCAAAAGAAATTTGCGATACCACATATTTGTCAATTCCACAATAAGACTTCATGTAATACATTGGATCTTTCACCAATTTGTTTTTATGGTAAAAGTTATAATTTCCTGTTGGAGACTTATCAGTGGACGATTCCCATACAACTGCGTGCCCATAAGTGTCTGATGGAATTTGGGTAGTCGAAGCCACGGGTGAAGTATTAACAACAGTTTTATTTATATTCTCAATGACTCTTGGACTTGTACTATTTTCTCTTGTTAATACACAATTATGATCACTGATGTCACTGAGGTTATCAAATAATTGTTCACCAATATCCAAACTGTGCACAATTGGTTGATCTGTTTGACTGAAAACAGTGAGATGATCATTATTAAACTCATCTCGTTTTGAATGTAATACAGCACCCTGTTGGCACTGTATATTTAATGACAAACAATTTTGTTGGTTTTCACCATAACTTTTGCCTAAAATTTTATTATTGTTTCTCAAGAATGCTGGACGTTTTCCTTTCTTCCTCCAAGTTTCTGGAGTATTTAAATGCAGGTTGTCCTCGTCACAATCAGCTTTTTTTTTTATGGCACATATACGTCTAGGTATTTGTAATTCAACCTGTCTAAAGCATTGAGCTTCATATTGGGTTATATTTTCAATGAACCTACCACATTTCATTCTTCTTTTGCCTGCTAAAATATGATTTTTCACTAAATTAAACCAACTTTCTACTGATGCATTACTCTGGCGTTCTTCCAGATGAACAAGAGTAGTCATAACTTTTGTCCACAGAGGTATGTATGGCACATTTTCAATAAGGAAATGTAACAAGTACTCTTCTGAATACATACTATTAACATCTAGGTGATTATGATTCTGTGAGGAAATACTTACTATTTTTTTCACACTGTCAAATATCTGTTTAAAATCATGATAAAATGCAGATTTCTTTCGTTCGGCATAATACAAGGTATCAGCGATTTTACCACAAGAGTAATTTTGATCGTCATCAAACTTTTCAATTTCATACTCAAATAATCCATGGTTTGTTTTTAGGTATGATTTCATTTCCATACTTGCTGCTTTACACATTTCTGTTGACTTGTCTGACAAGATCATAGTCGATAGCAATTCAAACCAATGTTTGATTTCTTCATAACTGTTCATTTCAAACACTAATCCAACACATCTAGCTATGTAAAACACTGTTTTTTCATCATCTGGATAATACCGTTTTATATGGTTCAGAATATTTTTAACATAATGGTTTGTACAAGAAGTAATAACTACTGTGCTAGAAGACAATGTTTCTCTTCCAGTTAATATTCTATGACACATATCCAGATATTCAAATATTGTTTCCTTACTATTCCATGCTTTAGAAATACCATGCATAAAAGCCCAACTGAAATCAGTTACAACATTTTTGAAAGGCGGCCAGATACTTGGATCTTTTGCAATTACTAGATCTTTGAAACATTTCAACCATTTTGTTACAGTTTCTCTATCATGTGTTGCACTGACCATATCAGTTATTGGGCATACGGTTTCAATTTTACCTATACGCACTACACAAGCATAATAATAAATAGTTTGTTTTGTTGAGCTCTGAGGGGGCCTAACAACTGATCCTGTTGAATCCACATGAATAGTTGTTAACACACCTTGTTTAAATACATTTTGAACTATTGCCAACTGCTGTTGGCTTGCCCATGTTACATTGAATGGCTCTTCTATACTTTCGGGAACTTTCATATTCAACCAGGGATGTTCTTTGGCCATTAAGACTACATCAAAGTGATCATTTCGGTTGAAATCCCCTTTCAACTGTTGTTCACTATTCAGTTTCCTTAACATCGAAGGAGATTTAATTGTTTGCAAATTTCCACATTCCATTAATTTAATAGGTGAAACTGATAATACACATTCCTGTCTATACTTAAAAGCACTTTTCTCTTTAATTTTTTCAGCAATAATTTTTCGCTCAGCTCCCCTAATTTGAGAAGTGTATCGAGCATCTGGTTTATGATTAAAGTTTTTACTCGTACTGTAAACTTCAACAACTGCTTCTTCACCAGTAGGCAAAATGTGTAGTTTGAACTTCTTACAGTCACTATGTTTACAATACATCTTCAGCTTCATTGATTTTTCAGTCTTAATGTATTCTAGCTTTTTAATATACAATATACAAGTGTTATTCACTTCTTGAAGATGTTTCCTGATAACACCAGGATACCTGAAATATAACAATAAAACATTAGTATAGTTTTTGAGTAAACGCTAATAATTGTACATAACATTACACTAAAATAAAAATCATTTATTTTTTAGTTTACTATTGATAAATTGTATTTACATATCTACTTAAATTATGTACACTTTTCCAAAGGTGGGCATTAACTATGTAAAAAGTTAAAGTTAAGTTAAAACGTCAACTTGGGACACGTGTTTAACTTGGGGCAAAAATATTATCTTTTAGTTTTACCTTCATAACTCAATTTATTAATGTGATGCATATATTCTGTTGTTATCTTATCAATATTTAAAATCACTGTGGTAGTGATGCAGAATCAAATATGATACTTAAGTATTAATTTTTATTAATTCATCTTATGTTTAGTATCTATCATTTTTAAAAAGTCCGAAAACTTACACTAATACTCATTGAATGAGACGTTTTATATAAAAATTGATAATAAAAAATATGTTCAGACATGTGTTAAATTTACTAGTCCATATTATAAATTATTATAATTGTGCACACATTTCTGTACATTGCGATTTACTTATTTAGTCCAACTTGGGCCACTATTATTCATCCATGGTCAAAGTTATAATTATGATAAATTTAAACAAGTCGTTTCTATCTAAACAAGACTAAACTTTATACAATTTAGTCTAAATAGTACCTACAGTTACATTTTTAATTTTGTACAGATGGGTGAATGTCTGAGAAAAATTAGAGAAAATTTTAAGAACAAGAATGTAATTATTATGTTTATATGTTAATATATACTCACTAGGTACAAAGTATATTTGTTAAATTCAGAACATTGTCTAGAATTTTTTAAAAATTTAGAATAGTGCCCCAAGTTGGTTTAAGTAAATTATAAAATAAGAAAAACATGAATGCCCCATGTTGTCAATATTCAGTACAACATGGGGCAAGCCGAAAAAAAATAAAAAAAATAGAAGGAATAATTGTTATGCTTCAAATGCAACAAAAATGAATAAATCAAACCTTAACTAAAACAAAATGATATATTGAAAATACCTCTAGATTAATTAATCTTAAGTTATTTACAATAGAATTTAAAAACTGCCCCAAGTTAGTTAACTAGTTATTTAATTTTCTTATTAACTTATGAACTAGTTTAGTTTAATTGAAAGTTAATTAACTTAACTTTGCTCAGTTTATTTAAAAATAATCCATCAAGTTATATTATTTTTAATTTTTGTTGTTAAGGTGTTATACTTGAAATATTAATACTAAAATAAAAATAATCCAATACTATAATATTATACAAACATTTCTGTTATTTTTTTGATAAAAGTATCGTGTTAATGGATATATTTAATTAGATTAGTTAGGCATAATAGTATATGGATTTAAATTTCTATTTGATAAAACAAATTTATATTTATTAAATTATTAATAAGGGTGTGTTGGTATAATTTAATTTTTAATAAACATGTAAAGTAAAATATGTATTTACACTGTACATTACATCAAAAGTTCAATAAAATTGTTTATTATAATTTTGGAAATTAGAAATAAAGCTGTCACTCTTTATGCGATCAACATACTAGGTAATTAAAAAATGTAGATTAACTTTTTTTAAACTGAGTTAAGTTAATAATTTTTTCCATATTAACTTTTATCTTATTGAGTTAAATCAATAATTTATTAACTGTTAACTTTTAACTTATCGATATTGTGTCCTCTTAACTTAACTTGAGTTAATTATTTTCATTAACTTGCCCCCCTTTGCAATTTTCATGATTGTCTTCTCTAATATAATCTCTCTAATAATTATAAGTAATTCATGCAAACAAGAAATTTCAGTTTATACTGTCAAAATAATTTGGCGTTTGATAAATGGTTTATGATTATACCTATTTAATAATATTTTATAAAGGTATACTATGAATACTTAAGTGGACGTTACACCGACACATTTGTTGTCTCCATCTTACAAGTGCCTAACATCTGTTAGTTTAAAAATTAGAGTAAATTGATGTCTTGTAAAATTTAAAGGTAAGATTATTAGGTACCTAGGACATTTCATAGACATTTTGTTGTTTTTTAATTTTAAATCAAGTTATGAGTATTTTAAAATTGTATATTGTTTGTACATCTTCAAATAATTATACTCGCTTTAAAATTAAAATATAATAAAAACCCTATGAGACGCCTAGATGATAATATTACCTTTAAATTTTATAAGAGGTCAATTCAATCAATACTCTGTTCCACGAGAGACCATGCCGCGCACCGACCAAAACTGGTTCCCCTACGCCACACCCTGTCATAGGGTAACCACTTTCGACAGTAGGGAGACGCAGGGAGATGCGCAGAACCGGCATGATCTCTCGTGGAACAGAGTATAGTTTTTTAACAGAGCTAAACGTAATCTGTTGAGCGTACAATTTGCTATGTTAGGCACTTGTAAGATGGAGACAATAAATGTGTCGGTGTAACAACCTTTTCATTCTAGCACCGAAATTTATATTGATCATTAACATATATTATTTAGTATTATGTTATTGTTATTGTAGTACACAATTCGCTTATTTTTATTTATATTATTATTGTTGTTCTTTTAGTAGGTATTTAAGAATAATATTTTAGATTATTTTTAATTATTAATATTTTTTTTAAGATTTTTTATTATTTATGAAATTTATGTTGTTAGTTATTAGAATATTTATTACTAGTATATTAGAGGTCATAACTTTTATTAAATAAAACTATATATGCTAACAATATCTATATAAATTATTTTTGTGATGATTTAACTATTGTTAATAAAATGTTCAACTTTTTAAGACAAATTAATAGAGTAATAAATCAAACAAAATAAATACAGTATAAGTAGTTCTATATATATAAATATATTAAGCAAATTTAAATAAGTTTATTTATACCTTTTTATATTTAGTTTTCCGTCTTCAAATATATGATTCCATTCATCTTTTGGAATTATAAAGTCCCCTTCTTTGAAGTTACATTCATAATATTCTCCTTTAATGTTTAGAGGAGACACATTCTTAGAACCTCGTGGTAAAAGCTCCCCAGGGCTTTTATTAAAATGTCTATCATTTAAACGTTTTAACGGACTCTTTATCGGACTAATAAATTTGTCTCTCGTTTTACCAGTGTTTCTGAGTAAATCAATTGAACTATTACATTCAAACAATGAAGTTCCAGTTATATTATCATGGAATAATTTTCTTCTAGGAGTTCCTGCAACATTTCTTTGAGTAGGAGTCACAAACAAAAAATTTGACTCTTTAGGACTTTGTTCCAACAATACAGTATCATTAGAAGTGTCCAACATATTCTCTACACTGGACGAATAGATAGATGCAACTTCCATAATATCCTCATTTCTCTGTATCAACCTAAAATTGTATAAAGTTTCATCAACAACAGATAACTGTTCTGCATTGGAACCACACATTACCTTTTTCTTAGGAGTTTTTTCATCTGTAATTAAATTTTCCACCTGCGATATTTTTCCCTTAATATCGCTGTTGCAATTGTGTGTTAATAGTTGATCATTAACACATTCCACAATATCAATAACTTCATTTCGTTTTGTAGGAGTGATAAATTCATCAACAATCGACTCCTCGAGATTTGGTTTCAACAATAAAGATCCATGATCAGTCATCTCCTTTACTGTAATACTTGTCTCCATTAACCTAGAACTTGACAAAAAATCATCACCAACAGACACCTGCCCAATATTTTCATATAACATTACCTTTTCAACTGGTGTTTTTACCTTTTTACTGTCCTGTTTAAAAATACGACGTAAAGCTGAAGTTACTTTATAATGATTTTTTAATGCTTGTACTTTCCATTTATCGGCATTCCATACTAGTCCTAACCTCTTGCAAATTTCAATTACAATTTCAGAATCTATGCGCTTCACTTCAAATGGTAGCTCATTCAGTACTGCCCTCACTTTGTTAGTGAAATTTTTTTTTTCTGGTTCAAACTGATTGTATAATTTCAATATATCATTCCTCCTGTCTACTAGTATCTGAAATCAAATATAGTGTTTATTATTATATACTAAAACTGATGTACAAAATATGGTGGACATAGTGCCACCATCACAGTTCTACCAAGAAGTTAAGCTATTTAGGATTTGAGCATTTTATTATTTATGGAATTATCCCTAAACATTGTACATGTTAATTTGCATGTTGCAAAGTTGGAATTTGGGAGATTTAACTCAGTTTCAAATAAGCACAGAGTACAGACTTGTTTGGCTACATTTTTTTGACTCTTCAAACTGCCAATAAATAAGTGTAGCTACATAGGTACTAAAAAATGTATAAATAATACATTCTCAAACAGAACGTTTAATATATAAAATATTAAATAACGGATATATTGAATTGTGGAACGCGATGCCGTTGTCGTGATAATACTTCCAAATTCTAGCAGTTATAATACAAATTGATTTATCACTGTATACGGTATACCTAGGTAAACCTTAAAATGTTTAGACACAGCAGTGTCACATAATGTAAACATTACCATCATAAAGATAAAATATGAAATAACCAACATTTAATAAATCGATAACAGGATAACGCATAAATTGGTACTTATAGGTAACCTTAAAGGTTACTTATAAACATAGAAAAAATGATTCTGCGTAAATGCGGTTTGTTCATGTCGCGCTATCCTATTAAACAAAAGTTTTAAATTATATTACCTACTTTTTTCTTATATCAATAATAGTTTACATTATTAATAAAAAGTTATTTTTCAGTATTATTCATTTAAAATTATATTAAATATAATATTAAATTAAATATAATTTTAAATGATTTTAAAAATATCTTGAAGAAGAATTTTTTCATGAAAAAGAAAATCGAAATGATTTTGTTTCCGTTTAGTAATTTTGTGGTCTGATTTATTTTCCAAAATAAATTAAAACGGACTTTTTTCTGACTCTTTTTTGGCGATAGAAGTCGGTAATAACTAATAATTAATAACCTTAGATTATTTAATTATTATGAGTCACGACTAGTGATGTTCAGACTAGAATTCAGAAATTTTATATTTAAGAAATTTCTATAATTTAAAAATTAAAGTGTATTTTTTGAAAGAACTCTTTTTTTTTACTTAGGACGAGTAAAAATTAGAAATATTCATTGGATTTTGAATATATTTTATAGGCTATAGCATAAATGCATTATTAAAATTAAACCGCACAAATTGATTATATTAATTTAAATATAATTAATAAGTGTTAATCATAATATTTTTAATATTTGTGCGGTAGTAAAGGTGGCATTCGCAGTATTGCTATTTTATATTTTTATCGCAATACAATTAATGTAAATAAAAATTTCCTAGTCGTATCAGTAGTGACGACTATTACATTTTTCAATAATTATGCTAAATATTAAATTCGTATGTTTCCTTGTAACAAATAGCATTAGTATTAATTATAACCAATTCAAATACTTATAATTAATACTAAAAAAGTACCTAACCTAACCTATTTACATAATATTAATTATTATTATAACCTAATCCGACATTGGGATTTTGTCGAAAATCGGGTTTGCGTAAAAATTCACGTTTTTTCCTTAATTTTTCATTTGTTTTTCACTTCTCTTATGAAAACTACTGGGAAATTCTTACTTTTGACCCCCCAAAGTACCAACTAGATTCACTTTCCTATCAGAAAATGTACTATTGAAATTGAAGAAAATCGAAGCATTTTTACTGTCCCAAAAGGTGGCGACAGACACAAAAAAAAAAAACACACATCATTGTAAAATCAATACATTCATTGCTTCGCTCAGAATCTAAAATCAACGGAAATGTGAACTCGTCATGTATAACAAAATATAATATAGGAAATTTCATATAAGGATTACGGATAATCAAATACAAAAATAACAGTATACCTGTATACTTACTATAGACCTGCAAGGGCTGTAAATTTTCTGCCCTGTCCGGTCCATCAATTTTATCCTCAGGCCCAGCCCGACCCGGTCCAAAGAAATTTGTGAAAAAAAAAGCCCTGGCCCGGTCCGAAAATAATGCTAAGATCGTAAAAAGCCCGGTCCGGTCCATCAATTTTATCCTCAGGCCCGGCCCGGCCCGACATTTTTTTAAAGGCTGGTTTTTTTTGTAGGACTGGTTTAAAAATGTGGTTTTTTACAACAATCTTTACATGTCTTATGATAACTGGGGTTAATAATGTACCTACTACCTAATACCTATTACATTTACCTGTAGCTTGATAAAAACTAGCTAGGTACATATAACAAAAAATACTTTTAATTTACACTATAATAGGTAGAAGCTACTACTATGGGTACAAAAGCAATAGTCAAATGCAATGAATTGTCTATAAATATTCCAAATTACCGTTTATAGGTAGGTATCTTATCTTAGTAATAACGCCGCAAATAGCTAAATATTTTCGTGGTGTGTTGTTGTTTTATTTTGTATTGACATATTATTATGGTATAAAAATAGCTTTATTATAACCACCAATCAATATATTATTATATTCATTGTGATTGTATTGTTGTATCTCCTAGGTATCTACTATCTACTATCTAGTATCTATCTTTTCTGTACCAACGTCGGTTTTATCATTATTATTAATTATTATTTTAAATTGTGATTATTAATTGTCGAAGAAAAAAAGCCCGGTCCATCCCTTCATTTATTATTCGAAGTCCAGCCCGGCCTGGCCCGAAATATTGTACAAAAAAAAAGCCCAAAATAAAATTCCAAGACTTAAAAAGCCCTGTCCAATGTCACTACGGGCAGGGTTTTTTAAGGACCGGATTGGGCCGGCCCGGCCCTTGCAGGTCTTTAATACATACCGAAACTAAAATATAAAATTAGACAAGATACCACTAGGACTTTCTCGGCAACATATAGTTTATACTTTATATTAATACATTATACGTAATACCATGATATTAAAATAAAGCTTATTATATCATGCGTAATAAGTAATAACATTGAGTACAAAATATAGTACAATATAATATTATACAATACACATGTTAATACGTAACAACTTACGACATGACTTTATACACTATAATATAAACATATAATATTGTAATTTGTCCCAGCTATACCCAGCTCCCTGCTAACAAACACAAGTACCCAACATTGAAGCATGCTTCACTTAATATGCAATTGTGTTTTTATACATTTAAATTATAAATACAGAATAATAATAATATGTAGGTACAATACTAAGTTACTCATTAAGTGTTGTCGACTTACTCGTCTAATCCTTAATCGATTTTTCAAACATGTATTCTGGCTAAAACATGCTTTGCAAGATTCAAATATGATATCATCACCAGATTTTACATTTTTCCACTGACAAGGAGTACATCCATTTTCTTTCAAAACGGCAATCAGCTTTTGAAGGTTTATTTTTGACATTTTAATGCTTAAACAGTTAAACATAAAAAAACGTATAAAAAAATTAGTACCTATAATATAGAAAAAAGATAATACCTATAAAAAAATGAATTGGCTTTGTGGTAAAAAATCTAAAATTTAAATGTGTGAAAGTAAATTAGATATAAGAGACCTAAATATAAGAGACCTATTGCAGGAAAAAAAGTGTTTATATAAAATAAATAAGTATAATTAGGAGAATAATTGCAAAAACAAATAATTAATGTGTAGGTATATTATATTATGTTAAATAATTACCCGTAGTATATCACCAATCCGTCCAATTCCCGTGGTAATATTACCTGTAAAATATTTAAATATATTATAAAAAGTAAAAATGATTGCTAAGTTAAATACACGGCCACACGGGTGATTCGAAAAAGTGTAAAATACTAATATTACGCTAATATTATTAAATGTACGGCTGTAAGACACAACAGACGTGTTTATTCGTTGACCGCTAACGATCAACGCACCGAATTTTCAGTAAAGCATAATTCACAATAACCCACCGGTCCCCACCCCCCCGAAAACCATCATCTACATAAATAAAGAAATGTATAAATAGTTATGCTCATGGAAAATACTGATAATAGTTAAATTCAAAATAAACTATCGTATATAAAAAAGTAGTTTACTAATCTATGTACATTGCTATGTTATGGAATATGGACTAATATGTTATCGTAAAAAGGTATCCGTTGTGACTCGCGACCGTCGTCTTTTCTATGCCGGCTATTGTAATTATTTGATATACAGAAAATAAGCCGACGTCGTTACCAAGGAAATACCTGCACTCACCCATAGGCCATAATACACATACAAAAATGCACAATAATAATATTAATTATTATCTAATCTTATAGTGACAAATTTGATTTAGGTAGTATAATAGCATCATAGGCGTGCGCAGACTTTCATTGCAGATGCAGCAGTTGCGTATATACAAATTATTTTCACTATGGGCCAATTTGGGAAATTTATCACTATCCAAGCATAGCCCGACTAACATAGCCATAATACTATACATATTTCTGGGAGCTGGGTGGTTATAATTATGATTTATAACATATAGAATACAAATAAAAATTTCACAATTTAATTTTATAATTATGTAAAATTAATTTCTTAATTCTTTTTTTAAAAATATTGATAATTTCATTTATATACATATTTTAATGTTATCTAACTGTGAATTTAACATCAAAGTCATCAAAATAAGTCAAGTCCTGACAATCATTTCTTTGTGGATTCCTCAAAAACGATTTTAATCAACTGACTAAATAAATCATGGTGAAAAACAGTAAACAGTGTAGATATACATGTAATTGAACCTACAATTTCACTATGGGCTCTGGCCTAGGGGGCCTCCCCCCTATATACGCCACTGGATGCAGCATATAAAATTAAGCAGCACATTTTTTAACAATCGGCCAAATAATAAATGTCGAATAGTCAAAATGTCACTGATAACCGAATTGCGGATAATATAAATAATTTAATATATAATAAATGTTATTATATATTAAAAATAAAATTAATATTGTATACCTATTAGGTATGTTAAAAATTGTTATTATATAAAAACAGTCTTATACCCTAAAAATACAATAAAAAATGTATAAAAAAATATTAACAATAATTAATTAATATAAATAGTTGATAGGAATTATTTTATAAATATAATAGGTATAATATAATATAATATAACATTTTATAAATTATATGATATAAATAAAATTAATATTGTATATTATTTTAAAAGTTGTCATTTTATAAAAAATTGTCTTTTACCCAATAGATATTATACATATAAAAAAAATGCATACCTACCACGATACCGAACTTTATAATAATAATTGTATATAAACTAAAATGTAAATAATATAATATTTGACGATTTAAAAGAAGAATTAAAAAAATTTTACATAATGTATTATTACTACAAAAAATGGGGAGGCCTTCAAAACGAATCTCGGAAAAAAAATCCCCGACCCTAGGAAAAAAATCCCCAGACTACAATATTACTCACAACCTCTTGCAAATGGTTGAACAAATATTTTTTAAAAGTTAATTAGTATCTATAATTAATATTTAATTACAAATACATATATTATATTCTAGTTTAATATAATATATTATATTATATTGCTAAAAAAATTATATATTATATTGTTAAAAAAATTATATATTATAAATAATATTTTGTTTTAAATTACGATAATATATTATGTGTAATTCAAATTAAATAACTAACAACGTTACAAATAGGTGTAGAATATAAAAATATTTTGAATGATTGATACGTTTAATGATACAGTTAAACACATAGTATACAAAAATATTATAAAAAAGGTGGGCAAGTGGGTGTCGCTCTGCTGTACAGTAGGTTACAAGTGGGTCACTGTATAATGGATGATATTAAATTTGAATTCAACAATATTATTATAATGATACTTCATTGTATAAGAAAAACGATTCTGAGAGGAGACGGTATGTCAGTCTAGGTATAAAACATATTCTATACATATCTATGGTACTAAACCAAAATTTGACCTGTAATAAATTCCAAAATAATCATATCACAATATCCATTAGGTACTTATAACGCGTTATACATCAACGAAAACAGTGATAGTGTGATACTATCATAGATATATAATAGTACACTTTAGAAGTTTCAAGTACCTACAAATAATATTATTCAATCACAACCAAATAACTAAAATAGTTATTCTAGGTTTTTTTAATATGTAATTTCGTCCAAATTTGAATTTAAAATGTCTGTAAAAAATAACTGTGTTCATATATTTTTTAGATTTTTTGGTTACAGTATGAACTATTTATGAGAACCTTTGTTTTAAATTTGCAATCCTTAGCTATAAAAACTGAACATTTTATAATTTATTAATTACAATGATTGATAATTTTCGAGATTTTGATAAATTTTGTCAAAATTCGATCTTTAAATGCTTATAAAAAAAAACTGTGCCTATGTATTATTTTTATTATTTTTCAACTGATATTGTAACAATATATCAGGAGCCTTGTATTAAATTTTTACACTTTTTGGCCCAACAGATAAAACTTAATTGATATTTATAGAAAAAAAAAACTAAAGAAAATTGAAAGCGGTAAATGTCCGTAAGACCGTAAATAGCTCAAAAAGAGTCAAAATATTTTCAAAATTGTATGGTGTATAGGAAATGCTGATTTAAACATTCAGTGAAATTTCCATGTATCTACAGTTATTCGTTTTTGAATTACAACAAAATAACAAAACCGCTAGGTACATGAGAAATCGAGTGAATATCCAATGTTGTAAAAATTTGAATTTCAAACGCTCATCAAAATTTAATTTGACTTTCTTATAGAAATTTTTTTTTTTATAAATGTAAGAAATCTTATAAGGAATCTTGTATTACATTTTATAATCTTAGATTTAAAAAGAAAAATTTTTACGAATTCTTAACTCAAAATAATTTGCTAATTTTCGTGATTTTTCCATATTTTGTCAATTTTTGAACTTTAAATGTTTATAAAAAAAATTATGACTAAGGATTTTTAATATTTTTTGGAAAACCGATTTTGCGTAAAAATTCCCGTTTTTCCTTAATTTTTATGTTGTTTTTCCCGGCGCTTGTGAAAACTACTAGTAAATTTTTAATTTTGACTCCCCAAAGTACCAACTAGATTCACTTTCCTATCAGAAAAGCTACTGTTGAAGAAAATCCAAGCACTTTTACTGTCCTAAAACATGATGACAGAAACAAAAAAAAATTAAATTTAAAAATTAAATTTAAAATTTAAAAAAACACACATTATCATTGTAAAATCAATACATTCATCGTTTCACACAGAATCTAAAAAGATGCTCTGCTGTACAGTAGGCTACAAGTAGGTCACTGTATAATGGATGATATTAAATTTGAATTCAATGATATAATATCATTGTATAAGAAAAACGATTCTGAGCGGAGGCGGTATGTCAGTCTAGGTATAACTGTATAAGGCATATTATATACTTATCTATGGTATTAAAAAAAATTTACCTAAAATAGGTACCTATAATAAATTCCAAATTAATCATATAACAATATCCATTAGGTACTTATAATGCGTTATACATCAACAACGCTACTGTTGAAGAAAATCCAAGCACTTTTACTGTCCTAAAACGTGATGACAGACACAAAAAAAAATAAAAAAAAACACATCATTGTAAAATCAATACACTCATTGTTTCACTCAGTATCTAAAATATAGGTAATAAAAATAATATAAATAAATAACTATAAATAATTTTTGAAAAATTAAGAACAATATTTTATACTACTATATTAATACACATTTCATGTTGGTATAATTCTGTAAAAATTAAATCCCTGAAATAAAATATTACGTTTTCAAAACTTCAAATATTACTTATGATTGTTGTGTGAGGTGTAGTGTACACAAATATATAAAGTACACAAATATTTTGAGTGATCGATACGTCAAAGAATACAGTTCAAAACATAGTAGCCAGTTACGTGTGCACACCCGACCGAGCAACACGCTTATCGTTATCGCGCTCTCGCATTTATAGCTCTCGTAAGCGTACTGAAGTCCTACGTGTGTACAGGTAATATGAATAATTATTTAACCGTTGATCCCAATTCACATTTTAACACTATAAATTAATAAAACACCCAAAAAATGGGTGAACCAAATAACAAAACTAATAAGCTTAATGAAAAACTTATTGCCTCATCCAAAGTTTCAAATAACAAACAAAATGTCACAATAATAGCTAAATCCGGACCCTCCGGTGACATAGCAGATAACGCGACTAATGAGCATCTTTCATCTCAACACTCCGATAACGACTACAACAGCGACGCAATTAAATCCACCGATAAAATTATTTCTAATCACGATTACACCAACAAGACCAACCATATACAGAGCGTTCATAATATCAATTCCTCATCGCATCAAAACAACATTAATGAACCAGAAAAACACGCTTTTGGAAAAAAATCTTTCGCCGAAACCACTATCAACTCTACACTACCCAAAAAAGAACACGCAATAGTCTTCGATTCAATCGACAACATACCCCAGATTGATTACATAATTGCAATTAGCAAATTAACTCCACCAAAAAACATAAAATTTGCTTCTCGGATAACCAACAACCGATTCTGTATATACCTCAATGACAAAAACACGGTCGATTTTCTTGTAGATAACCATCCTTACATTATAATAAACTCACATACGACGATTAAAATTAGACGGTTAATAAATCCGGCTAAAAGAATAATCATATCTCATGTCTCACCTGATATACCAAACGAATACATTATATCACACCTAGAATATCATAAAATCCAAATATTATCACCAATTACACATATTAATGCGGGATTCAACATCCCAGAACTAGCTCATATCATAAGCTTCAGACGCCAAGTCTACATCAAACCCGATGATTTCGAAAAACTACCAAAATCCATCCTGATCAATCTCGAAAATACATCTCACAGAATATTCTTGGACGACGACTCGATCCACTGTTTCCTATGCAAACGCAAAGGTCACACAACAAAACAATGCAAAAACCCACCAACAGAAGCCGTAAATACAAATATAAATGAAAACGCATTCAATACATCCGCAGATGCAAATGTTGACACCTCTACAAACAGCATCCCACAAACCTCAACTCAAATGTCTCTCCTAGATGACCCTTTCTCGATGGATACAACATCAAATGACATCACATTACTGACTCCAAATACAAATGATACTAAAAAAAGACCAGCACTCTCTTCAACTTCATCAAACCTAACAAACGATTTGCCTACCTTCAATTCCCCTTCTCAAGATAATGTATCAAAAGAAACTATTTCTAAATCAAATGCAATCAAAATATCGCAACCAGCAACCAAAAAATTAAAACGAAATCAATCCATAGAAAAAATAGTCTTAAAGCTCGACGAAATTCTCGAACCCACCAAACCCAAGTTTGAAAAAATTCCCAACAAAAAAATTAATTATGAACAGTTTAAGTTCATAATTGAAAACTCTCTCGGCGAAGCCAACCCAGCTTCAATTTTAGTTGATTTTAACATTACTTGTCTTGAAATGATCGAGGTCATAGAAATAATCAAGCCTGCAATTAAAACTCCAGGCATAAAAAACAGATTGACGCGACTTTGTAGTTCCCTCCTCGATAAAGAGCTGTCCACTAAGCCCAACCAAACTGAATAAAAATAACAATTAATATTACGAAGCCACACAAACATCGAAGCGATAGTGGCAACATATAAGTTAACAAACAAAATAAAATAAAAAAATTAATGAAAATATTACAATGGAACATGAATAGCTTCTATAAAAAGCTAGATGAACTTAAGATTCTAATATCTGATATCTCACCTGATATAATATGCCTCCAAGAAACAAATTTTACAGATTTAAATGCCGCCAAACTACCTTACTTCAATGAATATAATAAATGCAGAACCTCCGGACTCAGAGCCAGTGGCGGAGTAACAATATACATTAGTTCTCTATACCCCTCCAAACAAATTTTTATATCAACTCATCTTGAAGCAATAGCAGCATCAGTAAAACTTAATGATATAGAAGTTAATCTATGCAACATATATCTCCCCAACCAACATACCTTTTCGGAAAAAGACATCGAAAATATAATTAAGCAACTACCTAAGCCCTTCATTATAACAGGCGACTTCAACAGTCACAATATCATATGGGGCTCTCAAAATACAGACAATAGAGGAAAAGCAATAGAAAAAATCCTTGAAAGTGAAAACTTGGTACTACTTAACAGTATGGAACCTACGCGCATAAACCCAATTAACGGTAACCTTTCAAACATTGACCTGACATTTTCAAATGCCTCACTCGCTCAAAGACTTGACTGGTCGGTATCAAACAATATTACCAGCAGTGATCACTTCCCTATTGTCATACAACTCGTAACCCGTCATAATGACAGCACCCCCAAACTCGAGAGATGGAACTTGAAAAACCCTGATTGGCCACTTTTTTCCCAATTGCTCGAAGACAAAATAACTAATATAAATTTATCTGAGATCAAAAACACTGAAGAACTTGTCGACGAATTCACAGAATCAATAATCTCATCTGCTAATTTATGTATAGGAATATCAAAATCCAAAACTCCAAAACCAAAAGTCCCTTGGTGGAATCTAGACATTAAAAAAGCAATTAAGGACAAAAATGATGCACTTAAAAAATTCCAAAAAACTAATAATCAGAAGGACTTCATCCAACTTAAACAGCTAAGAGCTAAATCAAAGTTTTTGATAAAATCAAGCAAAAAGTTTACATGGGAAAAATTCACTAGTAGCATCAATGAAAAAACCGACTCCAAACTAGTTTGGAATAAAATCCAATCACTTAAAGGACTCCGTCGACTCCGAAAAATTAATCTAATCAACACCAACACAAATCTATTATTAAACAACATCGATCAAATTTCCAACAACCTAGGAGAATATTTTTACAACAACAGCAGCAATAATAACTATAAACCCAACTTTCTAGCTCATAAAGATAAATGCGAGAAAGAAGTTATAATTAATACTGCCAATCAAAACCATGCAGATCAAATCCTCATTAACAAGCCAATTAACCTACAAGAAATAACGAATATGCTAAAAAAATGCAAAAGCAACAGTCCTGGACCCGACTCCATCCCTTACTCGTTCATCCAAAATTTTAGCATTAAAACTCTCGAATTTCTCCTAAGTATATATAATCGGATATGGAATGAGGGACACTGGCCAAAAAAATGGAAAGCAGGGACCATAATACCAATACTCAAACCCGAAAAAAACCAATTTAAAACCGAGGGATATAGACCCATCACTCTTCTTAATACCATGTGCAAACTATTTGAAAAAATAATAAATCACAGACTCTCATGGTTTCTAGAGAAAATATCTTTTTTCTCCCCAAAACAAAATGGTTTTAGGAAAAATAGATGCACTATGGATAGCCTACACGAAATTAACGAAGAAATCAAACTAACATTAGAAAACAAGCAAATCATGGGCGTAATTAACTTAGATATAGCCAAAGCATATGACACAACTTGGAGGCATAACATTATTACCAAACTAAACACAATCTTATGCCAAGGTAGACTGCTTAACATTATAACCAACTTTACCTCAAACCGAAAATTCCAAGTAAAAGCCAATAATCACTTATCCAGGGAATTCACCCAAGAAAATGGAGTTCCACAAGGTTCTGCTCTTTCAGTAACACTTTTCCTGATTGCAATTAATGACATCACCCAAAACTGCAGCCCTCCAGTAAAATGCAACTTATTCGCCGACGACTTCAACTACTGGTGCAGGAGCAACAAAGTCGAAACTGTTCAAAATTTTCTGCAAATAACCTCCAACAACTTAGAAAAATGGGCAAACAAAACCGGATTCAACTTCTCTCCTGAGAAGTCCTCTTGTTCAGCTTTTACAAAAAAAAGAGTCAATGACCTAGTTATTAAACTAAACGATACCCCAATTGCCAACAAAGATACTGTTAAAATGCTAGGAGTAATATTTGACAAACGTCAAACCTGGTCACCCTACATAAAACACCTAAAAAAAACCACAAGCAGCTCACTAAAAACAATTAAAATCTTATCACACACTTCATGGGGAGGTGATTCCAAATCTCTAACAAAAATATACAACGCAACCATTCAATCCAAAATCAACTACGCGTCAATATTATACAGAACAGCAGCCAAATCTTCCCTAAAACTAATAGATACAGTTAATAATAGCGGACTAAGACTAGCAATAGGAGCCTTCCGGAGCAGCCCTACACTTAGCATTTATAACATAGCCGGCATACCACCTCCTACACTGAGAAGAATAGAGCTATCCATTAAAAACATCGCTAGACTAGCTAGTCGCCATGGAGACAAATACAGCAACATAAACAATGAAATTGTCAAGCTGACCAATGAAATCGTATTCTCCTCAGTCAAAATCATCCCTCGTGAATCGTACATAGCCCCTCCTTGGGAAAACAATTACCAAACCAATACCGAGCTAAGCGCCTTATCCAAACCGAACACAGCCCCCGAGATATTTAAAAGACACTTCCAAGGAATCCTTGACGACTACAAGAACTTTCAAAAAATTTACACCGACGCCTCAAAGTCATGCAATGGGGTTGGAATTGCAATCATACTAGAAAATCAAAACTTAACCTTCAAGCTCCCCAATGATTGTTCAATATTTTCCGCGGAAGCTCTGGCAATCCTAAAGGCCATAGAAATAATAAACACCTCAACACACACCAATTTTTTAATTCTCAGTGATTCCCTTAGCGCCATAAACAGTGTTAAAAACAAAACTCACTCCGGTGACATTGCTATCCTAATCCAAAATAAAATTGACGAAGCTAAACAAAAAAAAAAACAAATTATACTAACATGGATTCCAGGGCACACTGGTATCCCAGGTAACGAAACTGCGGATACATTTGCCAAAATGGCCATCTCCGACACGAACACGCCATTACTAGACTTCATAACCTACGACGACTTTAAAAACACATTGAAAACATATATTAGAAAAAAATGGCACATAACCTGGAATAGCCAGAATACTAAATTAAACCAGATCAAGTCTACAACTTTCAGATGGGATAATTCCAACCTCAATCGAAAAGAAGAAACCGTCTTAAATCGTTTAAGAATAGGACATACTAGACTTACCCACGGATTTCTCATGTCTAATGAAGAACCCCCCTTCTGTGAAGCCTGCGGCCATCCCCTCACCGTCAAACACATCTTGACTGAATGTCATGTTTACGACCAGGAGCGAATGGATCTCAACATGACCGAAACCCTCGACTCAACTCTCGGACCACATCCTGACCGGAACAAAATAACGCTTAAATTTCTTAAACTTACTAATTTGATTAACAAAATATAATTGTATCTATTATGTATAAAATTTAAATTGTCATTAATAATTGTGAACTAATGGCCTTTGCTGCCGAGTTGTTTTTATAAGATCAATAAAAAAAAAAAAAAAAAAAAAAAAAAACATAGTAGGTATATAAACATATTATAAAAAATTTAAAATATAGGTGGTAAATGGTAATATCAATAATAATAATAACTATAATCATAATAAAATAATTATCAAACAATAATTTATTGAATGATGTTCTATTTTTATCGATTATAAAATATTTATAAATTACGTATGTTTAAAATAGATATCGTCACTTAGAGCGTGAACACACTGTCCGGTTACAGCCGGAGCGGTTATATTCCGGTTAATTTCCTGTTTTTTTTTTTTCATCAATTACTTCCTCAATACTTTAATAGGAACATATTATATTTGATAAGTATGTCCTTTGTCCGTGGTTTATAAAAAATTCATAATATTAATTTTGTCCAATTATGAATTAATACTTAACAATTTTAATACGTAAGTTTTGAAAATTGAACAAGAGGTTACTCAATACTAATGTTGTTTTTACCACCTTTAAAAAATTGGAAATCCACATATTTTTTTCTATATATTTGAGACTGACAAGAGGACATCTGACTGAGTCCTATATTACCACCAATATGTTAATATTAAATAATATTATGTAGTACAAGGGTGTCCGACTCTGTATAGTGGAATAGTGGATTGTATAATTAGGAGGCGGAGGAGACATTTGAAATGCATATCAAATTGTATAATATTATATACGAAAAGAAACGATTTTTGTTATTTTGTTGAAATTCCAAAATTATTATTGGTATCTATATAATATATATATGAATAACAGCGAATTGAAACTTTTCACCGTTCATAATACGTTATAGGTATTTAACTATATAAATATAAATAATATATTATTATTTATTATTAGGGTATATACTATATAGGTATTTTACAATGAAATTTCCCAATTTCACTCAATGACCCAGACCATTGAACTGTATGATAGTATACAGTTCAGTGACCCAGACGAAAGATTGACATTTTTATCGCTATGATTACCTATATTTTGATATTATTTCAGTTTAGATACCAAGTTACTTACCGGCGCTTGGCACATTTGATGACAATAATTTTATCTTAGTGTTGACTGTTTATCGTTTAATCGGCTTTTAGTTTTTACCCGTAGTCATTTGCAGCTAAATATTATGTTGAAACTTAACGTGTAGATATATTATAGATTGCAATATCGCGTACATTTGAGCATAATGCACAATCAGTGCCGCAACTACTGGGTGTGCAAGGTGTGCAAGGTGTGCAATGCACACGGGCCTCTAGGCTCCAGCTCTAAGGGGCCTCTGAAACCAAAATCTAAAATTGAAAATTGTCTATTTAAATATTTTTTTTGCTTTATTATATAAACAAATATATATTAACAAAGAACAAAGAGTATATAGAGGATTTATTAATATATATAGTAGTATACGTCATAATATATAGACTTCGTATACATAATATAGTATATTATATATAATACATATATACATGTATTAAATCTATTACATTTATTTAATTTAGAATTTAATTATATAATTTAAATTACATAGGTAGTAATTTTTATATTTATTACAATTATTAATTTTTTGATTTTCTTTTAATTAGTTTTTATGAGAGTAGCTTTTTTTACTTTATAAGAACGTAAAGTTTTAGGTTATATTCAATTACGTAAAGGTCCTAATAAGTTTTTTACTAAAGGTATCTTGTTCGATTGAAAGTGAATATCGTTTTTGCATTGGGGAGGTCAAAATTTAAAATTCCCAGTAATTTTCAAAAGTGCTAAGAAAAACAAAAGAAAAATTAAGGAAAAACGGGAATTTTTACGCAAAATCAAATTTGGTTTTTGGAGTAACTTTAAATATAGGTACATAAAATTTTCACTGGTTGCTTATATTTGCATTTTCTATACACGCTAAAATCTTCGAAGTATTATGATTTGTTTTGAACTGTTAAGTTATGTTTTAATTTTCTATTTTTTTTTCAGTTTTTTTTCTAAAAATATCAATAAAGTTTAATCTGTTGGGCCAAAAAGTGTAAAAATTTAATACAAGGCTCCTGATATATTGTTACAATATGAGTTGAAAAATATTAAAAATACATAGGCACAGTTTTATTTTTATAAGCATTTAAAGATCGAATTTTGACAAAATTTATCAAAATCTCGAAAATTATCAATCATCGTAATTAATAAATTATAAAATGATCAGTTTTTATAGCTAAGGATTGAAAATTTAAAAAAAAGATTCTCATAAATAGTTCATACTGTAACCAAAAAATCTAAAAAATATATGAACACAGTTATTTTTTACAGACATTTTAAATTCAAATTTGCATAATAAAAAACCCAGAATAACTATTTTAGTTATTTTGTTGTGATTGTATAATATCATTTGTGGGTGCTTGAAACTTCTAAAGTACACTATTATTATATATCTATGATAGTATCAGGGTTTGTTGTTGATGTATAACGCGTTATAAGTACCTAATGAATATTTTGATATGATTAATTTGGAATTTATTATAGGTATACCTATTATAGGACAATTTTTTTTAATACCATAGATAAGTATATAATATGTCTGATACCTAGACTAACATACCGTCTCCGCTCAGAATCGTTTTTCTTGTACAATGATATTAAATTATTGAATTCAAATTTAATACCATCCATTATACAGTGACCCACTTGTAACCTACTGTACAGCAGAGCACCTTATTTTAGTTTAAAATATAAATTTAAAAAACAATTTTTTCAAATATAATGCATTACCTGTATAAATTAATTTTTAAGTTGGTGGGTAGGTAACTAACTTGAATTATTGCTGATGAATGAACAATGAAATTAAACAACTGTCAACTGATAATTTGATAAAATGTATCAAATAGGTAGACAATAAGTAGGTAGTTAGTGCCCAGCTTTGTCCAATTTATTAATTTAGAGATAACATTATTAAAATTGGTTTTGGTATAAAGTTTCATATTAATAATATAATAACTACCTTTATTATTTATTTAATCATATGGCTATAACTTCTTCACTTTCTTGTCTAATTAGTATGATTTACATATAACATCATAAATAATTGCATACAACACGAAAAAAGTAAGTACTGATTAATATTGCTGTAGTAATACAAAAATCAAGTAAAAAATTATAATATTAATTTGGTGCCTCCAAACAAATGTTGCACACGGGCCTCGGAGTTAATAGTTGCGGCACTGTACACAGTCAAATATTCTATTTCAATGCGATATATTCTTTGTATTGTTATAGGTTAAACAATTAAACCTGAACATTCTTAAACCCTGCAAGTGTTTCAAACTTATGTTTGTGGTGGGTTGAGTGCAATAATAATAAATATTAATTATAGTGAAGAAAGACGAAATAATTAGAATTATTGCGTCTTTTGGGTGCTCGTTCGTTATCGTAAATAATAATTGTCGGTACCTAAATTATTTCTCCGTGTTCAAAAAATAATATTGGAACCCCGAATCTCATACGTATAGGTGTGAGACGTAGGTGTCAATGACCTTCGATATATTTTAGTTTTTAGTGATGGTGGGCTGTCCCAGGCAGCGGAGTGTTGTCGTGTTGAAGTTGTTATTTTGGGGAGATCACCAATATTTTAATATAAGGTTGTTATAAATTTCCAACTCAAAATAATATGCAAATGTTTGTGATTTTTGAAAAAATATTGTGAATTGACGATTAAGATTATTATTTTATTGAATTGTATTATTTTACACTTTTTTTAAATTAATTTACGTTTCCATAGTGTGGGACATTTGTTGTCGGGACTTATTTTACTGGAACTTTTTATCTGCGATTTGTCATTAAAAAAGCCCCGATATAAAATGGCTGTAAACAAAGCACAGCTTATAGGAAAAAAAGTCCTGTACCAACTAAATTATATGATTTATACGAAATATTTGAAACACAGTACCTATTTGTACGCTTAACTACATAATGTATGTAAGAGGATTTCAAGGTACTTTATTTGTTTCTGGCCCACAACATAGACAAAACTCATTTACGCAGAATCATTTTTTCTATGTTTTTAAGTAATCTTAGAGTAAAATCATCCATCACAAAAAAGATAGAGAATAATACAGAATATAGTAACTGTAGTATAATATAGTGAACATACTATGGTGAATAAATACGGCTAGTATACGATGTATGATTAATATTATCTACCTGTTATATCTGATATTTTGTGTTGACCAATGAGCGTCCGACGGGTCAGGTGTAGTGATGTACTATACCACCATTTTCCTTGTATACCTAAAACAGAAGAGTGGAGAGGGATCAAGTCAAAGTCTATAAAAGGGCGTGCTTCAAATATTTAAACGCCTTTAGTCTTTAACCAGTCTAAACTTCAAAGTTTTAGAGAATAACTACCAGCTAATAGCTATACCTATACCTGTTTAAACCTATACTGCAGCGACGTCATAAAAGTATGTACTTAAACTTAATTTACATAACTAATATTTTTACACATTTTTATATTATTCTGTACGACTGTACGTCAACAAATATAAATATTTAATAAATTCAAATTCTTGACTTAGGATTCAAATAATTTATTAATTTTTGAATTATTATAAAGATCATTAAATATATATAAATTCAACTCTGACGATGCAGTTGATATCGTAATTTGTTATATCTAGACACGCGGTAGCGTGTCAAGCCAAGTTCTAGCTAACAGAACTGGCGAGCAGCACCGTGTGTAATATTACACGAACCATTTGGAGCCACTTTTGACCCCCTCATAACTCAAAAACTATTCCACATAAACATGTCAAATTTGGCTCATATATTGAGACTAACGAGATACATATGTGCTCTAAATTTCATAAACATACTTCAAACCGTTATTTAGATATTAACGTCCGAAAATCGTCATTTTTATCACTGACTTACCTATAGATCAAAATTCTAACCCAGTTCCAGATGACCTAGAAAGTTCAAATTTGGCATACAGATAGGTAGTTAGGTAAATACAAAGGAAAAAATCAGAAACTTGAAAATTTTAATTTAAAATTTTTTAATTTTTAATTTTTAATTTTTCAATTTTTAATTTTTTAATCAATTGATTTTATTATAATTTTGCAATTATTTTATCTATTATGTTTAATTTTTCAATTTATTAATGAATTGCCTCTAATTTAATGTAATGTTGACTTAAATAACCTTTCCCGTATCGCCGCTCCAAAAATACGACTAGCCGAATATGTGTCGATATTGTCGACCCGCGCGCAGCAACATACTTTTTTTTCTATCTATGTATTTAATTAATATTATTTTTTTTAAATATTACAATTAAAATAATTAAATAATTATTCTTACAAATTATGAATTATCCACCCAACAGTAGAAACTACAGTCAATAAAATTATGATAATTAAAAATATACTCAAAAAGAGTTAAAATAATTGTATATTAATTTTACATATATTTTATACTCTGTATATACAACTGAAAATATTTTATAATAAATATTATTATTAATATTAGTAACTGAATTATATTATATAGTAATAAACTTTATTTATAGAATACGTCATGGCTAGGTTAGGTTAGGTTATAATAATTTACATACAAAAAGTAATGATATCCCACCAAAAACATATATGTAAAATGAGAGCCAAGTTCAATACTATAATAATATATACCTTGGTTGTTGACTTCAACGACAAAAGAAGTGAGATTTAAATGGGTGCCAAGTTAGGATAATATATTGAAGCCTAAGGTCTGACTTGGCTACGAATTATATATTATAGCATTTGCAAGTTCTAAAGCTTTGAGTTCTTATTTTATTCTTCGGAAAATCATCTTCACTCTTCCATTACTGTTTTAGTAGGTACCTACTTATAATAATAATTCGTATATGAAAAGTAGCCAAGTCACACCTTAGGCTTCAATATATTATCCTAACTTGGCACCCATTTAAATCTCACTTCTTTTGTCGTTGAAGTCAACAACCAAGGTATATATTATTATAGTATTGAACTTGGCTCTCATTTTACATATATGTTTTTGGTGGGATACCTACCTACCTAATTAACTTATGTAAAATGTTATTAATTATCATACAATATGTTACTTAATATTTTAGAATGGCAAAATTAGTTTTATCTGAAAACAGTTTGTTTGGAGAGATTGAGCAGAGGGCTCAATGCGCCCATAGTAACGAAAAGTTGGCCACGGCGCATTGCGTTTCCGAGGACTTCCAAATGGGAAAAGGCATTGCCGTTAACTTCAAGTAATTTCACTTATACTTTATACTTTATTACTTATATCATTCGTAACTTTATTTACCAAACAGTCAAAATTAATGATTTAATTATATATTTCAATTTGCAGGCTGAAGTACGGATCCCTCGGAGCCCTGATGGACCAAAAGGTCAGAGTCGGTGGTGTGGCGGAATTAAACCCTAGTGATGAGGGACAACAATTTTATGTGTTTTACCTCGTCACAAAGGCTTTATTTCACCATAAACCGACTCTCCAATCACTGGCTGAGTCATTACTCCAGTTACGGGATCGATTATTGGATTTAAGTATAAATCAATTAATCATCCCAAAACTGGGGTGTAACTTGGATCGGCTAAATTGGTATCAGGTGCGTGGCCTACTTTTCGATACCTTTGAGAGCTGTGGTATGATGACCATCACAGTGTGTGACCCAGAACACGTAAGAATATTTTATTATTTATATTTATTTTATATTCGTCGTAAATAATTTGTTAGAAATTAATTCACTGTTGCATCTTTAATGTCATTTATTACAGTTTGAAATACTGCCACATAAACTAGCGCCCCTTAGTGAAGAAAGTATGGATTTTTTTGGCACTTCCAATAGCCATGGACCTGCAACAGCACCTGAAGTACTGGTATTACCCATTGATTTATGTAGTGCCAGTACAAATGAAACATTTTTAAAATGTTTGAATCATTTCAATTTGAAGGCCGAGTAATTTAATTTTATATATTAATAATTTTTTTTCTACTATCTATATTGCAATTCTATACGAGTAACTAAAAATGTTGGTTTTAATTTATTAATATAGATTAATGGATAGCGGATTTTGGGCCACATTAAAGCGGGGTCAAGTTGTGGCCAAATACCTAAGTTCAAAAAAAATAATTTTTTGGTTGTACGGCGAGGAAGACTCATTTTTCACAACTTTGGAAACCCAAATCGTCGAAACCTTGTCATTGGGGCTCGGTTCGTCGATTTGGATATTTCCAAAGTGTGAAATGTTACACTATACTGGGTTTTGTGCATTGCTTAGATCAAAGCTGGCAGACCATGCACAAAACCCAAGTATCAGAGTATGCGACCCGAATATGTAAGAATTTTATATAATTATTATTTTCTAACTTTCACTAATTTATACATTGATTCAGGTCAATACAAACGATGGTGGCAACAAAATGGCCCAGAGGCAGGGCCAATATCCGTTCATCGCCATTATTGCAGAGTACGTCTGCCAGTAATCAAGTCGGCCAAGTACGTGGTCGTGGCGGAATAATGCGTGGTCGTGGAGGGCTAACGCGTGGTCGTGGTGGGTTAATGCGTGGTCGTGGTGGTGAGGTCCATGGACGCAGTGGGCATACTTTCCCACCCTCCACAACAATTTACGCAGAAGCCCTCAGGTCGATTGTGTCAGTTGGTTAGTTTCAATAATAAAATATTTGAAAAAATCAGTTTTATAATGATATTATTAATTAAGAAATAATCTATAATATTCAATAAATATTGTATAAATATTTAAATAATTCAAATGGCTACGACATCGACGAATCTCCAGGAATCTGCACCAGTACACAATGTTTTTCGGGGACGAGGACGGCCACGGGGACGGCCTAATATATCTTGCCATTCGTGCGGGGCGTTTGGCCATTTGCGGCGGGATTGTCCTAAAAAATGTATGTACCTATATACACAATTAATTTAAAATTATGTATTATTTATTTCCATTTTAAACTTCAATGAACGCTTCGTAATCCACACTGCAGTTTTTTAATGTTATATAACACAAACAATTTTTTTTTTTTAAACCAATAAACGAAAAACGAACAACAAATAAAATATGGTATCAATAAACATGATTTGATAATAATATGTGGAGTTCGGAACTTAATTCACATAAAATGTACTAACTATGCATGCACTTATGCGCTTAAAAAGTATAAATATGCTTTAAAATATGCACTTATTTTCTTTTTAATGAAACATTTTCATAAATACAAATATTTTACTAAATTAAACATTACAAAAATACAAATATTTTAGTAAGATTAACATAATTGTCAAGTATTATAAGAGAAAATAAGTAAATAACTTAAAAAATGTTCTAGAAATAAAATTGATTTTCTTTTAAAATGTTCCAATTAAATTACACATCTTTAAAGCCTACATAAAAATTAGAAAAATTTGGTACCTATTTGAAAATGATGGTGCTTAAAATAATGCCTAATGAGAACTCTCAAAATGAATATATGATTATTATTTTTATTGCACCTTTTTCAAATTTTGTTATCAATTTATCAACAATTATTAAATATGTTCTAAAAAAGGGTGTGACTTTCTGCTGTACAGTAGGCTACAAGTAAGTCCCTGTAAATGAATTGTGTTAAATTTAAATCCAATGATAAAATATCATTGTATAAGGAAAACGATTCTGAGTGAAGACGGTCAGTCAGTCTATGATATTTTACTAAGTGTATTTGATGATATTATTGTGAATAAAATAATTAATTTTAGTAGCAGGCATAAGTATTTACTATGTATTATAGTTGGTTTAATTCATTTTTCCCAAAAAAATTACATTTTAAAATGCCATTGCGTGTGTATAAAATATAACAATAGGTATACTCTAAAAGCTTCATATACCAACAAATAATATTTCTAAATTATAAAAAAAAAAACTAAAATCGTTATTCTTGGTTTAATATATTTTTTATATATTTTGGTTACAGTATGAATTATTTATGAGAATCTTTGTTATAAATTTTCAACCCTTAGTTATAAAAACTGAACATTTTATATTTTTTTAATTACAATGATTGATAATTTTTGAGATTTTGATAAATTGTGTCAAAATTTGAACTTTAAATACTTATAAAAAAAAATCGTGCTTATGTATTTTCAATATTTCTCAACTGCTATTCTAAATAAAAATAATGCTTGTGCTTTTATTCTATTTTTATAATTTAACCGGGACAATAATAATGAGTACCGTTAACGACGTTTAAAATATGTGTCATAGTTATAGACACATTATAATTTATTTTTGTAATGCCATTTGTAATTTATTTTAATGTGCGATTTAATTTACTATAATCCTACGTTTTGTAAAATGAAACCATATAATATCAATTAGGATATACTAAACGAATTATTATTTCTGTTTTAAACGTCCTAAATTGATGTTCCACGTATTTTCCAACACAGTTTTGTGGTTTTTGAAATATTAGGATAAATTATTCAGTTTTTATTAATTCAACTATAAAAGCGAATTATAGCATATCGGTATTTTCACGTTTTTATATTGCATACATTTATAACTACCTAACTAATAACCAACGAGATAATAGGTAAAATTAATTTAATATTAAAAACGACGACTAATATTAATATATTATACATATAGGTATAAACTTGACACTACATATTCCATCATTAAAATACAAAAATAATGTACCTATTAAAAATACGGAATGTATTTCTATAATTTACTTTGAATTTATGTACTTACAAATTATTCTAATTTATATTATGCAGTAATCATTAAATACGTTTTTCTCAAAAATAAGCTAAGAAACTTATCCCATAAGCTCTTAATATGTCATCAACAATTTCAGATAATAGGAAAATATAATACAACTAAGAAGTTCACAATATAAAAGCAATTATGTGTCTTTACGACTTTACGTAATCCGTAGGCAGGCACTTTACATTTTTACTTTTGAAAATTGAATTAAAATTAAAAACCAAACACTAACACATACACGGGCTTACATAGCGATCCGTTTACAAATTCGCAACTGCAGTAGGTACTAAACGTTCCCAAATCAATACCTAAAAGGCTAAAACATACCAAACATAGATAAGATATTACAACCGATAAGGTGTAAAACCAATAACGCGATTACCTACCAAGTCGGCATAGTGATACTCGTAAGATTGCGACTAATGACTTACGAGCTCCGATAAAACTTTTCGTCTGTGCAAAACCTGACATTTAAGGGTTCAAAATAGGTGTGATGGCGTAAAAAAAATATTTAAATATAATTTTAGTTAAGGATGTATAAAAATAAAATTCTTAACCTAAGATTTTAATCTATTTGTTTCTTTTTTCCAGGAATCGCTGAATTTTTTTAATGCAATTACCAATATTTTTTATTAATTTTTAAATTTTTTCAATTATTTACCTACCTACACAAATTTTGTAAAATTAACCTTTTTAAATAATTTTTTGGAAACGTGAGGGAAAGCAGAGCTACCTTTCTCACGTTCTCCCCAATATAATTTTACAATTTTTTTTACATTTATAATATTTTTATTTTTTTACGTATTACATTTTGAATATTTTATAATAATTATAACTAGACCTACATGGTTTCCAGTTTTACTCTTTCTAATGTCAAAACAAATTTGTAATATAATGCATAAGAAAAACAAATTTATGTATATTTATTATTATTTATAATTGTATTTCGTAGTTGTATGTTATCAGCAATAGCCTATATTATATTATTATTATGTAACAACCGGCTACTATGCCAATTGAGATTAATTGTATTAAAATTATATATACCTACATAAACTTATAACTAAAATCTATATATTTATTTAGAGGTGATACATAAACATAAGTCTTAAATTATAATTTTTTTGTTTTATTTTTAATGTTAATAATAGTTGTTATTTGATGTTAAAAATAAAGAATACACAATTTGTAATTAAATATTGTTTCTAATTTAGAAATTAAGAAGATATACAGCATACATATTTATTGGACTGTGTAAAAGTTATAATTACATATTGTAAATATAAACTTAAGGATTAGTTAGTATTAAAATGTAAACTAATAATTAAACTATTAAAGGCTAAAATATGTTTGTTTATATAAAATAAATAAATTTCATTTTGTAATGCTATTTATGTATTTTAATATTTTTCTATAATTCTATGTACATAATTTAATTGATATTTTAAATTACAATGAATAAATGTATAAAGTTATAGTCTTATAGAATATTGTATATTTGTATCTGTTGAATTATTTTACCATTAAATATGAATTTAAGCATATTAATCAGAAATGGGCAGAGTACCTAATCATCATTGAGTTTATATTTAATTAGGTATATAACTGCATAATACATAGAAACAAATATATTTATTTGCTTTTCATTGAATAATACCGTGTTCTTAACTCTTACGTAGGTACTTTAAATTTTTAAAATAATATTGTATCAATTTAATGTATAATCAAATATAAGGTTAAATTTTCTAATAAATGATCAAGATGTACTCATAAATATCATATCGTTGCAATCTTATTATTTTTCTGGAGCCCTTGTCCCCTGAGTGCCCCCTTCGAAATATACAAATTTTGAAACTGCGTTGGTTGCCCTTTCGATTAAAAATAGTTTTGAAAATATCTTTTTTGGTGATCATACCGAAAAAGCCTTCCAAAATACACCTCCCAGCTGATTCGTCCGTAAACTCATAAATATCATACATTTTAAAGCGTATTATTTTTCTGGAGCCCAAGTCCACCGCGTGCCGCACTTGGGTAGTACATATTTTGAATCTTTTTTGAATGCCCTTTTGATTAAAAATGGTTTTGAAAATATCTTTTTTGGTGATCACACCGAAAAAGGCTTCCAAAATACACCTCAAAGCCGCGTGGCACATATATCGTAATCAACTATACGTTTATATCGTATTATTTTTCTGGAGCATAAATCCACCGCGTGCCGCACTTGGGTAGTACATATTTTGAATCTTTTTTGAATGCCCTTTTGATTAAAAATGGTTTTGAAAATATTTTTTTTGGTGATCACACCGAAAAAGCCTTCCAAAATACACCTCCCAGCCGCGTGGCACATATATCGTAATCAACTATACGTTTATATCGTATTATTTTTTTTGCAGCTCAAGTCCCCCCCTTGCCGCACTTGGGTAGTAGATATTTTGAATCTTTTTTGAATGCCCTTTCGATTAAAAATAGTTTTGAAAATATCTTTTTTGGTGATCACACTGAAAAAGCCTTCCAAAATACACCTCAAAGCCGCGTGGCACATATATCGTAATCAACTATACGTTTATATCGTATTATTTTTCTGGAGCATAAATCCACCGCGTGCCGCACTTGGGTAGTACATATTTTGAATCTTTTTTGAATGCCCTTTTGATTAAAAATGGTTTTGAAAATATCTTTTTTGGTGATCACACCGAAAAAGCCTTCCAAAATACACCTCCCAGCCGCGTGGCACATATATCGTAATCAACTATACGTTTATATCGTATTATTTTTCTGGACCATAAATCCATCGCGTGCCGCACTTGGGTAGTACATATTTTGAATCTTTTTTGAATGCCCCTTCGATTAAAAATGGTTTTGAAAATATCTTTTTTGGTGATCATACCGAAAAAGCCTTCCAAAATACACCTCCCAGCTGATTCGTCCGTAAACTCATAAATATCATACATTTTAAAGCGTATTATTTTTCTGGAGCCCAAGTCCACCGCGTGCCGCACTTGGGTAGTAGATATTTTGAATCTCTATTAAACGCTCTTTCGAGTAAAAATAGTTCAGAAAACATAATTTTTAGTGTTCATGTCAAAAAAGTGTTCCTAAGTACAGCGCGCAGCTGATATCTGGTAGCATCGTAGACAATGTATAATTTATAAATCGTATTATTTTTTTTGCAGCTCAAGTCCCCCCCTTGCCGCACTTGGGTAGTAGATATTTTGAATCTTTTTTGAATGCCCTTTCGATTAAAAATAGTTTTGAAAATATCTTTTTTGGTTAGCTCTTTATTAATAAAGTTTATCAGGGTTTAATATGTTAATATTGTTCGACATCAGGATAATGATGATTAGGTTACCTTTAAAAAGACCAAAAAATAATTAAACAAAAATTTTTTTTTTGAAATATTTAGGTTAATCAATCTTACTTTATTGGTTATAAAATATTTAATTACATTACTTTTTCTACATTTAAGCTAAATTTTACTATAGTTAATAATTTACGATAAATTCTAATCAAATGTACAACTTAAAATCAGCTTAATTTTCTTATGACTTATGGTTTTCAAATTGCAAATGGAATTTTTCTTTTGCTTTTGGAGAAACGTTCAATTAATTTTTCAACATCGATGTCTATGTCCCTGTGGATGTTCAATAATGCAAGTCCAGTCAAGCGTGTTTCACACATTGTTGATCTTAACGTTCGTTCTGTATTGTTTTACTAATGTATGTTGCCTTCGAAGAAGAGTTTTCAGATGATTTTCAAGAGTAGAATCTCCGGCTTTGACTCGAAATTTTAAAAGCTCTCTAAAATTACCTTCGTTTATTGAACTTCCTCAATCTTCAATGGTAGACGGTAAATCTAGTTGGCCATCATCTCTATGCCCTCGAAAGGGGATGTTTTGTCTTCCCAAAAATATTATACTTTCTATGATTGGAATAAGTCTTTCTTGAATTTCTTTTATTTCTTGCATTCGTTTCGTATTTAATAAATTGTGTATTTGAAGTTTGGGATTATTGTAATTTTGTAAAAAAAGTTCAGCCATTTGGACAGACTCATTGTGATATCTAGTGATTTCATGTCCATGTAAATCCCCTGTATTTCCTTGTAATTTTGCAAACTTTGTCAATGGTTGAGTAACTAATTTTTTTAATTCTACATTACGTTGAAAACCACCTTGTTTTTGTACATTAAACAAAGGACAATATTTGCAACATAAACCTTGTTTTGATGGTGAAAATACTAACCATTTAAAATTATTTAAATGTTGTTGCCCAATAAATCGACGTATTATTTGACCATTTTTATTATGCTCAGAGAAAGGAAATACGTAGTTTGTCGGTGGTACCCAATGATTTATTAAAAGTTCACGCTTCGTATAATCGTCAATATTTTTTTCAATATAAATCGTTTTATCGCAGTGCGTTAAACGCTGTAGAAAAATGATAATGTTATATAATATTCAATATTGTAGCAATAGAATTAATGGTAAATGTAATATCTGCGATTATGACGATAACGTGAACGGTCACGGCATCGTTAGCCTACGCCACGCCGGTCGCCGACGCAATTAGAAATTACAGAAAATTCTATAAATAGAATTGTCCGAAAACCAATATCAATTTTACGAAACATTATAATCTAATATAGAAATATTTAATAAGAATAATTCGATCTATTCTATTATCAATGTTATTATTTTTTTCACCGGCCTCATCTTTTTTTTTTAGATTTGGGGGGGCCATTGCTCCCATGCCCCCCCTTGTATCCGCGCCTGGGAGCCTTGTATTAAATTTTTACACTTTTTGGCCCAACAGATAAAACTTTATTGATATTCATAGAAAAAAAAACTAAAAAAATTTAAAAATGAAAATATCCGTAAACAGCTCAAAAAGAGTCAAAATATTTTCAAAATTGTATGGTGTATAGGAAATGCTTATACAAACATTCAGTGAAATTTTCATGTATCTATAGTTATTCGTTTATGAATAACAATAAAATAAGGAAATCGCTACATGAGAAATCGAGTGAACATCCAATGTTGTAAAAATTTGAATTTCAAACGCTCATAAAAATTTAATTTGACTGTCCGGTAGAGATTTTTTTATTGATAAAGGTAGACAAACTTATGAGTAATCTTGTATTACATTTTCAAATCTTAGATTTAAAAAGAAAAATTTTTACGAATACTTAACTCAAAATAATTTGCTAATTTTCGTGATTTGTCAATTTTTGAACTTTAAATGCTTATAAAAAAAAACTGTAGCTAACGATTTTTAATATTTTTCATCTGCCTTTGAAACAATATAGTAGGAACCTTGTATTAAATTTTCAAGTATTTCTACTCAACAAACAAAGTTTTATTGATATTTTTAGAAAAAAAACTAAAATAAAATGGAAAATGAAAATGTCCCTAAACAGTTCATAATAAATCAAAATATTTTGAAAATGTTATCGTGTATAGAAAAGGCAAATATAAACAACCAGTCAAAATTTCATGTTCCTACAGTCATATGTTTTAAAGTTACACCAAAAACCAAATTCCGATTTTGTCAAAAACCTATTTTGCGTAAAAATTCCCGTTTTTCCTTCATTTTTATGTTGTTTTTCCCGGCGCTTGTGAAAACTATTGGGAATTTTAAATTTTGACCTCCCCAATGCACCAACGATATTCACTCTCCAATCGAACAAGATACTGAAGTCGAAAATCGAAGCATTATTTCGACTACTTATCGTGTACACAGACACAAAAATAAAAAAACACACATCATTGTAAAATCAATACATTCATCGTTTCACTCAGAATCTAAAATAAAAATATAAAAACACACATCTTTGTAAAATCAATACATTCATCGTTCCACTCAGAATCTAAAATAAAATCATTCATAAATAGTACAACATTTTACCACAATGATAAATGCATTATTTTAACATTGTCTTTTACTTTGTACGATGTTTGTGTCCTATAATAATTCCGGATTCGTTATTTGGTCATCCAGAAATCAGTTAAAGTTCTAAAAACAGTAAGATTATGAATACCCAGTGGCGGAGGCAAGGGTTCAAAGAAAGTCGGCAAATCAATAAGAGGGGCCTCTTACAAAATTTATCAGTAACATACTTATTCCCATTTCACAAAACCGATCTCTCTTCGTTCGCTAGAAATAATATCAATCAATAATCAATAATATAGTAACAAATCTTCTAATTAAAAATTGTTAAGTTTTTATTTATTTCTACAAATAAAACAAAATTAAAAGTAGGTATATAAAATTCCTGTGTATAGAATGTAGATTATAATTAAAATGTAGCTTGACGAAAAACCATGCAAATATATATAAAAAAAGTGAAGTCATAAAATTATTCATATTATTATAAAGGTTTAATTTGAGTTACACACTTCACTTTTTGCACTGCACACAAATTTTAGGAGCTGCTATGTACACAAAATTCGCTGATAAAATTATTATTTTATATTATAATTCACAAAAACAATAGTGACGGTAGACGGACCGGTCGGCTAGGTTGGAGAGTGAATTGGTGGTGTGGAGGCAATTACTCTTTGCCTCTATTTATAATTTTATACTTAATTTAATAATAATAATACTTATTTTAAATTTCAATCAATACTTTATAGTTATAGCAATTGTATAGCAGTTGTAAGAAACAATGTCCTAACCCGTTAAATGTATAAACATAATAATATGAAAAACATAGTGCAAACGAATTAAATGCACAGCCCAGTTTACCACATTTTTCAATATTTATTACGAATTTATCGCGAAAACGATTTCCAAGAAATCATGATTTACGCTGCTTATTAAGTAATAAAAGGATTGTTATTATACTTACAAAATTATTGTTTTTATTTTCATGCAATCATGAATTATATTATATATTAATTTATAATTATAAATAATCTTATTTGTGATCAATGGTAGTGGGTAGAATGTAGAATACGTAACTTAGATTTACCATTTACGTAGGTATACCTATGAGTAGGTATTTACTTCGATCTTTTCTACTTTATTTAATTATAATATTTTCTACTTTTGAAGTATTCCTATACATTTAAACTATTTTATTATTAAAACAATGGTAAATTATATTACAGTTTGAAATTTACTTTTTTTTTTGGTTAAAACTAAAAAAAAATCAACTTTATAATTTAGGTGGGCCTCAGTGCACAATTTAGGAGGGGGCCCCGTTGGCATTTGCCGACTAAACGACCGTTAAATCCGCCACTGTGAATACCTATATAATAATATGTAGGTACTTAGGTATACACTATAAATGTTAAGTTTCTAAGTGAAACCCGGCATCAATTTTATTCTGGGTTTTTGTTAAAATTTTTGTTTCACAATAACTTTATTATGGCGTATCAAACAACATAGGTACCTATATATATTAATTCTATGCACAGAATACAGTTAACAGATAAATTATAGATATATAACTATGTTTTGTATTTCAGTATTTATATATGCTTACAAAGAAGTTTAATACGTAAGTGATAATTAAAAAAACTATAATTATAATTAATATAATTAACTATAATAAACTATAAAATAAAATCCCAAACAGCATTTTAATAAATATTTGAATACAATTGGAAATCAAGAATTTAAAATTGATACAAGTATACAATATTGAATGTAAAATTTTTTTTATGTTTTAACCAAAATATTCATCAATGATTAGGTACCTACTGAATAATTAAATAGGTAAATACATTTAGTTATGCAAATTATACTTATTATTAACAATTGTAGGAAAGAGTATTTCAGTCTTGGTCTATGATTGATTAGTAAGTTCAAAATGTGTTAACAATTTAACATTTTCCCCTTGCGTACCTTCATTTCGTATTAACGTTAAATACTTACATAAAATTATAAAATATAAACGACTTTAATTAGATTTCAAACAATAATAATTTTGTAAGTTTAGTAAATACCATTTTTGTAAGGTAAACGGACAGTTTGTACTATCTATTGTTTGAGTTGCATATCGCGGACACTTTGTACGGTGAAAATAATTTGGTAAAAATCGATCGCGGACGTTTTGTACGGTATAAATAAACCGGGAAATATACCTTAAAAGATGAGATAAAATTTAATTGCTCAAAACTTTAGATTGCGAATCATGATCGCGATCAGTATGAGACATGTGTATGCAGTGCCGCACACTCAAAAATAAATAGGGAAATTGATTCGGTTACCTCTATATTGGCTAATAGACTAATGGCTATAGCCTATAATTATTTAATAGTTTATTTTCAATATTTTTATACGTAATAGAATTTTCATGATGTAAATATTTTGGAGCCAGGGGGTCCACCCACCCACCTACCAAAAAAATCAGGGGTAGCAACTGCTACCCTTGAACCCTCCAGTGTGCGCCACTGTGTGTATGGTGTCACAGGCCACAGCATTAAAGTATTAAAATATTAACTTATTCACTATATAAAATCAACAAAAATCAAACTAGCAAACTCAATCCAAAAATTTTTAAAAATGGGTAGAATATACTATTTTAAGAAAAAATCAATCTAATATTCGTTGGAATTGTAATAAAGTGACGTGTACGAGGAAAGTTACAATAACAAACCTTAATGAACCGGTGAGTTATAAGTTAAAAATCATATTATTTTCATAATACCTAAATCATATTATTATCATATTTTTTGATAGTTCTTTTACTCCACAACTATTTCCATTAATATTTTATTTTGAATCAACATATATTAACGGAAAGAATGGTGCATCAAGATTTCCTCTTGAAATTTGGAATGTCAGACACCAAACAATTAAGAACTCACACAGGACGAATAATTTTAGTGAAGGATGTTCAATAAATTGGTTGGATCGGTTAATCCAAGTTTCTGGACTGTTTTGCGGTCTTTGCAATTAGACGAATGCTCTAGTCATTTGAACAAAAACACAAGAAATAAAAACCAAAATACACAAAAGAAAATTCGTGATGCCTGTGTACAGCATGAAAGTAAAATAATAACTAATTTACAATTGCTCGAAATTATTTGCCATACGTTTAATTTTTAAATATATATATTACGTATATAAAATACGTACCACGAATTTATTACCATAAATATTATTATTATTTTTTTTTTATATATATGTTAACTACCTGTGTTTTGTAATAACAAATTAAACATTTTTTTTAAATAGTACAAACTTTCCGCCATGTATATTTTATTACTTTTTGAAATAGTACAAACTGTCCGCCATATATATATAATTACTTTTTGAAATAGTACAAGCTGTCCGCGGTTTTCATTTTTTGTGGGTGACCGTACAAAGTGTCCTACAACCTTTTTGTAACAATAAAGGCGAATATAAAGTAGGTAGGTACTTATCCTCTTTAAAAGAAATATTTAATTTTAAACAGAATCGATCAACACAATTTAACTGTTATTCATTTTATCTACAATCCAGTCGACAAAATATGACACCCTAGTATATACACCTGGATATTCTGGTACACCGCAGTTAAATCCGGCGGACACAACACCCACCAAATAATATTGACTACCACTTGGCCACATCAACGGACTTCCAGAATCTCCCTAGAAATACAATCAAAATTATAAATAAATTAAAATGTCACAATACACATTATAAAGATCCGCACATGACAAGCGTCTTTTTCGCCCGATCCAGCGCATATTATCCTATCGTCGATAATGATTTTTTTGCTGTAATAATATGCTCGTTTACATTCTGCATTATCTATCACGGGCACTTGAATTTCCATTAAGACAGAAGACAGCGGTCCCTCTAAACAATAGTTATAATATTTTATTACACCCAAATTGATAATATAATATATATAAAATAATATGACTTAGGTATATAGATACTCTTTATGTAAGGCATTGGTCGACTTACTAAGTGATTCGGAACCCCATCCAGCAACAAACGGTGCAGAGTCTAATAACTTGTTTGATCTATGATGAGATAAGACTGGCAAACAGATGGGTTGAATGAGCTCTATATAAAAAAAGAGTTATGTGTAAGCAGATAATATTATGTGCAATTTATGTATAGGTCTGGTAAGGGGTTAGCTTATATGCTACATACATATTCTACCTATTATCTAGAAATAGTTCTATAAAGACTCTATATTTATTTGATATTCTTTAACAAGAATAATAACGATAATAATAATAATAAAACTAATAGGAGGTATTTGCAAGTGTACAACAATATTTTACGACGATTATCTAGCATCAAATGTGTTTATTAAAACGTGTACATAGGCTCTTTGAAGTTACTTATAATGTGATAAATTTCAAATACCTATCAGTAATACCTATCGGTAGGATTACATTAAAGTATATAGGACAAGGAACGAATTTTGATTAGTTGATGATAAAAGTTACCTACTTAAAATTTGACTCATAGCAATGGGTGATTATCGACGGTGGATAGTTTTTGTACTATTCATGAATTAGAATTGATAGGTACATAATAATATATCGACCCTGGCCCATGATTGACCAATCAAACTGTGGGAGCCAGTGGCACAACTATAGTGGTGCCGGGGGTGCTTAAGCACCCCCCCCCCAACTTTTGAGCACAACCGTGTTCTATGTTGTTGTGATTTGAAATATTATTTTATCATAGATTTTCTTATCTTACATTCTGATTAGATATATACACTGTTATTGTATTAAAATCTTAAATTATAAAATGTAAATTCATAATTTTAATAATTGTTTTAAGAGATTTTTTAGGAGTTATAGACATACTCAGTACAGTACTACAAATTACAGTTCAAAACGGCTACATTCGGGAAGACCGAAATTATTATTAATAGTGTCACTGACTTATTTAAAAATACCTATGAGAACAGGTAGGGCATTTTCAGAATTATGGTTAAATATCGTACAGTTTTGTGAAAAAATTACATATTGTTGGAAGTTTCCGATCCAGGTTAGTTAGCTGTTATGTTAATACAACGACTAAGCAAACTATTTAAAAATACAATTTTTTAAATCGTCAAAACGTAAAACTTAAAAGAACTAACTAAAAAATTTAATAAATAATCTTTCAATTTCGAGACCACTACCAGACGAAATATTTAACACATTCGCTAATATCGATAGGAAATAATGTTTAAAACTATTTAATTTTAATATTATAAAATACCTACTACAAAAAGATGTGTTAACATTTTTTCTCTAATAATTGGTACGTATGATTGTGATACAAGGACTGGGTTTTTATGGAAAAGTATATTTATTTACAATTTACCAAGAATTATTTTGATTCAAAATTTGAACGTATTGTAATGTGTAAATTCTATGGTATTTTTTTTTTCATATTTTTGCATGCTATATACTATGGATTGACTATCAATTGCATATTTCAATATGATTGCAAACATAAAAGTTGCGTTTAAAATTTAATTTCCCGTTCTGATCATCGACGAGGCAAGGTGAGTGTGCTGCCGGTCTTGAAATATAAATCTATACTACGTGACAATCGCAGAAATTTCTAATTTGAAAATAAAAAAAATTTTGTAACTTCATATTGGAACTCAATCCAAAATAATAAGTATTACAATTTCCATATTCTATTAATTTTTCATTTATTTTTATAGCAGAATTATACTGACAATTTGAATTGTATTTTTATTAACATACCTAATATATTTTGTAATTATTACTAATTTTATTAAGATATTTGGTTTTCATGCATATTTTTGAATTTTTGAGCCCATAAATATGTTTATATTTAACAATAATTATTGTGAAACAACAAATTGTGAATTATAAAGTATTATCTAAATATTAGCAATAATTCGTAATATTGCGTAGTACCACCAGGATTTGAACTCATAGTTGTACCACTGGTGAAAGCGCTAATAGTCTTATTAGAAATTGAGAATATTCCAACTTTGAATTAACATTGATAGCGAGGTGACATTCCGTATCCCATAAATCTTAATTCGTGATAGGATTATTAGCTTCTTAGGATAGGTATTTATTAAATTAATATATTATAGCCTATAGGTTATAGATCATCAGTAGGTGCCTAACATAAAAAAATATTCAAATGTGACTTGTAATAATACAACTATAAAGAAGTTTTTAATTATTTTTAATTATATAATGTATTTGTATATATTTTATTTATTAGTATATAAACGCTGAATGGCTATTAACAAATGCAATGCCTTAGAAAATATAATAAACTTATTACAGAAATAATGAAACTTTTTGAAACTATTATACCTATAAATGTAATAGTTATAGTTATTGTTAGTTTAATTATTTTACAATAAACCAATAATTTAAGTAAATGTAAATACCTACTTTAGTTTCTGGGTGAAGTTAACGTGAGTTCTGTAATTATAAACGGTAAACATATAATGTTTTATTAGTATTTAGGTTGGTACTTTATTATTAATGGGTATTATTCATAAATTATAAATTAAATTGTTCATTCAAAGAAGTATTTAATATTTAATATTTATATAATTTATTTTATAATATATAGATAAAAATGCTAGTATAAAAAAAACGATATTAGCGTAGCTTCTATTTTTATACGAATATGTTTTTTTAATGTAATATTTTCACTATAATAAAAGGTACAAATTACTCACCTACCTACTTAATAAAATTTTATGCAAAAAATTACTAATTTCATCATATTATGTTATTCAGAATTAAAACGTTATCCAAGTTTTGCGTTTATCGTTATCTGTATATATAAAACAGTAAGCTGATTGACTGCTATCAACGCACAGCTCAAACCATTGGACGGATCTGGCTGAAATTTGGCATACAGATAGCTATTATGATGTAGACGTGCGCTAAGAAAGGATTTGCCAAAATTCGCATTTTAAATAGGTGCTGAAACAGGGACATTGAGATTCACGATAAAAATTGGAAATTTTATTTTTATTTATTTATAGTTGCCATTGGTTACAGTCTACATTAGAAATTAGCAATTATTTATTGGTTGCCATTGGTTATTCGGGCAGATCAGGTACAAGCTTGCATCAAATCGAATTATTGAACATTGCCTACCAGGGTGGCTGAGTTGCACTTACCGCAGCAAGTTACACCCAAAAGGAGTTCAACAATCATAATTTTTTTAAGCGTTGCGATTTTTTACGAGCAACCAAATTTGTTATATTAATCCACAGTATTATATCAAAATAAACTTGGTATAACTTTGATACTTTAGAGTTAAATCATACACTTCCGTACAAACAGCACGGGGTCCGCGATCTACCGCAGGTAGATTGCCTACCTGATAATGTACTGCTGCGATTCAGAATTTTTATTCCGGGCAACGGAAAAGATAAGATAAATTTTGAACACCATACACCGAATATTGAATAATGAATTGAACAAAGTTTGAGTCATATTGAGTTGATACATTTAACGGGCGACGAAGTGCACGGGATCAGCTAGTTTAGAATAAAAACGTTATTTTACCCAACATTTTCCAACAACCCAGTAAGTACTCGTAATTTACTACTCAATTTTGTTCAACATCGTGACCAGAAAATTACAATTTATTATTTTATTAATATTTAATATTGATATAAATGGTATTCTATATACCTAACACCTAGGTATTTTATATAATTACGTTGGAAATTATAATTGAATAAGTTAATAAGCTAAAAAAATAACTTTATAAGTTTTAACGAGTTAACCACCTTTGGATTTTCAATACAGGGTTAGAAATCGTTCTACCCATGATTGCGTTAATTGTTTTAATATGTAACTAATATAAATAAAACGGTTTTAACAACAGTATACAGTGTGATCACAATATTAGGAAGCACTGAATATCTCAGATGGGTGTCTTTGTATTGAAATGGGGTTTTCGGGGCGTGATAGGGAACACTTGAATACATATTTTCAGACCAGTTTCAAATTTTTAGCTCTCTTGGTACACGCATGCGCAATACGACTACTTTTTTTTATAGCAACCCCAGTTTTTTACTGCAGATTCGGGCATAGTATTTTTTTTAAACTTTTTATAAGTTTTCTTCTATTTTAAAAACTGACCAAGTTAGAGTAAAACAAAAATTAGATTCATGCATAATTCGTATTTAGGGGAACGTGGGGCATTTCAATATTTATGTCTATTGTAGGTCATACTGATTTAAAAACTTAATATATAGATTCCCGGGGCTAACAATATCATGTAATAAAAATTGCATGTTCTGATGTTCATATATCAATTATCAGTTATAAATTAAAATCATTACAAGTGCCTTTTATCAATTGATTGATATAATAAACTGTTATTTTGAAATATTTTTATGATTTACTTACTGTACCTTAAATTTGTTTTTGCGGTTTATATGGCAAATTCGTCCGTCAAAACCGTTTCGAGCGGGAGAGAACCGAGAAGGCTACAGTCATAACTAAGAAACGAAATTTTCACCACATAATAAGGAGAAAATTTACTGTGCAACGTTGTTTTTAATTTTTCGATATCACAAATACAAAAAAGTTCTTACTGTTTCGAAATTCATTATGTTTGCGTTTTTCAAACTCAAATAACTTTTTTTTCAGTCCTGATATCAAAAAAATCAAAAAAACGTTGCACAGTCGAAATTCCCCTTTCTCTGTGGTGAGAATTTCGTTCCTTAGTTATGACTGTAGCCTTCTCATCGGTTCTTCCCCTCGCCAAACAGTTTTAACCTAAAAATTTCAATTTTATCGAATATTTATGGCTGTAATGTGCTGCAGCCTACGGTCGTTGCTACAGCGACTACAATATCCCCCACTCATAGGCGTGACTAGACTTCGTCAGCAGGGGCAGCCTAGCTAATAACCGGCGCTACCTTATTAGTGAACTAAAAAAGCCCTATACACCCAATTCGTATTTTTTCAAGCCCCCTCCCCTCCACAATGAAATATTTATATAATGTAAAAAAAGCCTAAATCATCTATTTACAATAATAATCTACAGTAACCTCAGAAATATTATTCATCTACAGCCTTGGATTACACCTCCTAACTACAAATCAAAAACAATACAACAATAATATCAATAATACCTAGATGCGTACTGTAGGTACCGTCGTCGTCTGTCTCAAGTCTTTATAGTAGGTTTTTCCGATTTCGGAAATAGTCAGAAAATCAATCTTTGTAAGTAAATGGTAATTATAACGATACCCACACAAAAATCATGGTTTTTTAAAAAAAAAAATGTTGTAACCTTTCCGACTTAAAACTCGGTTGACCGGCACCTTTTAAAAATTGAAAGGGCAGCCCAGGCACCCTAGGCTGCCACCGTAGACACGTCTATGCCCCCACTACGATGAAATTATATTTGCCCGTATCTGAGCCGCGTCGCTCGCTTTGGTCACAGCGCCCGTAATAATGACATTATTACAGAAATAGGTTCGATATTATGTAATCGTATCTGTCTATAATAGCTGTAATAGTATAATACTATAATATAATAGGTACTAAGTTAAAAATACAAATGTGTTACCAAATTACTGTTTCGCTAAATGCCAGTGTTATGCTTCAAGCTTTCAACAGTCAACTACCAACGTTGTTTTTTATTTTGTGACTGTTATTTATTAAAATGTCGCCAAAAAAATTTCGTACAAAAATAGGGCTGTTGGAAAAAAAGGTTTTACGTAAATTGTTAAATAATTTAAAAAATAAAAAATCGTAAGTAATTTTTAATATTTTATAATTGAACTTTACTTTATCTAAAACGTTATTTTTATAATTATTAATTTTATAAATGTATGCAATTTGTAAAGTAAAATATTTATTAAAAAATAAATTGTTGAATATAAACTCAAAATTCTTAACCAAATTCTAGAATTTAGAAGTTGGAACTTGTTATGTAACACATGAGGTTCCTCATAAGTATAGGGCATGGGTTATTTGAATGCTCATATTAAAAAATCAACATCAAATATATTCCCTTTTAAAAAAGGCATTTATGACCTAAACACTCTAAAAAATTCCGTACAAACATCCAAAAAATATTCTTTTAAAAAATCCTTTTAACATTATAGTCCCCCCCCCCAATTTTATTTTATTTTTTATAATTTTCGAAGAAGTGTTAGTGAAATACTGAAACTGTTCATTCAACAATTTCAATCCAGCGTCCTGACCATTTTTTTCAAGTTTTAAATACTTTCTTAATATTTTATGGAGTTCTAAATTTTGATTAGTCTATCTGTATTTATAAATAATTACTATACCTACCTACCAAGTATTATACTGGCTACTGCACTTTATGCAGTGCTGAAAATTTGCAATACATGTTTTGTAATAAACAGTATATTGAAAATAAAAATCACTAAAAAATGAAAAACACTATTTACTAATTTTAAGATTATATGTATAGTAATATAGACATAATATCGGATACAGAATGCAGTGAATTTGCAGAGTAAGTATAAGTATAAGTTAAATTAGTCTAATAGGTAATAAATATTCCTATATTTCCTATATTATTGTTTTATTTTATAAATTATTTGCCATGTGCGTACCTATCTGACTTATTATTATAGAAGAAGTTTAAACGTATCATCAATAAGTATAGATTCAATAAACAACCAATAGAATCATGTTCTTTAAATCGGTGAGTTTATAGTGAATAATACAATAATTGAGGGGTGGAAATCCAAAACGTACTATTGCCAAAATACTGATTTTTCAGGAGAAGCGATTTTCTGTATTTTAATACATTTTCAATAAAAACAAACCAACTACAACCAGCCAAATCAATGTTAAAAAAAGTTTTTTTTTTTAATTATTTAATAATATAATTATTTATATTTAAAATGACTCAAATGTGTTAAATATTCTAGAGTTATATTTTTAATTTAATTTAAAACTTAATTAAAATTTTGAAAATTAAATTTTAGTACGTTTTGGAATAACAATTTTATTTCAATATATATAGGTATTATACGTACAACATGGGTAAAAGTACGTTTTGGTGGAATATAAAAAAAAAGTTCATTTTGGAATAAATAGTTCGTTTTGATGGTTTGTTCCTATCCTTTTAACATGGGCAATAGTACGTAATGGCGTAAAACTATATCGATATTTTTTTCATGAGAATCGATACCTAACTCGATTTCGTCAATTTTGGCAATAGTACGTTTTGGATTTCTACCCCTCCATTATGGTATTTGTGGTCTTAGTATGATTAACATTGTTTAACAATTGTAATAATTAATAAATATACTAATATACGAATATACTTACATATCATTATAGTATACTATAGGTACTATAACAGAGATGATCTCAACCTATCTAACCTTTTTATTATAAAAATATTTTAGATCAAATACTTGTATTTAGAAAATAACGATATTAAATTAAAAACTCAAAGCTTATATTATTTCCAAGTACAAGGTCAGCTAAGAATAACAAATACAAATTTATGTTATGTTGTCATTCACTCTAAATCATGGACTCACATATTGAATATCGAATATGATGAATTTTTTTTGAATAATAAAATGGAAAACCAGCTAAAATTGTAAGTACCTTTATATATCATAATAATAATTGTATATGAGTTAAGTAACAATTAAACAATTACATAAGTTTAAACTGCTTATAAAATAATTTTCTTAGGTTTTATTTAGATTGTCTTCTTCCGGAAATTATTGATTCCAAATTTGGAAAAAGATTGTTAAAATCAGATATATCTGAACCTAAAAGAATTCAAGATGAGCTGAATAAAAAAACGAAAAATAAATAAGTTTTGTTTACTATTTTGTACAATTTTTATAGTCATGTCCAGTGTAGGTAGGTACTTATACCATAGGTACACTCGTTATACTAAGTATAAAATATTTATATATATTTATAATATATAGGTATAGGTACCTAATAGAATAAAAATTAAGTTATTAAAAATTGGCATTGGTTATTTTTTTATAATATAATTTATGACATTTTTAAATGATTTAGTATTATTTAAACTGTTATTTATAATATTTTTCATTAAATTACCCTCCTAATACGCTCAACATTTTATTTTATTTCCACTATAGGTAATGACAATTTTTGAGAAACCTTACTTATTTATCAACAATAATTTTTAAAAAAACTAATAAAAATCGAAATATTCTAATGCCTATAAATAGCCCAAAAAGAGTCAAAATATATTATTGTTCAATTTTTATATTTTTACGTAGGTACGTAATTGAAGGGTCCGGTATACTCCGGTGCAACAACAGTAAACAAGGTATATATTTGGTGATTTTGACGAATATTTAAACACAACCAAAGGAATATTTATACTTTTACTTTTTTTATTTGATTACATAAATATTATATATTTTATTTAAATATAAATATATACCTAATATAATCAACTATACATTATAATATAATTGCATAATATACACTGTAGAGTGTAACCATAGGTACAATAATTACAGTTGATTATATTAGGAATAAATTTATAATAAAATAAAATATATAATAGGTATGTAAGTAAATAAAAAGACTATAAAGATGTTCCTTTGGTTGTGTTTAAATATTCGTCAAAATCAAATATTTGGCGTAAAATATTTTTAATGAGAAAAGTAAAAAAGTTTGTAGAACGATTTAAGCTATGGTAAAAAATATATTTTGTATGATAGGTATATACTATAATGGTGTATGCAATTAACTTTTAGCGTATGTTGTCATATTTTATATAGATACATGCAATGACATTTTCAAATGTAATTTTTTTGGAAAAATGAATTTAACGTACTGTAGTAAAAACTAATGCCTGTAATACAAAATTTAATTACTAAACTAATATTTAGATATTTCGGTTACTGTTATAAATTCTATATTATATTTACTGTATTAGTATTAGTGCATTCAGCATTGTATATATTTTGTATAGAGTAAGTATCTAAAAATGCAATAAATACAGGTCGGGTAAGTACGAGCGAATATTAAAAAAAATGTAAATGTACGTGAAACGTGTATGCATTTTATATTTACACTATGCGCCAAGGTTGAGAAAATAATGAACGTCGTTCCGAAAGAGCACAATCGTCGGCCAGTGTGGGCTTAATCGTCCGCGTGCTTGCGCATCGCAACAGCGCGTTCTCTCGGTCGTATTTACGTTTTACTTTATGTGTAGTGTAGCTCTTAAGATTATTTTTAACACTATAAATTATTAAAAAAAAAATAAATGTTGTGTTTACTAACGACGGCTGAAGTCAAGTGTAATCATTGGGGCACAATGGGGCACCTTTAACGTACATCACCCCAGGAATTTTTGCAAATGTATTTCATCTAGATATTTATAGTACCTAGGTATGTGATTTGTATGAATTTGAAAATGTATTTTCAAAATTTGTACGAAACTGGTTTTACCATTATTGCAAAAAAACAGTGGGTGGGGCCGGGGTGATGTGATTTCAGCCCCACCCATGTTTAAAAATTATATATTCATAGTTTTAACGTCATTATGTTTTAGTACGTCATTTGTATATGTATTTGTGCGATCACTCCGGAAAAATGTACTTCGACCCTTAGGCGGCATATCCTATTTATAAATTTATGGCATCCCCCCAGCCCCACCCATACTTGAAGCATTTAGTTTTTCTTCTTTTTTTTTACGCCAACTTTTAGTGCGTCGTTTGTATGTATTTGTACGATCACTTTACGATCACTTTACTAATACGACGTATTTTTTTTTTTTTAATGTACCTATTTAATACATTTAAAAGTTAAAATTTACAAGCACTTATTAATTTTGTTATTGTACAATTATTATATATTAAAATATATTCCTATAAATATGATATAATATATTACATTATGTAGATTGTAGGTATATGCAAGTTATACAAGTTATTTAAATAATTACAAGTTTAAGTTGATTAATGTAATTGTATTTATATAAAATGAAATAATATTTGAGGGACGTCCCAATTTTTCCCCAGGTAATGGGGCAAAACGGGAAAATTATACTTAAACCTACTTTGACCTTTAACACTATGAGACTTAACTGAATATTTAAAACATGCTAACATATTATTATATTAATAACCATATCCTAAATATTACACAGTTCAAGTTCCAAATCAAAAACACAATTTTTGAGTGAATTATAGCTTCTGATACCTTAAAGTCCCCGTTCTGCCCCACCTTCCCCTACTGATATTTTCATTTATAACCACTGGAAATAATAAAATAAGTGCCAAATAAATGTTTAATGGTTGACAGAGTGACCGAGCGCTCGTCGGTTCGAACTCGGTCACGGGAGGCATTTTTCTTTTGTTAGTCACGGTGTCCGGAGAGAGAGGCCGTCAATGCCCCCCCCCCCCCCAGGGCATGGCACATACCTACTGATGCCCACTCAAAAATTGTGCCAAAACAAACACACACGTAGGTATATGCCATGCCCAGGGGGGGATGTCGCCATGTCGGCCTCTCTCTCCGGACACCGTGACTGCGCCAGAAGAAAAATGCCGCCCGTGACCGAGTTCGAACCGGTGACGGTGCGCGCTGCAACTGACGCCTTAGTCCGCTCAGCCACTCCGTCCCCCAATTAAAAATTTATTTGCCACTTATTTTATTATATCCAGTGGTTATAAATGAAAATTGCATTAAACGCATATTATGCATAAATCCAATTTTTGACTTACTCTAACTTGATCAGTTTTGAAAATAGAAAAAAACTTTTTAAACAATAAATGTTAAAAAAAATACTCTACCAGAATCTGTAGAAAAAAACAATGGTTGCCGTTTAAAAAAAAACAAGTCGTATTGCGCATGTGAGTGAGCTAAAAATTTTAAACTGGTCTGAAAATATGTATTTAAGTGCTCCCTATCACCTCCCGAAAACCACATTTCAATAAAAAGACACCCATCTAAGATATTCAGTGGTACCTAATATCGTGATCACACTGTATATAGGTACTTTAAAACTCACAATAGGACAACAGTAGTACAGACTATACAGAGTAGACAAAGTACAGAGTGAATACAAAATAAGTCTATATAGGAATAGGACATAGGTACTCTATACTTCTACAGCGCAATTATTGGGGCATCATTAATCACTATTAATAATAATAATTATTATTATTATTATTACACTAGGTATTTGCTATTGGCAATTCAATTTAAAAGTTATCAATAACTCCAAAAAAATGAAAGTAGGTACCTAATGTCCCGGATACGGAATACAATATAATCAATTCTTAGATTTTTTTCCAAGACAAAAATAAATAGCATGAAATAAAATATATTTCTACGGCACCAATATACCTTACTTTTAAATAAACGGATTTTAAATTTTCAAATAATTTTGTTATTTTTTGTTTAATGATAATATATTATACATATATTTTGTTATTCGTTATGCTTTTTTTTGCAGTATTTAATTATTTTTGATTATCGCTTTCCGTTATAATTACGTTTACAAATTTCAATCGTTATTTGTCAAATATAACGTTATTTTAACGTTTGCAAGCCCTGGTATATATACAATAAAATGTGTCACTATAATATTGTAGTAGTGTATAATATATTATATCGATGACCACATATTAGTCAAGATTAAAAAAATACTTACCATTGAATATAACACTTTTTTCTAATTTTAATAATGCAATATCATTTATGTATGATTGTTTTTCGTTATATTGTTCATGTACCATGATTTGTGAAATTGGAATATCTATTGGTTCAGATCCATCAGTTACATTAGGATCTAAGTTCAAATCGCCTAAACGCACAGTGACCCTGAAAAACTCAATAATGTGAATCTACGATATTTAATAGGTATATTAAGGTAAATAAATATAAAATAAATAACACAATAAAATGTCTTAATATTAAACATATATTGAAATTTAATGTTATCAACAATTAATTTGATAAACAATAACTAAAAACACAAAAATAAAAATGTTTACGGGGGTGGGGGGGGGGTTCAAACCCTGACCAGGATCAAAAATAAAAAAATTTTGATATTATTGATGAATTTCTTATTATTAACACAAACATACGTTATAATAGTATGACTATCGAGTAAACACTATACTTACGAAAAAATATTTCATAACGAAATTATGGGTGCCGTATATCAATCAAAATAGACCTTTGATTTTACACAGTCAGTTAGTTGCGTGAGGACATAAATACATATTCATTTTGTCATTATCTTGACCGACTCGATCAGACAACGGAGAAAAAATCGATTACGTTATAATCGTTGAATTTCCAGTGAAATGATTCTATTTTTATACCTAGCACTATCTTAAATGACCATGGTTAAATATTTAATTACGTTCATTCTGTTATGTTCTGCCGTTGGAGAAGTTTATGTCAAAAACTATTCATTGAACTCCATATAAAGTTTATAAACCATAGGTAAGTATTTAGAAAATATTAATTAGAATTTACATCATTAAAATTGTTTATTAACAAAACATTAAAGTTTAAAATATTAAAATGAATTATAAATACACATGACTGGGAGAGTTAATGATTTTTTTTTTTAACTCAGTTAAGTTAATATGCTTGCACATATAGTATATATTGTATTTTTAAGTACAGAATGAAGTAAAGTGCTGGTTGAACTATCCAATAAAAAATGGAGACTAGAATTTTAATTATAAATAATTAATAATATAATATATATAATATTCTGTACTTATACTATGTGCATATTAAATAGTACCTATTTAACTGCCATGAGTTATGTAAACCTTTGTATTTGTTTGTTATTTTGCCTATTAATGTTTATACGTGTAATGTGTTTGATTGTTAGGAAAATGGGTAGTTTTAAAGAGAAGGTTTTTGTGTTGGTTATTTTTTTTTTGAACCTCCCCCGAGCAAATTTGAATGTACCGTATCCAAGATATAATTTATAAAACTAATTTCAAGAAATTCGGTTATAAGACAAACGGGTGTTTCAAGAACAATGCACCAGTGTGTATCAAAGATATGTTTTGGCAAAACTGTTGTGTCAAAACTGACACCCAAGGCCCAAAAGCGAGACTTAGTTGATTCTCCACCGTTCACGGGCCCGGTAGGAACAAAAAATGGAATGTTTTGTTTACAACACATTTTGATATAATGACAATAAATTCAGGGCCGGATTTAAACATTATGGGGCCCAGTGCAAAAATATTTTGGGGCCCTAAATGATCCATAACAAAAATTGCATACCTACCTAAACTTATTTCATGCGTAAAATATATTTATAGACTATAGCAGGGGTGGCCAACATGACTATGTACGTGAGCCACATGTATTAACAAAATTGTATCAAGATCCAAATTATCTAATGTGTACTTCTATACCACAAAAGTAATAAAGATATATTGGAATTTTGGAAGCATATTCCTATATTAAAATACCCAAATATTAAAAACTGTGCGGTAAAATTTATATCAATTTTTGGAACGACGTATTCATGTGAATCAACAATGAAAACAATGAAAATAAAAATAATTAAGTCAAAATATCGTTCAAATTTGACTGATGATCATCTTACAGAATTACTAAGAATTGCTCTTACATCAATTCAACCAGATCTTAAGAAGCTTACTAAAAAAGCAGACACAAAAAAAGTACCACGCAAACAAAATTAGCTTAATGTTTAATTTTTTAATTTATTATTCATATTAATTAATTTTTTTTTTGTTTGATTTAATCTATATTATATACACTATAATACTATAGCCTTAAATAAATACAATAAAAACATTTTTTTTATAAATGTATACAAAAAAAAAATTAAAATATTTTGGTTTTTGTAAATAAGACCGCGAGCCGCATACGACTGTGACGAGAGCCGCATGCGGCTCGCGAGCCGTGATTTGGCCACCCCTGGACTATAGTTACAACTAAAAATAAATAAATTGAACAAGTCATACAGTAATATATTATTTATTTTATTAATAAAAAAATATAATCTATGGCTAAAATGTATTTAATTAAATATATATATATATTAATAAACTGTACCAAAAATTTGTATTTATATTTTTAATAAAGAAAATAGTCAATTAAAAGTTAAGATTATTATTACAGTCATTAACCTATTATGTTTACATAGAAAATAGAATATTATAAATTGCATACTTTTCTTGATTTCTTTTCTGCAAAGTCATCTATAATATCATCAAATGACAGATTATCCAACACATCACTTTCAATGCTCATAACTGATAAAAAGTTCAAACGATCTTCATTCATTGTAGTTCGTAATCTATTTTTTATAATTTTCAATCTTGAAAGCGTGCGTGACTTGTGACTGTGTGCGTAGTAAATGATTATTAGTATGTGTACGTGTCTCGCACTACACGTCTTCACCCTGTAATACTCGCTTTACTTCTTATCTGCTAATTGACAAATAACTACATCAATGTATAGTAATACATAATAATAATCATTGCATATAAAATAACAATACGCACATAATGTATATTCATTTATTAAATATTTCTGAAAACTGATTTGAATCCGTTATTATGTATGTCTACTAGAGATCGGTCAGTCAACATTTTAAAAATTCTGAATTCCGAATAATTAATATTCAAATTCAGAAATTTCAAAATATTCAAATTAAATTATAGTTGTTGTTGGGGGAGGTGGTAAAATTGGGAAAAGTGGACTGACCGTTCTCAATTAGATATAATAACGAATTCAAATCAGTTTTCAGAAATATTTTTGCATTATTAGGTCGATCGGTAGAATGGTCAAAAGATAGGTATGTTTTGACTAAAATAACTGCACGTCACCGATCCCCTTAATATCCATTCTCTAATTATTATAATAAATTTATAAATATAAATTTATATATAAATATTTTCTACTTCGTATAGATTATTAAAATTATTTAATTTTAAATTTATTATAAATATTACTTACTTAAACAATTGAACAGTACAGACTCATGAGTATTCTTGGCTGATCATAATGAAGTAGGTAACGAGATTTAGTCGAAAAGTGGAATGTACAAAGTAATAAATAATTCACAATAAAGGCATAAACGCTATAAACAGCGATAAGCCGATAACGATTATAGACGTCTTGAATTTTCCAACATTTTACATTGTGATTTGTGACAGATTACATTATGATTTTTATATATACTCGTATAAACATACACATGTAATTATATAACCCGCAACTTTACGTCACCGTGATAATGCAATAACAACAACTGTAGTATACTACAGTCATTACCCCATAATGTTTAAATCCGGCCCTGTACTGTAGTACAATTTAATTTATATTTTATACCTAATTCATTTTTATTTTCAAAACTATATTTTTTTTAAAAATATAGTTTGAGAACTAAAAATTTGGGTTCCAAATTGCAATTTTATTTTTTTAATTTTTTAATTTTTTTTTTTTTCATTTCTGATTCGAGTCTCGGGGGCCCCTAAAACTTAAGGGCCCGGGGCATATGCCCTTAATGCCCCCCGTCAAATCCGGCCCTGAATATATTAATGAATACATCAACCTATGGTTTACAATAATATTAATACATTGTTATATTAAATGAAGGTACCGTAATTGTTAACATAAATATATAGTCTTAAGACTACTAGATACACTTTATGAACAAAGGGGTCATAATTAGATATTCTAGCATTTCAAAGGCTAGAGAAAAAAGTGACCCCCCCCCCAATTTTTTCTGGCTAGGGCACTACTAAGGGGCAAACACGGATCGGCAGCAAAGGTCGTGATTTTCGATGGTGTCGTTCTAAACTCTGGTCATAATATAATCGATTAGTTTTAATAATATATACCTACATAATATTCTTTACTTAAAATTGAGTTTAAAACAATAATGACATAATATGATAATCATTAGGTAGGTATGTCAAAATATTGTAAATAAAAAGAAAGAATTTTAAACTGATTTTTGGATTTAATGAACATATTAATATTATATAAGTACCTATACTTACAATATTTGTTTTGAAGAATTGACGGTGCAGTGGGCAGCTGTTAAAACGTATCTGTCTGATATCAAGGCCCCGCCACAATTCCACAAATAATATGGACTTAACAAACCCAATTTTATTTTTGGAAATCGATACCCAAGGGCTACCACCCAGGGCCAAGCACCTACAAAGAAGGAAAAATCAATAATTGTAATTATAATTGAATAAAACTGTATATACGTACAGGTGGTTTAAAACTAAAAAAAAATAATCGCGCAAACAAATTACAATTTAATTTTTTCCAAACATTTACCTACCCAGTTCACTTGGCATTCCTCCAAGAATTCGAATTTCACTAGTATTAGTCCGACCACAAGTTTCTTGTGAAGGCAATTTAATCGACGAAACTGTTTCGTAAACTGTTGGCCCTGATGAATAATTTTTTGGGATAAACCAAAATATAAAATATACAATTATATAGGTGCCTAATAAATAACATTATTATGAAGGTAAAAAAAAAACTAACCATTATTATTGGATTGTGCAGAGAATACAGTCTGGAACACGAATACCATACAAATAATAAATGTTGTTTTGCCCATGTTCAATTTAGAAGACGTTTACTAGTCGTATAGGTACCTAAATAAAAAAAACTTTTTGAAATTTTAGTGACAAAAAAAAAAATGACCCCGACGTGATTTGAACACGCAACCTTCTGATCTGGAGTCAGACGCGCTACCGTTGCGCCACGAGGTCTCATATTTAGGGTGAGCAAATTTAAATATTTAAATTAAATCATTTTTCATAATAATAATATTATAAATAATAATAATTGTTATTATTTATAACATATTATGTTAATTACAAATTAATTATAATTTACAAATAATAATAGGGCATATCATAAAAATAATTATCTAATCATGCGTTGATTGGTAAAGTTAAAATAAAAATAAAATTCTACAATTAAAAATATTCACATGTAATATCCTCCGACAGTTATACCACCCATCAGTGTCCCAGTAGGTATAATAGGTATACCATTATGAAATATTAAAAAAGTTATAATATTGTAAAACCGAGTATGATGTCGACCTCTGACGTACACATTTCCCCCACTTCACGCAACCAAAATTAAAATCGAAAATCAATACTTGGTGAATTATAATAAAATATAAAATCAAACGAGTTGGGTATCTGAATAAAAAACAATATTCTGGGTTTGAGTATATTAATTTACGTTTTCTAATATAATTTTCTCGACCTACACCATTTATTGTAAATTGTAATTGACAGAGTAATAAAATATGTCGATTGAGAGGACGTCACAACGTGTGTGAAGACGTCACACCCGCTTATTATGTTGTATCCGTCTTACACACGTACGGCAAAGCAAAAACAGTTTTGGCTAGGGAAAGAACCAAGAAGGCTACAGTCATAAGTCATAACTGAGAAACGACATTTTCATCACTTAAAAAAGAAGATCTTTTGCTATGCAATATCTTTTTATTTTTTCGATGTCAGAACATCAAAAAAAGTTATAAGAGTTTGAAAAACACAAATAATAATGGATTTTGAAACAATAATAACTTTTTTCGTATAACTGATATTGAAAAAATTAAAACGATATTGCACAGCCAAAGTTCTTCTATTTATGTGGTGAAAATTTTGTTTCTTAGTCATGACCAGGGCTCGGGACTTATAACACTTAAAATCATAAATATAAGTGCTTAAAAACATCATTATATGCACTAAAATAAACATTTAAAAAAAAGGTGGGCAAGTGGGTGTCGCTCAGCTGTACAGTAGGTTACAAGTGGGTCACTGTATAATGGATGATATTAAATTTGAATTCAACGATATAATATCATTGTATAAGAAAAACGATTCTGAGCGGAGACGGTATGTCAGTCTATATATAAGACATATTATATACATATCTATGGTATTAAACAAATAATTGACCTATAATAGGCTTTTTTAAGTTGCTTAATTTTTTTAATGACAACGCAGTCGGTTTTAATTTCAATACCAAATGAGAATATATTTTAAGTACTTCGATATATAAAACGTGCATAGTTGGGTGTCATTCTGCTGTACAGAAGGTCACAAGTGGGACACTGTAATGGAAGATGCTAAATCTGAATTCAATGATATAATAATATCATTGTTATACGAAAGACGATTATGAGCGTAGTCGGTTTGTCAGCTTAAGATATTTTATATTATATGTATATTATTATTATTAATAGGTACCGTAGCCAGTAAGTTGAATTAATATCTTTTGCATATTATTATATTTGTATATATTAATTGAATAATATGCTTTAGAAGTTTCAAATACCCACGAATAATTTTTTTTAATTACAAGGAAATAACTAATATATGTATTCTTGGACCTTAGACTATATGTTTACTGTTTACATATTTTTGGTTACAGTATAAACTACTTTCATGGAATCTTATTTTAAACATTTAATCCTAACATACAAAATTATTAACTGTAAATAGTTTGTAAATTTTGTCAAAATTTAATCTTTAATTGCTTATAACATAAATCTTGCCTATGTATTTTAAATATTTTTAAAATGCTGTAACAATGTGTTAGGAGTCTTGTATTAATTTTTCAAACTTTTTGACCCAACAAATAAAAATGTATTGACAATCATAAAAAAATAAAACTAAAATAATTTTAAACTTTAAATGTCCGTAAACATCTCAATAAGAGACAAAATATTTTGAAAATGTTTTCAAGTAAATTAAATGAAAAATTAAATATTTAGTGGCATTTTCATGTACGTATCTAAGAAAATGGTTTTATGAGAATTTGTTAATTTACGTGTCAATATGTTTAACTTCAAATGCTCGTAAAACTTTAATTTGATTTTCTTGCAAAGTTTTTTTATATGTTAACTGTAGGAAAACTTAAGGGGAATCTTGCAATAAATTTTCAAAGCTTAGATATAAATAGAAATATTTTAATGAATTTCTAACTCAACATTATTTGCCAATTTTCATGATTTTATTTTGTAAACATTTTAACTTTAGGCGTTCAAAAAATTGTGAATTTACTCTCTACATTTTTTATTTAAAATAACAGCCACATATGAGAAACTTTGTATTACATTTTAAAGTTTTTTACCAAGCATAAATTATTTTTAAATAACTAATAAAACTCGTAATTTTCTTATAAATATAAATATAGTTCAAAATGAGTCGCAATATTTCTGAAAATGTATGGATAGATATAGATATGTATACGTAATAGAAATGGCTAATATAAATATTCAGTGGAAAAGTCATGAATCTACAGTAGTTTTTTTTAAGAGTTATTCCAAAAACCAAAATAAATTTTGTCAAAAACCGATTTTGCCTAAATATTCCTGTTTTTCCTTAATTTTTATTGTTTTTCCTGGTGCTTTTGAAAACTAATGGGAATTTTTAATTTTTACCTGCTCAATGTACCAACTAGATTAGGTTGCCGTGTATTCATTCAATGCATTTAATTTTTTTGTACTCTGTGTTTTGATATTATATGTATCGAAATGACGTAAATATTGAGCGTATTATACAAGTTTATTATATAAGTTACGTACATAAAAGTATAAAACAATGCCACGTTTCCTCAGGAAATATTGGTCGACAGACTCGGAATTCACAATTAGTCCAGCCGTTTAGGAGGAGTTCAGTTACATACTTGGTATAATTTTGATACTTTAGAGTTAAATTATAAAGTTACGTACAAACAGCACGGGGGTCCTATTACCTACCAAATAATATACTGCTGCGAATCAGAATTTTTATCCAAGGTAACAGAAGAGTTAAGATAAATTTTGAACACCACACACCGAATATTAAATAAGGAATTGAACAAAGTTTGAGTCATATAGAGTTTGTACATATTATAATGGGAAACGAAGTGCACGGGATTAGCTATAATATATAAAATTATTTTATAAATGAATGTTTGTGTGTATTGTAATGTTTTACTAATTTAAAAATGTATACATTTGGTTTTTTTTTCATTCATCTGATATTAGTACGGTTATGTTAAGTTAGGATTTTGTATCAATCGATTATATTAATCCACCATAGGCGGAATACGACAAACTTGGTATAACTTTGATACTTTAGATTTAAATCATACACAAACAACACGGGGTCCGCGATCTATCGCAGGTAGATTGTCTACCAGATAATAAACTGCTGAGAATCAGAATATTTATACCGGGCAACGGAAAGGTTAAGATGAATTTTGAACACCATACACAGAATATTAAATAACGAATTGAACAAAGTTTGATTCATAACGAAGTGCACGGGATCAGCGAGTATATATATAGCCTCCAAATACTGTAAAACTAAATTAAAAGAATAACAATGGTTTTATACTTTTAAATAAACTTTTTTATACTACTGTGTCTATGTGTTGGACTAATACCATCCTGTCTGCCTACTGGTTGTCGGTAAAGCGTTGTGATCCTATAAAGATAACCGTAAATCGAATACATACCTAAAACCAAATTATTTTTGCTGATTTAATTGTTTGCCTCCGGTGTAACAGCTAGACTGAAGTGGGTACGATGTACAAAAGCTAATGACGCCGGAAAGTGGCAGCGCTTTGGACACATAATTATTGTTTTCTTTTTGAGTTACAAAACTCAGCGCCACCACCGTTGAGCGGCGGCCAGCGTAACAACAGACTTCTATAATCTCCACACCTATATCTTCACGGTCGATGTGCGTACAACGTACCTATATGGAGTATGGGGATATAGTTTGGGATATAGAAAAAAAATATACTGTGTAAGTTAAAAAAGATTAGTCACCATGTACAAATAGGTAAACAAGTAGGTATATGTAAAATTTATATTACACAATAATATAGGTATTATTATAGGCCGTATATCGGATAATTGGTAGGCGGTAGGCACGGTTTTTTAACATCTTAAACACGATGCGACGTACGCTGACTTTCAGTCCCCCCTCAGAATATCCCAAGTTAAAAATATTCACATTAAAAATATCCCATATAAAAAAAAACCACCATTAATGTATGGGTATTATCCCTTAGGTATTTTATATAATCTAAATAATCAAATTGTATTAAATGTGTTAACTATGTGAGTACTATATAGTATATTCTATCGTTTGAAATTGTTTTATGAGATGTAAACAGTTTTTAATGTGAACAACAAAATTGTGTTGCGTTATTCAGTTCTAAAGTAACAACTATATGAGTATACAAATGTAGGGGAGAATGAGGGAATACCGGTCAGTGAGTAATACCGGTCATCTTGTTATCCAATAATCCAGTGCATCTAAAATTATGTAGAAAATACAACAATTTTAAGAATTATAAAAATAGCTTATTCTTATAGCAACGATATTATCAAAAGACTTTTTTACGTTCAAATGTGTGAAATTAGTTTTTAGAGATAATTTTGCAATCTCAAATAAGGTAAAAATATTTATAATATATTTCTTCTTTATAGATGTACATAAAAAACAGAATATGTAGATTATGATAATGCATTCAAATCATGTAATAGTATTATGGTTTATCAATGAAAAAATATTTTCTAATCATTTGTCAAAAAGGGAAATACCAGTCAGTACCTATATTTAATATAATATAATGTGTGTTGATAAACAATGATACAACTCAGTATTATCGATTCGCATTTGTTTGCAGTATATATATTATCTAATATCTATGAAGAAACTTTTATTTTAAACCGTTATTTCAAAAAATAATGATTTAAAAAAATAAATATGTTTTCTCTATCTTTTTGCATGTGTTTTATATGTGTTACCGGTATTTCCCCGGGGTAGGGGGAATATTTGGTCATTTACGTTTTTTAAAAAAATTTAAAAAAAAAAATTACACTTAACTTTAAAAATTTGAAACTTATATATGTAGTAGTATAACTGTATAGTTCTAATTTAAGCGATAGTAAAATATTTGGATTTTTATTACAAGTGTTCTCTCTTAAGTGACCGGTATTCCCCCATTCACCCCTATTATATCAAACTTATTGTTGTACCTCGAATTATACTTTCATTTGTGAGTTGGTGTGCTGTGATCAGTACACTCAACTGCTCTGAGTGTACGATTCGACCAGTGATGATAGCTCTAGGATGGGTGACCACTCGGGATTTTTGGCTACAAATCCTTGCCATAGATACAAACGTGATTCAACCAACCGTTCCAACCGTTCCTCCCCTCTAAAATAGCCATAGATGCCGGGCTTAAGCTCAATAAAAAAAAAAAATATATGTATATACTTTCATTACATTTTATTTCATTTTATTATGTTTTTTAATACATTCCTAAAATTATAGAAGGCATAGAAAATTGATGCTTAAAAGTTAAAGTATATTTTTAATTTTAATTACACAATGTAATAACCATTATTAAATATTCACTAGTTATTTCTATTTAAAACTACAGGTTTAGTATGTATAAAATAAACAATAACATATTTATGCTATTCCTATAAATATCAGTGATTGGACATAACATTTAGTATATGTGGATTAATATGTTTTTGTTGTGGTCGATGTGGTAAGCGTTAAATTTGAGGATTAGGTCAAGAGAATCGAATAATTCATATTATTTCATCGTATTTTAATGGATTGTTTTTAAAAAGGATAATCTCTTCGGTATCAACCCTAGTTATGTTATTAATGGTGGTGGTTTTGAGAAAACATCAAGGGGGGGCAGACCTTAATCACATATCAAATTTATCAAATTAGATAAGTCATTACCAATCTAAACTGTTAGTTATGGGTTTATGTTCAGCTCCGGATACTTTTCAGAAAATGATGACGAATGTGTTATCGGGTCTAATAGGAATAAAATGTTTAGTATACTTGGATGATATAATAGTTTACGCGAAAAACTTACAAGATCATAATGAAAAGTTAATTAATGTATTTGAACGATTACGTATACATAATCGAAAATTGAACCGGATTAATGTAGTTTTTTACAGCGGGAATGTTTATTCCTAGGACATATCATTTCCGACGAAAGCATAAAGCCCGACAAAAAGAAAGTTGAGGCTGTAATGAACTTTCCGGTAGGTACCTAAAAATGTTAAGCAGATAAAAAGTTTTTTAGGACTTAGCGGCTATTATAGAAAATTCATAGAAAATTATAGTGCTATTGCTAATCCTATAGTGAAATTATTAGTCACATATTTCAATGGTCCTTATTACCTACTATACCTGGTTCACGATAAAAGAATCATCCTGTACCTATACGTCCTACGTGTCCATCTATAATATTGTTTAACACAATAATTTAAAAGTTTAAATATAAAACATTGTCGTATATAGTATATTATAGAATATAGGTATACATAAAACATAATATTATTATATGAACGTAGAAGAAATAATTATTAAAAATTACTCAAACGTCGATACGGCGTTAAACGTTGAATAAAAAACAGTTATTTTTATAATATTGGAAATATTCAATTTTTTATTATTTAACCAATACAACAACTTCCATATAAATGATAATGTTAACTGTTAAGCAGACAACGTTCTGTACACATCTGATTATCTATTATAGTGTCGGTTAATCGACCCCTTTAAATATTGTTTGAACAACTGCATTATTTGAAGTTGATAGTACAATAATTCATATAGGTACCTACCTCCGATACCTATAGTCAAACATTGTGTCTCGTTCTGGTATATCATCTATACTGCAGAGTGCAGATGCAATAAACATTTTAATCTGGTAAACAATAATTGTTATTATAAGATAACTCACAACTAATGGATTTTCATGAAATATACACAACGTACCATTATACTTTTATACCTACTAATATGCTATCTGAGTAGGTACATTATAGTATATGTAGGTCGTTGCCCGTGGGTCTTAATACGTCTTACTGTGCTCACCCTATTTAAACAATTCACGTTCTTTGAAACGGATATCACACCTTAAAAAATATAATTTGTGTATATTTGAACAGCCAGGTTTTTAAGTGCTGCGACATTTTTGTCAAAGTAAGTAAAATAAATGAACTATTTCAACAAAAGTACCTACATAATATTGTAGACATTCGTAACTATCATAGCTGGTTTGTAAGAATAATTTTTATTTGGCTGACATAAAACCAGTGAATCATTTCTCAATTTCCGTAAAGCTTCGTAATTAAATACTCACAACTCATAAGAAGTGGAGTATGTATTTACCGGGCGGGGGGAAATTTCCACGGGGCGCCAAATTCTGAGTCCCGGAAAGAGCTAGAGGTTAAATTGTTTTCAAAGTGAAGGTATAACAAAAAAAAGGTGGGTAAGTGGATGTCGCTCTGCTGTACAGTAGGTTACAAGTGGGTCACTGTATAATGGATGCTATTAAATTTGAATTCAATGATACAATATCATTGTATAAGAAAAACGATTCTGAGCGAAGACGGTATGTCAGTCTAGGTTTAATACAAATTATGGTATCTATATCTATGGTATTAAAAAAAAAATTGACCTATAATAAATTCCAAATTAATCATATCACATTATCACAATATTCATTAGGTACTTATAACACGTTATACATTAACATCAATAACAAACCCTGATACTATCATATATATATAATAGTACACTTTAGAAGTTTCAAGTAGGTACCCACGAATAATATTATATAATCACAACAAAATAACTAGGTTTTTTAATATGTAATTTCGTCCAAATTTGAACATAAAATGACTATAAAAATAAACTGTGATTGTATATTTTTTAGATTTTTCGGTAAGAGAATTAACTACTTACGTGGAATCTTGTTTTAAATTTTCAATCCTTAGCTATAAAAACTGAACATTTTATAATTTATTAATTACGATGATTAATAATTTTCGAGATTTTGAAAAATTCTATCAAAATTCGATGTTAAAATGCTTATAAAAAAAATTGTGCCTATGTATTTTATATATTTTTCAACTGATATTGTAACAATATATCAGGAGCCTTGTATTAAATTTTTACACTTTTTGGCATAACAGATAAAACTTAATTGATATTTATAGAAAAAAAAACTAAAAAAATTGAAAACTGAAAATGTCCGTAAACGGCTCAAAAAGTGTCAAAATATTTTCAAAATTGTAGGGTGTATAGGAAATGCTAATATAAACATTCAGTGAAATTTTCATGTATCTACAGTAATTCGTTTTTTAATTACAACAAAAAAAGGAAATTGCCACATGAGAAATCGAGTGAATATCCAATGTTGTAAAAATTTGAATTTCAAACGCTCATAAAAATTTAATTTGACTTTCCGGTAGAAATTTTTTTATTGATAAAGGTAGAAAATCTTATGAATAATCTTGTATTAGATTTTCAAATCTTAGATTTAAAAAGAAAAATTTTTACGAATTATTAACTCAAAATAATTTGCTAATTTTCGTGATTTTTCCATATTTTGTCAATTTTTGAACTTTAAATGCTTATAAAAAAAAATTGTGACTAAGGATTTTTAATATTTTTCATCTGCCTTTGAAACAATATATTAGGAGCCTTCTATGAAATTTTCAAGCTTTCGCAACCAACAAATAAAATTTTATTGATATTTCTAGAAAAAAAACTAAAAAAAAACGAAAAATGAAAATGTCCCTAAACAAGTCAAAATAAATCAAAATATTTTGAAAATGTTATCGTGTATAGAAAATGCAAATATAAACAACCAGTGAAAATTTCATGTATATACGTTCATTTGTTTTAGAGTTACACCAATAACCAAAATTGATTTTTTGGAAAATCGATTTTGCGTAAAAATTCCCGTTTTTTCCTTAATTTTTATGTTGTTTTTCCCGGCGCTTGTGAAAACTACTGGGAAATTTAAATTTTGACCTCCCCAATGCACCAACGATATTCACTTTCCAATCGAACAAGATACTGAAGTCGAAAATCGAAGCATTATTTCGACTACTTATCGTGTACACAGATACAAAAAAAATAAAAAAATAAAAAAATAAAAAAATAAAAAAATAAAAAAATAAAAAATAAAAAAACACACATCATTGTAAAATCAATACATTCATCGTTTCACTCAGAATCTAAAAATAATTTATCTTTTTATTTTATTGGATTTTGAGAAATTATGTTACCTACTGATAACTGATAAGTGAAAACCTGTATATTTTCTTCTTACCTATATAGGTATCGTTTACATGTCTAAAAATATTTGATATTTATTATATATATTTATTTATTTAATGTATTTCATTATATTGTAATATTATGTACAATACAGAAAAAAAAATGTACCTAATATCTTAAATTATAATTTTAGATTCGTAGTGGATCGATGAATGTATTGATTTTACAATGATGTGTGTTTTTCTTATTTTTTTATTTTTGTGTCTGTGACCTGTGTACACTATAAGTACCTACCTAGTGTCCTAGTCGAAATAATGCTTCGGTTTTTAACCTCAGTATCTTGTTCGATTGGAAAGTGAATATTGTCGGTGCATTGGAGAGGTTAAAATTTAAAATTCCCAGTAGAGTAACCTGGGGTATAATGGCGCACCTAACATTTAACAGCTGATATGTGGTAGCATACAAGTTTTATAAATATTGTTATATTGTTTTCCTATCATAAATATTACGTAGATTTAAATTTTCAGGTCAAAATTTAATTTTACCAAAGCAAATACCAAAAATTCTGAATAATTAGAAATTATAACAAATGCGTCTTTTTACCCCGTTATTGGGTTAGCTAATGGGGTAATAGTCCGAATGCTAAATTAATTCATAAAAATCTATTTTATTAAAGAATTTTATCTATTTTATTTTTATCAAATAATAAGTAATAAATATATAATATAATATAAAAGTTCCTAATATAATATATAATTAATACAGTATTAGTAGTAAATACTAAGTCGAAGTATAATTATTCAATAAATATTACATAATATTATTTAATCATTTGTTGATATATCATAGATATAATGTACCTATTAGTTTAAATAAATAAATAAATAAATAGATATAATTAATTCAATTTCTAGCTAGAAAAATGAAAGGTTTATAAAAGTAGGTAATCAATTATCATATATAAGAAATACTGCGCACTCTTACCCCAAAACCCCTTAAGCCATTTTACCCCAATATGATTTTCTGCATAAACAGTATTGTAGTATATTCAGTTGTTATCATATTAATATTTTAATAGTATTGACGTTTAGTCACTTACTTGTACTAAACGAATATTTATAAAAGCAACATCTAACGTGTCGTTATATAGTACACATAATTACTTCTATACTGGTCAAATATTATATCAGACGAATACAATTAATATTTTACCTCATATTGCCGCCAAAACATCATCAATTGCTGAAAAAAATGTTTTATCACATTTGGCTATGGAATTATGGAAACATAATCATAATAACAAAAATGTTTGACCAGATAGCAATATTATTAAATTACTTATACACAATAGTTCATTTTGCCCCATTCGCCATAATACCCCAGGTTACTCTAATTTTCAAAAGCGTCAAGAAAAACAAAAGAAAAATTAAAGAAAAAACGGGAATTTTTACGCAAAATAAATTTTTCATAAAATCGACTTTGGTTTTTGGTGTAACTTTAAAACAAATGACCGTAGTTACATGACATTTTCACTGGTTGCTTATATTTCCATTTTCTATACATGATAAAATTTTCAAAATATTTTAATTTGTTTTGAACTGTTTAGGGACATTTTCAGTTTCCCATTGCATTAGTTTTTTTTCTATGAATGTCAATAAAACTTTATTTGTTGAGTGAAAATACTTAAAAATTTAATACAAGGCTCCTACTTTATTATTACAATGACATTTGTTAAATATTAAGAATCCTTAGTCACAGTTTTTTTTTATTAGCATTTAAAGATCAAAAATTGACAAAATATGGAAATATCACGAAAACTATCTAATTATTTTGAGTTAAGAATCCGTAAATTTTTTTTTTTTAAATCTAAGATTTTAAAATTTAATACAAGATTCCTTATAAGATTATCTAACTTTATCAACAAAAAAAATTGTGTATAAGAAAGTCAAATTAAATTTTTATGAGAGTTGGAAATTCAAACTTTTTGGATATTCACTCGATTTCTCATGTAGCGATTTTCTTATTTTGTTGTAATTTAAAAACGAATAACTTAGATACACGAAAATTTCACTGAATGTTTATTTTATCAATTCTTATATACTTGATCAAATTTTCAAAATATTTTGACTTGTTTTGAGCTGTTTACGGACAATTTCATATTTAAATTTTTTTATTGTTTTTTTTCTTTGAATATCAATAAAGTTTTTACATGTTTTGCCAAAAAGTGTAAAAATGTAATAAAAGGCTCCTGATATATTGTTACAATAGCAGTTGAAAAATATTAAAAATACATAGGCAAAGTTTTTGTTTATAAGCATTTAAAGATCGAGTTTTGACAAAATGTATCAAATTTAAAATTGAATAGTTATTTTGTAATTAAAAATGTATAAAATGTTGAACTTTTATATCTTAAGATGGAAAATTTAAAACAAGATTCCACGTAAGTTATTAGTTCTACCTATTACCAAAAAATCTAAAAAATACACACACAGTTTTAATTTTATAGTCATTTTAAGCTCAAATTTGGGCGAAATTACATATTAAAAAACCCTAGAATAACTATTTTAGTTGTTTTGTTGTGATTGTATAACATTATTCGTGGGTACTTGGAACTTCTAAAGTATACTATTATATACTATCTATGATAGCATCACGGTTTGTATTGTTGATGTATAACGTGTTATAACTTATAAGTACCTACCTAATGGATATTGTGATATGATTAATTTGGAATTTATTATAGGTAGGTACCTAATATTTTTATTTAACTATAAAGGTTGGCTTTTTTATTTGGAAGAAATGATGTGGTAATGGTAAGATAAAATCGTTTAAGCTAGTGGAAGCATAAGTGCAATAAGGGGAAAATATACATATTGAGGTATCACTTTTAACGGAAAGAAAAAATACGTTTTCTCATTAGAGGGGGCTTTAAAAATTTTTTTTTGACAATGAGTAAAACTAAACTGAGAAAAAAGGGCCTCTAAAATATGTGTAGGTACTACGAAAATCGTAAATACGCTTCTGTTCATAAGTATAATAATGTGAGATTAATTATTCATCAAATTAGTCATATTATTTGAATCTTTTATTAGTGGACCAAAATTATTTATCACAAAAATATTAGGTAGGTACTACGCGTTCAGTGCTCTATTATTTTATAATATAGATATAATTAGGTATTACATGGAATTTATATAATACCTAATGTATGTAAAAAGCCCGGGATACACAATACTAGTTTCTGACTTGACACTTGACAGCTACCTACTCAACTGTGTCAGTGGCGCAACCAGGATTTATTCATTTTCTTAACTTAATCATATACCTATTATATGAATATAATCTACCAATTATATTATATTACTTGACCGATTGAGATAAAAGTAAAATACCTACCAATAGATTCCTTTGAGTTTTGGAGTACGTTTATAGAGTATTTTTTATCTCATAAATAAATTATATAATTTAACATAGGTAATAACACAGATATATACTAATATTAGTATAGTATATACTAGTATTAGTACCTACTAATATATTAGTAAATATCTGTGGGTAATAAAGAGTGGGCCAAACCTTCCTACCCCCCCCCCCCCCCCCCCCTCACAATCAATTTACGCTCGTGCCAACCAAGTAATTTTTATATATTATGCCGTGTTGTTTGAAGCAATAACGTTTAAATAAATTCTATAGATTTCATAGGCATAATAAATTCGTTCTTCGTAGTTAGGTCAGTGGGTGGACACAATCAGCAGCCATTTTAATTGGTACTTTTGTTGTCAAATTATTAATCAGTGATAACTGATATCAGTTATGAATTTTATTTTCAATTTTGTACCTTTGTGTCATTCTTTGTAGTTTGGTCCACTAACTTTTCTATGGTTTGGTCGGCTTATAGTTTTATATAATTAATAATTGTACTTTCTGTATAATAATACTGTAACTAGTTACCTGTACGTTGTTCTGCCTGACTTTATTCTGCTTGCAGTAAGACTATTGTTCTGTGGTCAGACATGGTTATGTTGTGTTTAGTTTAGAGTGGCATTAATTCCAATAGGACAACAAAAGCAAAAGGATGCAGGTTGTTTAGTGTTCCTAAGGATGTGCTTCGGTAAGTTTTTGCTAATAATACTCATTTGTGTTTTTACCTACGAACATTTTTGTAAGCTTTACGGCATGGTTAATAATAGAATGGTTCATAAATTGTGGGCGACAAGATTCGCTAAACAAATAGAATTGATGTACCAGCTAAGTACTACCGTGTTTGTTTGAACCATTTTAGCGAAAATATGTTTTCAATTGCCGACAAGTCTCGACTATTACCAAAAGCAGTTCCTACAGAATTCGTTAATTTTAATTTTAATTTCATTTTGTTGTATGTACCTAAGTAATCTTTGTAAATTTTTGTAGAGGAATGTTATAATGTATCTGTCAAAAAAATTGGACTAGGCATTTCAACAGTGGATAACAATTGTTTTGATGAAACAGGTTTTGATCCATCGGTTGTTACAAGTCTGCCACCATCTAAAGAAAATCAATCAATTTCTGTTACTTGTAAGTTCACCAAAATGTATGTATACCTAACCTTTGATGTCATAATAAAATGCAAAACATCAGTGGCGTGTCCAGCACAAAATAATTGGGTAAGGCCCGTTTTGTTCTGTAGTCTTATCAGAACTACATGGAGAATATTTGTCCTAGCATATGTCACATAATGGGTATTGAATTTTTTGGGTTTCTAATTTTGGTTGTTACCTATCCTTTTTGTAACATGGTTTATTTTTTTACTTTAAGAGTATTAAAAAACCAAATAATTTTTAACAATATTGATTAAATACTAGGGGTAACATACTAGGCATAAGAAAATATAACTACTTCAGTCTTTATTCTTTATAAACTTTGAAAACTCCAAAACAAAACAACTTACAAATTAATAAAATTATTAAGTACAAATAAAAATTAATATACCTACATTTATAGTGTAAAGGACATTCGTCTATTTTTTTTCTTTGCAAACTCATCAATTACAGTACTTGGATAATTTATCAATGGACTAATGAACTCTCGTTCAATTGATAATATTTCAGTATCATGAAGGCGCTCGGTAGACATTGTTGATCTTAAATATGTTTTAGTCCTGCGCATTGCTAAGAAAATTCTTTCTGCAGCTGCACTTGACACAGGAATACCCAGAACTCTAGTTATTACTTTTTTTATTTCATTGAATGTTGGTTCTGAACTTGTGAGTTCTTTATGGACATCAGAAATTTCAACATTGTTTTTACCAATTTTGCCTGTGATATGATTTGTTCTATTGTAGTAAAGTTTTCTTCATATAACTCACCTAGGTAGTTATGTTACATCCATAAAGTTAGTAGAATTGGGATCATACGTATCAATAGCCGTAAGAAAATCATTATTTTTTTCAAATCTATTGGCTAATTCACTAAAAATTGTATCGATTATCTCAAAGTATTGCCGTCTATACGCAACAATTTGGTGCTAGTGTAGCGTGCGATCTACCAGCTCGTTTCTGGTGTAGCGTGCGATCTACCAGCTTGTTTTTGGAAATATAAAATATAAAAATCATCCACATAATATAAATTTCGTTTTAGACAATTTAGTCGTCGTTAATGATATGTATGTCGCCCGCGTATCATCCACATAATATAAGTTTCGTTTTAGACAATTTAGTCGTCGTTAATTATGTATGTCGCCCGCATATCTTCTAAAAATGCAATGAACAAATCTGGTTGACTTTTCCGCCACATCTTCCAGCAATACTGATCCAAATGTGACTGAAGCATATGGATAGGTACGCCTCTCTTTTTCTTCAGTATGGATATTTTTGCATCCAACCATGATCTTTCAACACCCTGTGTGTGCGCACCTGTTAAGGGGTCAACATAATTTTCTTGATGATTAACAGTTTCATGAATGAACCCTTCTGATGTTAAACATCGGTATGAGGGCCACTCATCTGAGTGAATGACGGAACCACCTTCACATTCCCTTTTAATAATAGGTAAAAGAGGATCCTTGTCAAGGCGTTCTACGTAAAAATACCTACTGTCATTTCCATGCTTATCAACCATGGCACCAATATTATCTTTATCGTATCATACAAAAATATAACTTCCCAATTTCCCATACGTGTTTGACATTTCGTTTATTATTATTCGGTTATCGCTATGTATATCCATACCGCATCTGCCAGGTGCATCAGTAGATCATAGGTAGACCACACGTAAGCGGTAGATCGCACGCTACACTGGCACCAACAATTTTATTCCTAGTACTTGTACATTGTGTTTCTTTTTTCTTATAATTAACCTTGACTTAGACATGACTATCTGCATTAAATTTTAGAGGTACATTTGATTTTCTGACTGTACTTAAATCAGTTATATCTGATGATATAATATTTGCAGTTTTTACAGCAATTAAAGTTTCCTCAAAATATTTAACAAATTTTATTTTATATTACATTATATTACTTAGTTGTAAAATAGTTGACTTAACCAGTTTTAAGCACCTAATAATATCTAAATTTGATTTTTGTAAGTAAATAGGTAAATGATTAATCTGTCGTTGGTACACATGTGAGGGTGCCGCACACACAGATAGCATTTCGAGCGTAATTTGTACAGATATTATCAAATTAATCTGATACTGTATGGTAAATACCTTCAAATAACATGTATATAAATATTTATAAAAATAAATGATTGCGCTATTAGTAATTTCCTATCAGTTATCATTAGACAAAGTCGACAATACCGAATAAGTGAGCGTCCGGCATTACTGTTGTATAATTAGCACAATATTTTTATAACCGCCGCCGCTGTCAATTACGTACACGGGTTTATTGTAGTTTTTTATTTTTATCTTATAAATTATGAACTTTACATAAAAAGTATTTATTTATTTTTTAGTAAAGGATAAAAATATACATATTTCTAAGTATGGTTTATTTTTTAAGCTAATTGATCAATTAATAATAATATAAAAAGTAAAGTGTGAGCGTAGAGCTCACAGTTTAGCAATTGTGTTACAAACTATATGTGTGCCAACGACGGGTTAATGATGCCTGAATTGTCATCCATGTAAAATAACATAAATAATATTTCAAACTTACAAAATTGATTCAAGAGACCTTTAGCTTCAACAGCTAGAAACTCTGCGATAACTTTTTTTGCTGCATCGACTAATAGTAAATTTAGCCTATTTACGTAGTTCACAAACTTTTACCTGTACACATTTATTAGAGCCAGAAATTACAGATGCACCATCATAACTTTGACCAACACACTTAGTTACCTATGTCTAAATTAATATTTTTCAAAAATTCACGAAAGTGTTTTATAAACTTTTAGCATCAAGATCTCCTATCAGGACAAATCCAAGAAAACGTTCTTTTATATTTGATCCCGTAACATATCTCACACAGGTGCTTATTTGTTCTTGTTTACTTATGTCTCGTGCTTCATTGGTGGTGTCACTCTAGTGCACAAGGTAAAAATCATGTTACATGATAATATTGATAATATTATAATAAGAACTTTGAGGGTCGCCAAGGTGTATAGATAATATTATCTATGAGTAATGTGCATAATATACTATTATATACTAATAACCTAATAATTATTACATAACCTGATGGTTGATACTTTTGTGTTACTAATATTATAATTTATAAATATACATTTTTATGAAGATATTTTTACTTGTGATAAAAAAACCGTCAAAAAAGAAAAACTGTCAAATAAAAATTGGGCAGGCCCGGGCCTAGTCGGTCTACCCTGTAAACACGCCACTGCAAAACATGCAAACAAACAATACTATTAATAATGATGTCTATTCATAATGGACTATTAAATAATAATATAATTTTTTTAGGTAATGCTGGAACATCATCAGTTTTGAAACTTTCAACATCTTCCCAAACAACACTGCTCATGTTACTAAACACTCCCAGGAAACGAAAGCTCAAACTGAAAGTTAAAATATGTAGCTCAGAAAAAGATGTCAGCAATTAGAAGTACAATTCCAAACACTTTCCAACCAGGTAAATGACATTGTGTAGTCAGATCAACACTTTTATCAAGCTTGTGATTTCAAATTACCTCCAAATCTATCCGTAGTAGTAAAAAATTATGTGCAAATGGCCAAGAGGTATCTTCTTGACAAGTATTTCCACTCCTATTCTTGATATGAACAAGTCTTTAGTATAGGTAATATTTTTTTAATACATATTATATATATGTAATATTAAGTTATATATTCATTATTTATGTAATTTTTAGATAACTACCAACAGAATTGGTAGTGAAAGATCAACCACTTCAGATGGAGAATTGCCACAGTTGGATGTATCGATGAAATCAAATTATCCAATAAATTGTTATTTTGAGAATTGTTCTATTCAAGTTATTTTATTTATATAATTATATACATATACTTACATAAGAATACTAGTAAGTTATGTAGCGTCGTCTTAATGATTTCTCATAAAACAATAAATTTTATAATTAGTAAATTAGTAATGTCCTATTTAGAGTGTTTGAAATAATGAGCTTTATATGCATTTTTAGATTATTAAATAGTAAATTATAATGTTGTTCATGTTCAATATAGGTGAATTTGGATGAATCATATTTTCTCGCTGCTGGCACAAATTTTTACTGTTAAGTACAAAGGGGAGATTGTGAGGCAAAAATCATAAACATCAAAATCTGTCATATGACAAGTGAGTTAATATATCATAAAACCTTTTTATTTTAAATCATTTCTTCTGTAATATGTATTTTTTTCTGTTAAGGTTCAATAACCTAAAGGGAGATCCACATCTGTCATGGCAAAGGCTGAGACATAAGAGACAAAGATACTGTTTTCTAGAACAAATCTCTGTTGGAGTACAAAACAGGATGAGTATATCCATATACTAGACAATCGATCAATATGTTAAGCTATGTTGTCATTCAAAAAAGTAAAAACATAAAAATTATAATGATAAGAAATATTTAAAAATATAATTTTTTAATAACTTGAAACTATGTAAAAAATAATTTCATAAACATTAATACTTTTTGAAATAATGAGTGTTTTGTGAAAAAGAATCACCCTGTATATGTAACTAGTAATTTTTCTTAATTACAAATTAATAGAACTATCAACCTAAATGTATATTGAACTGATATATTTAATAATTTTTCAATTGTTTAACTTATTTCTAATAATAAACAACTAAAATATGTGTTAACATTATTCAACAAATTACAGTGTTAGTACTAACATATTTTTTTTAAAATTTATTAGATACCATACACGATGCACATTACTGAGTTTTTTGCACATACCAAACACTGAGGAATTTTGAGGACTGCTCGCTTTCTTCAATCGAGTGTTAAGTTGTCATTCTGGTAACAGGAGAGCTGGTAATCGGAACATCGAACATCAACGAAATCGGAGTTGATTTTCAATAATGCAAATTCTTGTGGACGCAATTATAGATGAGATAATTTCAAGAGCTGAATCACAGGCCTCCATGTTCATTCTATAACATCGGATATGGGAGCTTCTAATAAATCAATGTGTATGAGTTATGGAGTTCATTGTAAATCTAATGGAAATGTGAACAATAGTATTACACACCCATTTGAACCAGAACGTAATTTGTATTTTATGGCAGATGTTCCACATTTATTGTAAAACATCAAGCAATAGTTATTTAACAACAAATTTATTACAATACCTGATGATGTTGTGATAAATAATAATTTAACTTCAAATATTGTTGATTCTAAACACATAGAGCAACTTGCGAACTATCAGGATGACCTAGAGCTGAAACTAGACCATAAAATCAATGTGAATGATTTTAAGAAACCTAATCATTTTGATAAAATGAAAGTCTCCAAATCAAAAATATTTTATGTACTGATGTATCTGCAAGTGATGTATACTGTATAAGTTTATTTCACTTATTATTTTTATTACTAGATGTGCTCAAACAAAAATAAAACAATATACTATATTATTCTATAAAAGTTATATTCAATATTATGAGCTGAAAATAATGTTAAAAAAAAAAATATGTATAATATGTATTTATTTACTTTTTTCTTTTATCTGTATTATAATAATTTGTAGCAGATAAGTTGTTATATATACCTAAAAATCTACCTACCTTATGTATTCAAAAATGTAATAAAATGATTTTAATAAATACATTTTTTTTTTGAAATTTTCAAATAATGAACTTCAATATATTTCTAAAACATAACATTTTGTACAAAATATTGTTTTACCTTGAATATGTTTTTATATGCTGAAAACTGTATATCAGTTTATTGGAAAATTAATCGTCGAGAAATATTATCCAATTGGAGTTGCATACTTTCAATAAAAATATGTTAAAACATAAAAACCCAGGCCTACTTATAACCAATGTTTTGAAAACCTATTATATAAAATTTATAATAGGAATAAAGAACAACACATTATATTGGTGAACACATTATCAAATTATAAACATATTATATACTTACATAAATTATGTCAATTTAATGTTTATCAAGAAAATTATTTTATCATAATGATTTATACATTTTAAGTTAATAATATATTCCAAATAGTTTTAATTGGAAAAAATGTATTTTATTGGAAAGTGTTCAATAGAATAAAATACACTTAAATACTTAATGATAAACAGTATTTAAAATATGTGCTTATTCAATACTTGTAAAAGTATTTGAATACTAATGCTCAAATACTTTACAACACTAACTATAATAAGGTTATAAGCTAAAAAATTTGTGTATAATGCCCCTAGCTGAAGTGTTTAAATTTAAAAAAGGCAGGAATCGTTTGGACGATTAATGGCTGCTATCACACCAGTTGGCCACTCTCTCTATATCAAGGCTCTCTACTGGAAACCATATTCCAATAGCTCAATTTCCAATGATATGCATAGATAATCAAATAATTATCTAGATAAGATAATAGATATTTTTCAATATAATCATCTAGATGTGATAATAGATTAATTCAAATAAAATGATCTAGATAATAGATAGTTTCAAGCTTCGACCATATAAATTAAGTTTATATGGTCGAAGGTTTCAAGCATGAAGATTAGAGATAAGGTCATAAGGAGACCAAACTCCGTATACAAAATATGGCCCGACAAAAGTCGCACGTTTATTCTGCCACCAGGAGCTCGTCGTTCGATAGCAGTTCTACGTTTTACCACTTATTGCCGGGTCCACACAGAGACGACACAGAAACAAAACAAAAACAAAACACAAACCCTTCTTTTTGAAGTTTGAAAAAAATAAAACACAAACAAAACATGTGTCCATACTGAGTTGAGTAAAAATTAAACAAAACATGAACAAAATTCAAACATTTGTTTGTGTTTTGTTTTTGTTTTCAACTATCCATACAGAAATATAAACTCATCGTTTTATTTCGTTCATTCGTGGTCATTCAGTCTGTCTTCAGAGTTCAAGCTGTCTAAACTCTCCGTAGGTACTTATAAGTTTTTTAATTTTTTTTACTGTGAGTGAAAATGTGGAAATTGAAAAGAGATATTGAAGACGATGAAGATTTACTAATGTTGGGTGCTGGGTATATTTACCTACAGTTACAAAGAAAAAAAAATAATAATAAGATTAAAAGACGTTTTTGGGTAAGACCAACTTTACAAAAAAGAAATTTGTTTGGTGTCGATGAACTTCTAAAGAATTTACAAGATGATGATATTGGTTTGAATGGAGAATTGCGATCTAGCTTTAAAAACTTTTTGAGGATGTCAACTGAAGATTTCGAAAACCTAATATGTCTCATCGGTCCAGCAGTCCACAAACAAAATACTAATTGGAGAACTGCTATTAGTGTGACTGAGCGTTTAGCTTTGACTTTAAGGTTCTTGGCAACGGGAGACTCTTACCATAGTATGATGTATCAATTTAAAATATCTACTCAGGCAATATCACTTATAGTTCCGGAAGTTTGTGAAGCAATAGTCAATGCTCTTTCGGAGTATATTAAGGTAAGCACATACATAAATAAATTATTAAAATAAATCTATTGTAAGTGTTTTTTTTTTACAAATAAATATCTGTATTTGTTGTAATTTAAGTAGGTAGGTACTGAAAAATATTTAATATGAGAATAATAATAAATTAACTTAAAAAGAGTCAAATTATTTTCAAAATTGTATGGTGTATAGAAAATACTAATATAAACATTCAGTGAAATTTTCAAGTATCCACAGTCATTCGTTTTTTAATTACAACAAAATAAGAAAACGAGTGAATATCAAATGTTGTAAAAATATGAATTTCAAACGCTTATAAAAATTTAATTTGAGTTTCTTGTAGACATTTTTTTTTTTTTTATAAAGGTAGACAAACTTATGAAGAATCTTGTATTATATTTTCAAATCTTAGATTTAAAAAGAAAATTTTTTATGAATTTCTGCTCGAAATAATTTGCAAATTTTCGTCATTTTTACGTATTTTGTCAATATTTGAAATGCTTATAAAAAAAAAAACTGTGAATATGGATTTTTAATTTTTTTCATCTGCCTTTGAAACAATATACTAGGAGACTTATATTAAATTTTCAAGCTTTTTTAACAAACAAATAAAATTTTATTGATATTTATAGAAAAAAAAAAACTGAAAAAAAAAGAAACTGAAAATTTCGACAAAGAGCTCAAAATAAGTCAAAATATTTGGAAAATGTTATGGTTTATAGAAAATGCTAATATAAACATTCAGTCGAAATTCCATGTACCTACGGTAATTTGTTTAAGAGTTACACCAAAAACCAAAATCGATTTTCTTCAAAAACAGATTTTGTGTAAAAATTCCCGTTTTTCCTTAATTTTTCTTTTGTTTTTCACGGCGCTTTTGAAAACTACTGGGAAATTTTTACTTTTGACCCCCCAAAGTACCAACTAGATTCACTTTCCTATCAAAAAACATTTAAGCATTTTTACTGTTCTAAAACGTGATGACAGACACAAAAAAATTAAAAAATTAAAAAATTAAAAAAATACAAAAAAAACACACATTATTATAAAATCAATACATTCATCGTTACACTCAAAATCTAAAATTCAACTTTTATTGCTATGAATTGAAAATTTTAAACCAGGTTTCACGTAAGTAGTTTATTCTATAACCAAAAAATCTCAAAAAATTTAAAAAATACTGCTTTTTTATAATTAGTTTATGTTCAATTTTGGACGAAATTAGATATAAATTTCAAAGAATGACGATTTTAGTTATTTTGTTTTATTTTTATAATTTTAATTCAACTTACCGGCTACCACAATTAATATTAAGTAATAACAATATAAATATATGTATTATACAATATCCCGACTGACAAACCGTCACTATCCTCAGAATCATTTTTCGTATACAATGATATTATATTATCATTGAATTCAAACGTAATACCATCAATTATACAGAGACCCACTTTTAATCTACTGTACAGTGTAAGTACAGCAGAGCGACATCCACTTACCTGCTTTTTTAATTTGCTTTTCTTTAAGTATACTTTTTACTCGTCGTAAATAAAATAAAATAAGTAACTATACAATTGTGGATAACTGAATAGATTTTTATTAAAAAAAATTGAAAAAAAAAAATAATACTTTTATAATGATATTCAAATAAAATAAAAATAAATCAAAAAATCTAAAATAAAAATTAGAAACTTTTACAAAATATAAAATATGTTGTTCAAAATATAAAACAAAACACATCAAAATGAATAATATTTTTTTGTTTCTATATCATTTATTTAAATGGATTTCCTCTTCCATTCCCCATAGTTCTACTTCTACAGTTGGATCGGTCACATTTTGGACACTTGGAGGATTAGAGCAGGGAATTGTTGACGCAGATGAAGATTCATCGTGATAGTAGTTTCCGTTAGCCGCAGAAGTCACAGTCTGAATACTAGACGTCGAAGCTGCAGCAGATCCATCGATATAGTTGTAGTTTGTAGGAACTTCGAATGTTTGTGGCGGAAAATCATACTTTCCCAACTCGCCGTCGTATAAAAGATTATTAATTAAATGTTGAATTGTACATTGTGCATAATGCGTACGAAGACCGCGTACTTTGCGTGCCACTACATCACCAAACGCGTCAAAATCATCAATTTGGCTGCGTTCTGTGCGACTTTCATTTATGGATTTCATCATTTCAAAAACCTCTTGAGTTCTATCTTCATTTTCATGAAATTTTGATGATCCAGGCGTCCGTTTTTTTTGCGATACTTTCAAATTTTTAGGGGTTGTCATTTGAGATAATTCTACAGAGTTCGAAACATTACTTTCGGCACTTTGTACATCGTTTATAGTATTTTCATTTATTTTATGTTCCTTAAAAACATGCTCATCAACTGCTACAGATTTTGTGCTACAAATTTCAATGTTATCCTCACATTCGTCGTCACTTGAACTGTCACTTATCTACATTAAAAATATTAAATTTAATTTCTATTTGAGATTCATGATATTGTAATTTGTAAATATATTTATGCAATAGCATAAAACCACGAACTCGCTCTTCTGTATACAGTAGATACGTGTCGAGTGGAACTCGGTCATATGGTATCTATAGGTCACTATAATGTATGTGCTGTGTTGGAAAGTACTTGCATTACTAGTAAAAGTATTTGAGTAAAAGTATTCAAATACAGAAGGTATTTGAGGTACCTATTTAAGTATGTGGATTTAAAATCAAATACTAATTTTAAATAAATTTTCTTTTTACTTCGTAATTTTAGATTCTGAACGGAGTTATAAAAAGAGTCAGGAAAAACCCAAAAAAGTAATGAAAACCAAATCGATTTTTTTTTATTTTTTTTTTTATAATCGTTTGAAATTATAAATTATTTACAATACCCAATAGGTATTTATAAAACTCGTACAATTTACAGTATTTACAACATAAACTTAATTACTAGTAATGTAAATGTAATATAATTAATATAATATCCTAGGCTGATAAATCATCTCCGTTCAGAATCGTTTTTGAAATCGAATTAAGTGAAAAAAATAAAAATAAAAGTGACTTACTCTGCAATGACGACACCTACTATACAGTGGATAGCGAGTTCACGGTTTTTGTGGGTTTCTGTACTTATAGTCATGGTATTATTTTAAACTTTCAGATACCATCAAATGAAGACGAGTGGAAAAAAGTTGCTTGTGACTATGATAAAATATGGAATTTTCCCCATTGCGTGGGTGCAATGGATGGGAAACATGTTGTAATTGAATCACCAATTAATAGTGGCAGCGAATTTTATAATTACAAAGGAACATTTAGTATTGTTCTATTCGGTGTAGTTGATGCGAATTATAATTTTATTTACGCTAGTATTGGGTGTCAGGGTCGTATATCGGATGGTGGCGTATTTAAAAGTAGTAGCTTTCAAAAACTTATGGCAAATTGTTCGTTAAATCTACCAGAGAAGAGTGTACTACCAGGTCGAAATACATTAAGCCCTTATGTTTTCGTAGCTGATGATGCTTTCCCGCTTTCTCCATGTGTATTGAAGCCTTATAGTGGACATCAGGATAAGGGTTCTACAAATCGAATATTTAACTACCGCCTTAGTCGCGCCAGAAGAGTCGTGGAAAATGTATTTGGCATAATGGCTTCAATTTTTCGAGTGTTTCGCAAACCTATGTTGTTGCAACCAGAAAAAGTAGAAAAAGTAGTATTAGCTTGTGTTCACCTACACAATTATTTACGTAGAAGCTCATCATCAAAAAATACATATACTCCACCAGGATCATTTGATGCAGAACAATTAGATACTGGCACAATAGAAAGAGGAACCTGGAGAAAAGATCAACAAAGTTCTCGATCATTTTTATCAATTTCTCAAGTAGCTCGAAAATCATCAATTGAAGCTGCAGAAGTTAGAGATGAGTTCAGTGAATATTTCATTTCAGAACAAGGTCAAGTACCATGGCAATTAAACTATTCTTAACTAAAATATATTAATAATACTAAACTGCGCATTGTATAATACATAATATAAATGTAGGTATATTTTAATATTTATGGTTTTTATGTTAGTGAACGTATTATTTATTATTACTATTCTTATTTATTTATTTTATATTTTTTTTCTACTTCAAAATAATTATATATATTTGTTTCATATTTAGGTAAGTATATTTTATTAGGTGCAGATACTTAACTTTTAATTGGAAATGAAAAATATTATTAAGAAATAATAATATAATAATATATAAATATATATTAAGAAATATTATTTTTACCTGTCTTCTTTCAGTTAAACCAGCTTCACGAGATTTCCTTGCTTTATTCTTGTCTTGGAGAAAACTCATTAACTCGTACCCGAACCATTTGGCACGAAATTCTCTTCCCGCACCAGATTTTTTCATTGCCTTATATGCACGTCTCTCCCTGGAGTATTGTGAATACACATTTTTTAATTTCCTATCAATTTCATTTGCGTCTGTATTTAACTGGATAGCAATTTCTTTTAGGGCATCTGCTTTCTTAAATTTATTTTTGTAGTTAGGGCTTGATGCATCCCACAATATGGTTGACTCCCGGTATAGCTCTATAAGCTTACATGTGTCTTCTATATTCCATTTTTTTTTCGTATTCATTGTATTTGAGTTAAATGAAAATGATAAAATATATTGAACTGGACTGAACAGCACTGCTGAATAACAAACCAAATGGTACTAAACGGTAAACAACGAATGCGAAAAGCGAAATACGTATGTATGTAATTACGAAAATAAATTTATAAACTTTATTGCAGCCTGTTTTGAAAACATGTCCACACAGGTTCGACAGTGTTCGTGAAAACAACAACAATACCAAAACCTTTTGATGTTTACCGACAACGCTCGGGACATGACTTTGTTTTTAAAAACACGAACAATTTGTTGGAAAAAACACAATTGTTTTCAAAATGTTTTGATTTTGTCGAAAAACATAGAGTTTCTGTTTTGTTTCAATTTTGTCGTCTCTGTGTGGACCCGGCATTATTATACGTACTTTTCTATAAATGTACGTTCTTTTTCATTTTTTTGCGGGCATTGTCTGTTTTCAATTTTTTTACTTTTTTTTTGTATGAATATCAATGAAGTTTTATCTGTTGGGTCAAAAAGTGTAAAATTTTAATACAATTCTCCTGATATATATTGTTACAAAATAAGTTGAAAAATATTAAAAATACACAAGCACAGTTTATTTTTATAGTCATTTTAAGTTCATTTTTGGACGAAATTACATATTAAAAAACCTAGCATTTAGTTATTTTGTTGTGATTGTATAATATTATTTGTGGGTACCTACTTGAAACTTCTAAAGTGTACTATTATGTATCTATGATAGTATCACATTTTTTTGTTGATGTATAACGCATTATAAGTACTTATTGGATATTGTGATATGATTAATATTTAATTTATTATAGGTACCTATTATAGGTCAATATTTTTTAAAATACCATAGATATGTATATATATATGTCTTAAACCTAGACTGACATGCATATCATTGAATTCAAATTTAATACCATCGATTATACAGTGACCCACTTGTAACCTACTGTACAGCAGAGCACCTTTTTTGGCTTGTATTAATTTTTAAATAGTTAAACTATGCTTAAAAATTGTTTTGTTTTTGTATTCCTAGTTTACTTCAAGACTCTAGAGATTCACAAAATTTAAAGTATAATGAGTTACAAGATTGGATGGACTCTAAAAATCACCTCAGAAAGTACATACTCTCATCTCTTATGGTTTAATTGATGAAAATTCAACAAACATGTCAAGGTAATGTTACACTAAAATAATAATTTATTTTAATTAAACATAGTTCCAATTTAAGCTAAAATAATTCAACCAGTGCCTAACTATAATTGTTGCTATAAAATCATGTATTTTGTGTTTTTTGTTATGTTTTTATGAGTAGTATACTTCAATATGATAATGACAATATGAGATACACAAAATAAAAACATTTCTTAATATTAGTATCAGATAAATATATAATTAATGAAAGCCTGCATGTATTAATAATAAATTAATAACGGAGTAGGAACTAGAAATACCTTAATGTTTTATGTTTATACATTAAATATACTAAATATATAATACTAATTTTCACTGAACAATTTATTTTTGTATATTATGTTATAATATTGTACTATGTTTTACTATTTTATTAATATTTATATTAACCTTATGGAAATAGACTAAAAGTGTATTGCATAAATGCAAACATGTTGCACAGAGTGCATGCTATACCTAAGAATACCCAAATTACATTTAAAAATCTATGTATTTTAGTAATTATAAAATAAGAAAAATGTCAGCAGTTATGAATTTTCTTGCTAGTGAGTAATATTTATTACAATTAAATAATAACTATTGTGTACATTTATGGTATTTTTGTTTACAGCTCAAAATATTGTTGATTCTGATGCTGTTGATACTGCAACACTTCTATTATTTGTTGATAAGTTGTTTGATTCAATGAACGGTTCTTTTGATAAAGTAGTTGACGGCAAAATTTATAGAACTGCAGTTAAGACAAATTCTGTTCACCATCAACTATGGGAAAAAATTCTAGCAATTTGAAGTTTGTGGGAAAAAATATGAAAACTGTTAGTGTTCCAACATTAAGAAACTGGATGACCACTATTAGAGGTAATTAATATAGTACAGTTAGTCAGCAACCTACTAATAATAATTTTTTAAAGGTTTCCAATATCTATCAAAAGTGCTAAATGCAAAAGGATTGAAGTCATTGTTGCCCAGAAACTTGAATCAAGATCCGCTGGAAGATTTTTTTGGAGCTGTCAGAAGTCTTGGTTGTACTAATCCCACTTGTGCATCATTCATTCAATCCTATAAAACTTTAATGCTCAACAATTTGGTATCACCTCATTCACCTGGAGCTAACTATGAGGAAGATCTTACTGAGGGTACTTTGACAAATTATAAAAATTTATTTTGTTCTAAACATGACATAAATTATACCTAACAAACTTTAACGGCTGATTTACCCAGACCTTCTCTACCAATTCTCAGTGATAATACCGAATATTAATTAAGGCAATTGACACATACCTATATATCGGGCTTCATAATAAAAAAATTAAATCGTGATGTCTTAAAAGGTTGTAATAAATGTGTACTGATCAATTATCAACAGAACATCAGCTGATATCAGTTAGAGAATACCGGCCTACTAAACTTAGTTTAAAATATCCTTCTACTTCATTTCGGTGCTTAATTAATAATATTATTACTTACAAAATTTTTACAAATTCTTAACTCAAAATAATTTGCTAATTTGCTAATTTTCGTGATTTTTCCATGCGATAACCTTCGACAAGAATGATGAAACAGAGTCGGTGGTACCAGGGTCGCATGGGCTAACCGCTTCGGCATTGCGTCGTCGGCTCTCGGCATGCAGTTTTGTCGGCGGCGGCGGCCGCCGCAGCCTGTAGGCTACGACTATGTTTCATCGGACATCGCAATCACAGTATACGTTCCTGTTACATATATTTCAATGTTTCGCGTTGCTGCAACGTTTCCAGAATGTTGTTAACCCAATCTTTATTAATATTTTATATTATACTCATAAAGTCATAATAATAATTACAGGGGGACGGGTTCGATTCCTTGGTCATGGGTGGCATTTTTTTTTTCTATAAATATCAATTACGTTTTATCTGTTGGGCCAAAAAGTGTAAAAATTAAATACAAGACTCCTGATATATTGTTACAATATTAGTTCAAAAACATTGAAAATACATAGGCACAATTTTTTTTTATAAACAGTTGGAATTTTGACAAAATGTATCAAAATCTCGAAAATTATCAATCATTGTAATTAATAAATTATAAAATGTTCAGTTTTTATAGCTAAGGATTGCAAATTTAAAACAAAGGTTCTCATAAATAGTTCATACTGTAACCAAAAAATCTAAAAAATATATGAACACAGTTATTTTTTACAGACATTTTAAATTCAAATTTGGACGAAATTACATATTAAAAAGCCTAGAATAACTATTTTAGATATTTTATCCAAATTTGAATTTAAAATATCTGTAAAAAAAAATTGTGACTAAGGATTTTTAATATTTTTCATCTGCCTTTAAAACAATATACTAGGAGCCTTCTATTAAATTTTCAAGCTTTCGCAACCAACAAATAAAATTTTATTGATATTTTTAGAAAAAAAACTAAAAAAAAATGGAAAATTAAAATGTCCCTAAACAGTTCAAAATAAATCAAAATATTTTGAAAACGTTATCGTGTATATAAAATGCAAATATAAACAACCAGTGAAAATTTCATGTATATACGTTCATTTCTTTTAGAGTTACAACAAAAACCAAAATCAATTTTTTGGAAAACCGATTTTGCGTAAAAATTTCCGTTTTTCCTTAATTTTTATGTTGTTTTTCCCGGCGCTTGTGAAAACTACTGAGAAACTTAAACTTTTGACCCGACAAAGTACCAACTAGCTTCACTTTCCTATCAGAAAAGCTACTGATGAAGAAAATCCAAGCACTTTTACTGTCCCAAAACGTGATGACAGACACAAAAAAAAATAAAAAAATAAAAAAATAAAAAACCAATACATTCATCGCTCCGCTCAGAATCTAAAAATTACCGGTAAATACAATCAGGTATAAATTGTAATATTAAAAAAAATATGTAAAAGAAACTCCAATACACCGATACTAGTAGTTATAGTGGTAAATTGGGTTAAACTATATTTTGTATGTTATTATTAATGTTTCTTAAATAATATTGAAAATATGTGATATATTATTTTATTTAATATTTTTACATTTAATTAAGCTTGAATTATTATATTTATAATTTATTATATTACAATACTGTGTACTTAATGATTTGTTATTAATTCATTAATATGCTTAAATTATATTATTCATTAATTACTTATATTGTGTGAATACTTATTTTATAATTTTTATATTTTACAATAAATGTTAAAATGTATTTGAATAGTTTTGTTTTTAATTATTTGTTGTGCTCAATAGGCTTTATCGCTATGACATAAATTTAAATTTCATATAATTTTAAAGAAATGAGGTACCTTGAAATAAATAGTATGAGAACCCCTGGATATTGGATAGTTACATATCCATCCACCGGGAGCGCCGTGGCCCATGTCATTTTTTTTAACGTGGAAGTTGCCTATCTATTATATTATTCTTATCTATGATTAGAACCCTAGAACGCCGGTAAAAGCTCACCTGAATATATCATTATTTAATTGTAATTTCAACTATGGATTTTTCCCTCCTAAAAATGATTTATGTGCTACATGTGAGGAATTTAAAGTATCAAGTAATGAACAAGTATGAAGAACACATGCTTAAAAAGATACTACGAGAATGGAAAGAGATGAAGACAAAAATAGATGTGCATATTCACAGATTACGAAACATATAAAAAAAATAGATATTTGTTCACCATTGTCATTTGTTAGATCTTTAATAAAAGTTAACTCAAAAAAACCTTTTATTGTCTTACAGATGTCTCTAAATAAGTTTAAAGACTATAATAAAGTGTCAAAACTATATATAACTTTAGCCAAATGCAATTTTTTTAAATTTGTTATTTACGCTTTAATCAACATTTGTCTACCATAATCATATACTAAAATGTAATACAAATGTATGTTGATGCTTTATACACAATTTTAGCCGTTCACACAAATGCATTTTTTTTAAGTTCAAAACATTTACTAGTAACTGAGTGAATTATTCAAAATATGAATAAGTACTTAATTCTAAAGGGTTATTATTTTTTAAAAATACATTTTAACAATTAGAATACAAAAAGTTGTATTCAAATTATGCCTGAATTTATAAATCAAAACTATTCAGCTAACATATTCAGCTAAAAATAATACAAATAACAGTTAAGAATGAAAAAGTTCTAATTGATGAATATATTTCTTTTTATTTTAGGTTGAAAAGTTCCTAATTGTAGAACCAATTTATAATAATATGTATTTTATTAATTTTAATACCAACCATACAGCAAATTATTATTATAATGAAGTGAATTAAACTATACAAGTTGCTACATGCCTTAGAACTTTAATTTAAACAAAATGATTTCAAGGAATAAGTTATTTTAACTCAAACCTTAAAATTGCTCTCCTGGACAATTTCATATTAAAGATTTAGAACCTTTTCATTCTAGACCCACGAAGTTAAAACGAATTAAGAACGTTATTGCAAAAATTAATTGCCGAAAATCATTAGTTTTTAATTGAAAATGATAGTGAAGTCTATTTTAAAGTTATAGCTAATTGAAATTTTTGGTTATCTCATATAGTCATAATGCTCATATACATATACCTACCCGGCGTATTCACTTGCACGCTGTGCTCGCTCGGACAATTATAATTAAAAACATCCCTCAACTTGTTATGAATTATTTTTGCACCATCAAACACCGAAAATCGTGAACTTCGTAAGGTTATGCGATAACAACTAATGATTTCCGTGAATCAATTTTTTCATCATAAATATTATAACTGGTTGCAAATCACTTTTAATTATTTCATATAGTGATATTATTGGTAGGGTAAGTTAAACAACTTATGTTTGTTGTGAACTTACATACATTTTTCCACCTGTAACATCAAAAGTAAAAAATATTTATACTTGAATTTTCCATACATGGTAAAATTTTCAAACTATTTTGACTCTTTTTGCGTTATTTATAGTCATGAGAAAATTATTTTGTAAATTATTTATCAGTTTAAAAATCATAAAGTTTCTTGCCCCAACCACTTTTTTTTTTATAAATTTGTAGGTAAAAATTTAACTTCCCCTGAACTGGGTCTATGGAGTATGGCCTCCGGCGGGAGAATGCATTAGATATTAGAATGTCTATCACAGATATAATTCATATAAACTATACTGTAAATTATAATTTATATTATATATTTGTGATGTCTATAAACTTGTGGACTAATTAGTTTGGTTAAATTTAGTATACGATAAATAACTGAAATAGAAAACAAGAATACATTGCAGACCACAAAGATTTCTGTAAAAGAACACGTACACGGTGTATCAATAGACCGTGTATGTGTGTTGAGTGTAGAAGTTCTATGGATTTATCATATTAAAAAATATATTTTATATCATCTATGGTAATTGCCAATTGTCGATATTCGTCTGCGACTATTAACAATTCTAATAATTTTAGTGAAAAAAAAAATAATAAGCCATCAATTTATACAGATAGTTCGTTAAGCAGTATATATTATAATGTAAGTTTTAACACGAATTCGCACATTCCGTTATGTTCAGGTAATTTTCATGAAAGATTTCGATAGTTTCAAGTTACAGTTCGGAACGAGATGAAGACGGATGAAGGATAGCTGTTTCTTCGGTGGCTTCTCGTACTGGACGTTTGCATTCTAGCTAGGTTTCACCAGAAGAGTCGATGTTTCAGCGTAAGTTTGTTTTCATATTATTTTGGGATTTACGTTTACATTTTAATAATTAAAAACATAATATAACGTAATGTTGTAGTAGAAGCTGGAAACTGTAGTGCCTATATTCTAATTTTCGATTTTTTTAAATTTTAATGTAACATTTATTATGCTTACACAAAACACTTTTCTACAAAAATTGAATTTTTCACAAAATTTATTATTTTAACGATAAATGACAATTTTAGTTCCCTATTGTGGTGTATGTATTTAATACAAACAAAAAATTATTATTTTAAAATACAATTTCCTATATTACCTATTATTTACTGGATACAAAGAAACTTAAAAATGAACAATATGATCATTGATTACGTACAGAGTACCTATAATATATTATGCATGGAAAACGAAGGTCGAATTTGACTATCTACTTATCGTGTACACATCAAACACAACAAAGAAATAATAAAAAAAAATTAAAAATTAAATAAAAAACGGTGTATAATAATAAACGGTGTATCAATAGACCGTGTATGTGTGTTGAGTGTAGAAGTTCTATGGATTTATTATATTAAAAAATATATTTTATATCATCTATGGCAATCGCCAATTGTCGACATTCGTCTGCGACGATTGACAATTCTAATAATTTTAGTGAAAAAAAAAATAATAAGCCATCAATATGGACAGATAGTTCGTTAAGCCGTATATATTATTATGTAAGTATTAACACGAATTCGCACATTTCGTTATTTTCAGGTAATTTTCATAAAATATTTCGATAATTTCAAGTTACAGTTCGGAACGAGATGAAGATAGCTGTTTCTTCGGTGGCTTCAAGTACTGCGGACGTTTGCATTGTTGATGCACTATAGCTATAGGTTTCACCGGAAGAGTCGATGTTTCAGCGTAAGTTTGTTTTCATATTATTTTGGGATTTACGTTTACTTTTTAGGCATTTTAATAATTAAAAACATAATATAACGTAATGTTGTAGTAGACGCTGGAAACTGTAGTGCCTATATTCTAATTTTTGAATTTTTTAAATTTGAATGTAACATTTATTATGCCTACACAAAACACTTTTCTACAAAAATTGAATTTTTCACAAAATGTATTATTTTAACGATAAATGACAATTTTAGTTCCCTATTATGGTGTATGTATTTGATACAAACAAAAAATTATTATTTTAAAATACAATTTCCTATATTATTATTTACTGGATAGATACAAAGAAACTTAAAAATAAACAATATGATCATTGATTACATACAGAGTAGGTACCTATAATATCGATGGCGTAGCGCACAAGTGTGATAAGTGACATTTTTTTGAAAAATGAGTTAAGTGCATAATCAATTTAATCATACAATTCTGCACATTATGCCCAAACGTTGTAAGTGAATAGTTCATTATTTACTCCGATAGACGTCGTACAGTTCGTTACATTTTTGAATTTGTTATGACATCTCAAACTTAAAAATCGTTCTCCTGAACAATTACGAAAATGTCACTTATCACACTTGTGCGCTACGCCATCGATATATTATGCATGGAAAACGAAGGTCGAATTTGACTACCTACTTATCGTGTACACATCAAACAAAACAAAGAAATAATAAAAATTAAATACACATCATAGTAAAATCAAAATATTCATCGTTCCACTCAGAATCTAAAATACAAATTATAGGTCCCCGATACAATTAAAATTTTTATAATATTGAATAATAATCAATAATTTTGTGATCAGCAGTATTCGTAGAAAATGTTAGATTTGAAATTTTAGAATCTAATTGGTATTATAGCCGATACTGTAAATTTGATGAATTTACTGAGTATACCTTTATGTTACCTGCCTAAAATCCAGTAATCACATTTTTATTTAATGATTTATAAAATACAATAAGCTTTTATAAAAATATGCTTGTACTTCTGCAGATATCTATTCACCATATTAATAAATAATTAAATTAATAAACGAAAATAATATATCATATTTGATACCTATTATTATAATTCAAATTCAAAATTATAAACTATCTTGATTTTTGTCATACAAAAAATAAGAATTAAATACACATCATA